>OZ010792.1:323586290-324186290 GCA_963932465.1 Maratus speciosus | reverse complement strand
TTATGGTTTTCGGTAGTCACCATTTATACTTATTTTATAGGATAACACAAAAAACTTCGGATAGATTACCGCCAAGAAGTTTATGAAAAAGTTTTAGATTAGATAATACAACACGGAGATTGTTGGGTTTTTAACTTTTATGTATTTTTTAGCACTGATTCCGAAAATTCCCTTAATTTTTAACCATCATGTCAGGATATTTCGCAAATCATAAATTGTCGAATTTAAAGAATTACAAAAATCGGATACTATAAAGTAGAGGAGATGGTTGTATTTTTTAACTTTTGATAATTGATTTTTACGTACTTTTTAGCACTAAATCTGAAAATGACTTTCATTTTTAACCATCACGTTAGAATTTTTTTGCAAATGTGTAAGTTAAAATATAGAGAAAATCTCATACCATAAAACATATGTAAAACTTTTTTTATAATATTTTTTCCAATAATTTATTCGATATTTTTGCTTATCTTGGGATTCTTACTGCTGGCTGGTGTGATGAGATGGGGCAGGAGATTAAATTTTAACTTTTAACTTTTTAACTTTGAAATTTACAATTTGCGAAAAATCTTGATGTGATGGCTAAAAATGAAGGTCAATTCCGGATTCAGCGGTACAGAATACATAAGAAACAATTATCAAAAGCTAAAAAACATGAAATAACCCAACTTTTGCAGGCTAGTGTAATCTAATAATATTTTAAAATGCGTGTTATTTTGTAAAGAATTGAGGCTGTTAATTTAGCATCATTTTATTTAACAAAAATTCTGTCTTTTTCTTTCTTCTTAAATGTGTGTTACAAATTGTATATTTTGCATTAATATGTCAGAATGACTAAAGATTTCAAATTTATGTTGCAATGTTAATTTTATTCTTAAACATTTTTTAATATATCTGACGAAATGTTATTTCGATTAAATTTGTGAATGACCCCCAATTTGCAGCAAAAAATATGCTCCAACTTTAAACAGGTATTACTCGGTCAATTTTAATCGTAGAACAACGGGACTTTTTTCGTATTATTTGTCAGTGTAAAAGGAAAATTTTACTAAATATAACTTATAGGACCGGGGGACCGTATAAAAATTTAAATTTCGTAATTTTTTAAGAAATGTTTTTATTGACCCAAATCGCTTTTAAAATATTTCTTTATTTGATTTAAAACATTTTTGTAATTGGAACTATATGTCTTATGACTAACGGTTTAGGAATTAGCCATTGGACACCGTTGAGACCGGATACCCTGTATAGGCTTTTTAATTATTTTTATCGGTATCCATATTTTTCTTTTTTCCCCCCATATTAATACTCGTAAATAGTACTTTTGGTCTCCATGTTATGTGTGTTGGGAGGTACTGAATTTGTTATTGTCATTTCATTCATAATACCACAGTTTTTGTTGGTGGTCGGTAATGTTTATTTAATGGTTATATATATATATATATATATATTACCAATAAGAATGACGATAATTTTTAACGACTTAGAATTTAATACAGCACCTTATTTATGAATGTAATATATATATATATTATTTACACAGTGTTATTTTATAAGTAAAGCATCATACAGCAGTATTTACTTTGATATAAACTATAAAAGTATGAAAAAATATAAAAACAACATGACAGAACACTTTTCAAATAAAAAAATCCCTGCCGGCTCGGGCCTACAGGCGGAGGTAGATTGAACTAAATTCACCAACAAAACTTAAATCAAGATTAGAGATAAACCCAATTCCTTCACTAAGAATGAGCTCTAGGGAGCTAAACATTTTGTGAAAATTCTAATATACACGAATACGCACACGTATGTATATGGAATAGGTTTAAAAAATAGCTAAAGCAAATTCAGAGAACCTCAAAGTGTTAAAATAAGTTAATATTTCCATAGTCGGGTTTTTATCATGTTTTAATACGTTTCTTCAAACTCACATGACGTTACATATTTACCTGCTGAGGTCCATTTTATTTCCAATATGACGCAATATTTTGTTGTTTTTTTTAATTCGTCAAACTATTTATTTCATTTTGAGTTTTCATGCGGAAATCTTGCTCTAGAAAACTTATGACGTAATATTCAATTTGTTTTCAATTCGTCAAACTATTTAATTTAATTTTTCACGTGAAAGCCTTGCAATAGAAAAGCAATTGTTGTGGTGAGAATTTTATTGCTTTTTTTTAATTGTTGGTAACTGCTATAACGAAAAATATTTTTTTTTCCTGTCATTGTTGTGTAAGAGCTGGTTTTATCAGAATCATGTTAAGACGTTATTCAAAATTTTGAATCCTCCCCATTTCCATTCCCTTGTGCCGATTTTGCTCATTTTCAATCCCCGCCGTGATATTAGCCATCTCAAAGTTATTGGCGAGTTTGAAGACGATCCGTGCATAATTGCGAATTTTATCACGCGGACAAAATTTAGTACATACATACATACATACATACATATATATATACAGGGTGCATAAGAAAGTCCCTTTAACCTGAAAATACTCGCGAACGGAGAGAACTACAACTGTGCAAGTGAGGTAACGGTATAGTAAAGCGACAACGCCCGACATAATGCAAACGACAGCAGCGCCCCTAGTGGCGAAATTTGGAAGATAGCCATTGCAAATCGAAAACGAAAAGAGATAGAGTAAAATTTTCAATTAAAAAGTTTTAGAGCATCTATTAATTAGTATGAAACGACATTTGGTTCACTCGAATAAGATAAATTGTCGCCTGTATACCCAAAAATGTCCGAAATTGATATGCGTCGATTCTTGCATATTCACATTTCGGAAATGTAGCAGTACGTAATTGTAGATTGTGACGTTGTACTGTACTGTAATATCTGTAAAAATTTAATTTCCAATGCATTTAAGATTTTAGTTTAACCCTTTCAGGGACAGAAGAATTCTGTTCTTAAAATGATGGAATAATTGACTGACACCAGAAAATTCAAACGAATTTCTTAGAAAATAAAACCTCGCTAATTTGCTATTTCATTACAAAAGCAAAATTTTATTAAAATATTCTTGGTGCCACACTGTAAAAAAATTTCGGAACGTTTCAGGAAATTATCCTGAAACATTTCGCATATTTTACAGGAATTTCGAATTTCTTTATGTCCCACGTCAATCACGGCAATAATTCGTGTAATATTTTTGAGAGGTTTCAATTTTTCCGTAAACTACTTTCTGCGCATGCGTACTTCATGTTTTGTCTTCCTTAGCCATTTTGATAAATAAAGAAGAATAAAAAACAGCTGCCTAGGTACTTAGAGACAAAGGTATTCTGAACAAATGCCGTTCTTTGTTTGGATATCAACAAATGAAGTAAGTAGCTAGTTTAAACCTTTTTGAAGTATATCGATTATTTTTTATAATGTCTGATTATGAAATAATTATTCTTTGTAATAAAAACTGAATGTATCTCCCAACTGAGAATTTTTTTTTTAATTAAAATGTATAGATAAGTAATATTTTTCAATTTTCTTTTGAAATAAGCTTCATAATATTTAATACGAGTAATGCATTAATAAGTTTAAAACATTATGAAATTCATTTTTTTAAGATAAGCCATCATATTTTACTTAAAAACTTTCACAGAATTGCTGTATAATCAAATTCAATTATGCTGTTAAAAATTAATATTTTTAATAATTTATGAAATAAAGCATATTTAAATATTCCACAAACGGTTTTTGTAATACTTGTATTGCTTCATGAAATTTAGCTTTTTTAACCCTTTAACGGGTGCCGTTTTCACGGCGCAAACACCAAAAATTTATAGTAAAATACTGGTTGTAAAACATCGTAATTTTGACATATATTAGTGCCCTTCAAAGAATTAATGCATTTGGAATCATAGAGCAGATACTACAAGTGTTTTTATTTATTTATGTATTTTTAAATGAGTAATAAAATCAAGTCCGTGTTCATCTTTTGTTATCTTTTAAAAATTTATATATTTTATTAATCAGCTTTTATACTTTCTTTAATTTATAAATAAAATAAAATGTCCTTTAAATACATCATTAAGCCTATGTTATATGTAAATTGTTTTCAAAAATCTTATCCGTTGATAGAACAATACAGTGTCCTTTTTTTCGTTTAGTTAATTATAAACAAAATTATTTTAATAAATCTGAGCCGTAGGGGCAGTTGAAATAATTTTAGAATTTTTACTGTACTGCCTTTCCTATTTATAAAATATGATATATGTAAAATAAGTGTAATGTACTATTTCTCTCATTTTATTATGTAAAATTTGGAAAACAAATTAACACATAAAAGTAGTTTTTGCACGTTTTATACTTATCTTTTGTATTGCTTATCGAAACTTGTAGCAAGGATATAAATTATTCAACCAGAAAAAAAAATTGATCAAAAGAAAATTTTATATTTTCTTAAAACTTATGATTTTAATAAAGAAATAAAAAGAATGTTTGCATTTTTTAAAAATATAATTAACAGTTTTACACTTTATTTACTCTCATAATTAACAGTTTTACACTTTATTTACTCTCATAATTAACAGTTTTACACTTTATTTACTCGTGCAAGTGCGAGATCGGAACTCATTTTTAGATTTTTAGCAAATACTTTTTAGCTCACAGGCTATCAAAGCCGTAGAGCTAATTTGCCCGCAGGTTCTGTATGTATGTACGTACGTATGTATGTATGTATGTACGTAACGCGATAACTCTTGATAGAAATATCCGATTTGTTTAAATTTTTTTTTCTAGGAGTATTCTGATAAGGTGCTCCCCTGATTAGTTTTGGGGTTCATTGGTTAAGTATAAAGATGGGGAATGGAGGGCTAATACTACCTTACTTTAGATAAATGTGTTTTTCTATCCGATTTGCTTCAAATTTGGTATACCGGTTTATTCTGATAAGGCGCTTCCCTGATGAGATTTGGAGGCTAATTGGCTAAGTATAAATATGTGAAACGGGGGGGGTGTGTTGTAATCCCCCTTAATTTATTTTTCGAGGGGCATTATTCTTTGAAATAAGAGTATAATGTACAATTAGTGTGATATCCTGTGAGCTCATCAGTTTAACTGGGCACGTTTTTAATTATATGTTTAGTCATGAGTTTCGATTACAGTATTTTTATTGTACAGCTTCGATTTTGTTACCTGATAAATAAAAAATAATATTTTCAGAATTAATGCGCTTTCAGCTTGATTCTAGTGTTATATTTTAAAACTAACACTAAAGTTTAATTTTGTACGGTGTATGAGAATTACATCAAATAAAATGTGTTAAAACTATATGAAGTGAAAACTATTACTTCAGAAGGGCAACCAAGAAAGCTAATAGCATGTAAAAACTGAATTATTAATATTAATTAGCTATAGTGATAAGCAGTTTTGAAAATTGTAAAATCACCCTGTCTCGCGCCGCCGACGACGAAGAATTTTACCCGGCGCTCACCTGTAGTTGCTGCCCGTAGTAAAACTGCAAATCCAAGGTAGAAAAAATAAATTCTTACTTTTTTTTTAATGTTTCCCAGAGGTTGATTTCTTAAAAAAAAATAATAGTTTATCAATATGAAATTAAAATAAACAAGTTGAAATTGCACGTCAAACTTGGCAAATGAGGTGCGTTCGTACTGTAACTAGTTTTATAAATATTTTGGCACCGCATATTGTACTGAATGTATAGTTTAGTGCCCTTCATAAGTGCATATCCATTTCATTCTGTTCGAAAAGCTGTAACATTATTAAAATGCACTTGAAATAATTTTTTCCCATTGGCCGTCATGTAACGGAAAATTTTTGACTGTCCCTGTAATTAAATTATTCATCCGATTTTCATAAAATTTGAAATGACTCGACAAAATTTTGCAACAATTATATCTTAAAATTTCAGACCATTCGGTTGGGTAGTTTTTGCTCTGTTATATGCGGACGGACGGACGGACAGACAGACGGACAGAACGACGATTATAGGTGCTACGTATTTATATAATTACGAACGCACCTAAAAAGGTATTTGAAATTTATTTGCCATATTTAATGTTGAGAAAAGTGATAGATCTGAAAATTTTGTTTCCTTTTATTTATTCACATTTTTTATGTAATATTTTAACGTTTCATTACATGATTTTTTTTATATTGAAAAAATTCTTTTTTTCTTCGGACCTTGCATTTATGAACAAATATAATACTTTTATATTGCTTGTTAACCTTGACTGTAAAAAAATTTCCGGAAGGTTCCGGACAAATGTGGTGGCATTTAGATGCCATGGCTTTTTGATGTTACATTTCACAACAAAGTAGTGAAACATTCCAATTTTTCAGAAACATTCCCTAATATATACTCCGAAACCTTTCATAACTGTTATGAAAGGTTTCGGAGTATATATTACGGAATGTTTCTGAAAAATGGAATGTTTCACTACTTTGTTATGGAAGGTTTCGGAGTATATATTACGGAATGTTCCTGAAAAATTGGAATGTTTCACTACTTTGTTGTGAAACGTAACAGCAAAAAGCCGTGGCATCTAAATGCCACCACTTTTTTCCGGAACCTTCCGGAAAATTTTTTACAGTGCATTTGTCAGTTTTGGAATTAAAATTAGGTGACTAGACCTTCAGACCACCGCCCCTGAAAGGGTAAAATCTATGTCGTCGCATTGAAGAGGCTTGTAATAGACGTTCCATACTGAGAAATGTGCATGCAGAATTGCTCTAACGAATACAAACGCGTGTATCGTGGGCAATGGCGAACTTTTCGAACATACTGAATATTAACTTTCTAGCAATATGAGACAGTTTGTCTTTTTTGTTTTTTTGTGTGATGTTATCAAAATGTATTGAGATAAGTACGTATTTATACAATAAATTGTGCGTATTTCTTCATACTTCTGGCTATTCCATTGAAACGTTTATTCAAAATGGAGTGCATAGATTTCGTACATTTTTGGGTATACAGGCGATGGTTTATCTTATCCATGTAAACCAAATGGCGTTTCGTACTAATTAATTGATGCTCTAAAACTTTCATATTGGAAATTTTTATATCTTTTCGTTTTCGATGTGCAATGGCTATATTCCAAATTTCGCCACTAGGGGCGCTGCTGTCGTTTGCATTAAATCGGGCGTAGTCGCTTTACTATACCGTTACCTCACTTGCATAGCTGTAGCTCTCTCTGTTCGCAAGTATTTTCAGGTTAAAGGGACTTTCCTATGCACCCTGTATATATATATATACCATATAAACTTTTTAGGTGGGGGTGGTTTTGGGTTCTTGGGGTCCTATAATGAAAAGTTATGAAGGAATTTTTCAAAAGTCGCACCATGGTAACGACTGCAATAGGTAGTATTTCTTACGAAATCTACCTAAAACCCCTTTTGGAATGCGGGATTTACAAATGTAACATTGTTGAATTAATTTAAACAATTTTCAATCTACATCAAACAAACAGGAGAAGTTATAAGAAAAAACTACACTCATTCCCCTTCATCGAAAATTTAAAATTAGCTTTCATTCTGGTTTGAATTCAGCTACCATAATTGTTAGGGTTGAACACCAGATTTTTTTTTGTCTCATTTTTATTAGATTTGAGTTTGTTTTGTTAAATATTTGATTGTGTATCCTAATAAAAATATAACTCTCATTAATATATAAAACTATATTACTATATTATGGTTGTGATTTATATATGCATATTTTATTTATAAAATAATTATCAAAAGTATGCAAATGCATATCAAAGGCGCAGTGTGTTCATAAACTTTCGAGATTTATTACGTAACTACAAATTTACGTAAGTCGTATAATAACGTAAATCGAGGGATGCCTGTATATGGATGTCGTAGCAGTTTATATAGACTGGGCTATCTGATTCTGTAATATAGAGATACAGAATTTGAACATTAATTTCAACAGTAATCGTAATATCAGATTTATTTTTTAACGTTTATTTAATATAAAATTTGCATATTCGCGCAAGAACTCTACATGGCTCAATTTTTTTTGAAGTATTTCGGTTTGTTGGTTGGTTGTATTTATGACGGCCAATTATCAACACAAGGGATATAGGCCATAAGGGGGAGTGCCCTCCGTGGGGGTCTATCTAAGGGAACCTAACCCGTATTTACGTTTGGAAATCCAAGGTTCGAAGAAAACCACGAAACCTCCGAACGATTAGGCCGACGGGCGCGATTGGGTTCGAACCCAGCACCTCCCGTGTACCAGCTTCGAAAGTAGAACCTCTCGGCCACTTGATTGTTTGTTTGTATTTTATGACGGCCAATTATCTGCACGAGGGATATAGGCCCAGGGGGGAGTGCCCTTCGTGGGGTCTTTCTAAGGGTACCTAACCCGTATTAGCACTTGGAAATCCAAGGTTCGAAGAAAACCACGAGAACTCCGAACGATTAGGCCGACGGGCGCGATTGGGATCGAACCCAGCATCTCCCGTCTACCAGCTTCGAGAGCAGAACCTCTGGGCCACTGGTGGGGCCTCTCGGCCACTTGAAGTATTTCGGATAATTCAGGCTGTATTGTAATCTCTTGTAATATATAACAAGTCGGAAATTGTGAGTCAAACGTGGCAAATAAAGTACGTTCGTACTATAACTAGTTTTATAAATATTCAGATCTTGGTGCAATAGCTGTTGCACTCTTATGCAAAAATGCATGAATACACAATTTATTACGATTATACACATTAAATTCAGTAATGCAGAAATAATAGGACTCCCTCTTAAATAGGGCGTCATCAACATGGCAACCTAGAATCATTACCTATCATGGGATATCATTCAGTTAATGACGTATGATAGGATTTAATAGAATAAAGAAAAATTAATATTATTTTAACTTTTGATTCGATTTTCATAAAATTTGAAATGACTCGACAAAATTCTGCAACGATTATATGTATTAACGTTAAAACCATTCGGTTAGGTAGTTTTTGGGCTGTTATATGCGGATAGATGTCAGACATGCCGACCAGGCGACGACTATAGGTGCTACTTATTTATATAATTACGAACGCACCTAATATATATTGCAATATATTTCAGAACTAGGAGCTATAGATCATATTGGTTCCTAATGTATGGAATTAATGAAGGGAATTGTGTTTAAATAAGCCTTTATTTTAACCCTTAAATGCCTGAGTTTCCAAAAATCATTTAAAAATTGTTTTTCGGCTTTCTTTTTTTAAATAAATCACGGGAAAAATACTCAAAAAAATCATATTTTGTTTTAAGTATAGTTTACGGCTAAAAAACTGTTTGTTACTAATCGGCAATACTGGTGTTTAATTAAAAAACTAATTTTCCTTGATAAAATTCTATAATATTAAACACACAAGAATTTCGAGAACTATGGTAAGGAATAAATTTTACTTGATCACTGCAGAGCAAAATAGGGTATTTCGCAAGCTTCCAAACAAAACAAAAAGAACATGTATCAACAATTGAAAAAATAAATCTATCTTTATTCATAAACAGCACAAGAGTTGCCATATAAATGTTGAAAATCGATTTAATAATATTTTCAGAATGTATTTTATTGGCAACATTAGGCATTATAGCTTCAAAATTATTCAAGTAGTATTTTAGAGCCTAAATTGGGTATGTTGCCGAAAAGCAACATCAGGCATTTAAGGGTTAATCAAATGATAATATAGTTCTATATAGAAGAGGGTTGGACATTTTTAGAAGCTTTTATATTTATAATTTTTTCCTTAATCTATTTATGCGTGAATTTTTGTTTTCTCAAATTTGTTGGTAAAATCATTTTTAAATGTTGCAAAATTAACTGAAAAATACTAAAAAAAAAAAAAAATTACGCTAATTTTTTTTTTTTTTTTTTTTGCATTTATTTGATACAATATAAACGTACTAAATTTGGGAACATGTATAATATTTATAATATTATAATATGCATAATTATATGCTTTGTCTAAATTTATATTAAATAAGATTTTAAATTGTATATTATATACTAAAATTAGTATTTTTATGAACTACTGTTTTTTTTTCTTTACAGAGACTAATAAACTAAGACTAATCGTACTTGAGGCTTAAAACAATTTATTTCCTAATCATCTTGAAAAGGACATTACATAAAAAACTGTCCCCTAAATGTCTAATAAAAATATGTACCCATTCGTGCCCAGCGTCCTATATTTTGTACGTTACAAACATTCCTTAAAAATAGGCTTGAACCTATAATTCCACAATTTAAAAAAATGCGTATTTGAAAGAAGTCTACAAGTTAAGATTATGACTTATTTATTTGGATCTTCGATACAAAAAATACAAATAAACTTACTTTTTACATTTCGCCATCTTGAAAAGTGAAACATCTATAAACACCAAAAAAGCCTTCATTTAAGCAAATAAATATCCATCTTATGCTGTCATCTCTCGGTAACAGATAAAGACATTTATAGATAATTATTTCATACAGTTTTCATGTTATAAAGAAGAAGAAAATTATACAAATTTATTAAAGTTCGAAGCGTCCCAAAAAAGATATGCTAGGTATAAATGGGTTAAATTTCCCCCAATGAAAATTACAGATTTCTTGATTCCCCGGCTTACTAAAGATAAATAAATAAATGAATAAATACCTGAGATATATGCCTTAGAAAAAAATTTAAATAAATGAAATGTTCATCCCTTCAGCTATCTTAACCTATCGAACTAAGTGGGACAAGTTATGACAGTTGAGTGTAGATAAATATTAAAATATAGAAATATAAAAGTTCATTCAGATTACATACAATCAAATTCAATTATATAGAATGGTAAAAACAAACAAACAAAAACAAACAAACAAATAAAACCCCCTTCCGGTTCGGCCTACAGGCGGAGGTAGATTTCGAAGTTAAGTACTAATTTCACCAACAAAAACTAAATCAAAGTTAGAGATAAACATAGTTTAACAATTTTATCTAGCCGTTTCTGACGGGTTTTTAATTTCATTTTTCTGTAAGAGCTGTTGTTATCAGAATCATGTTAAGGCGATATTCATAATTAGAACTTCAAAATGTTAAAATATGCCTATATTTCCGTAGTCGGGTTTTTATCATGTTTCAATACGTTTTTAAAAATTCACATGATATTACATATTCACATGCTGACGTCCATTATATTTCCAATATGACGTAATATTCACTTTCTTTTAATTCGTCAAACTATTTATTTCATTTTCATTTTTCGCGTATAAATCTTGCTATAGAAAAGTTATGACGCAATATTCCCTTTTTCTAAGGCTCGCCAAACTATTTATTTTATTTTCATTTTTCACTTGGAAATCTTCCAATAGAAAAGTACCTAATTGTTGTGATAAGAATTTTATCCTGTTTTTTAATTGTTGGCAACTGCTATAACGAAAAATGTTTAAATTTTTCGGTCATTTTGCTATAAGAGCTGGTTTTATCAAAAATCATGTTAAGACGGTATTAAAAATTTTTGAACCTCCCATTTCCACCCCCTTGGACCGATTTTGCCCACCGAGATATTAGCCATCTCAATGTTTTTGACGAGTTTGAAGACGATCCGTGCGTAATTGCAACTTTTATCGTGCGGACAAAATTTAGTACACACACACACACACACACATATATATATATATATTACAGGGTGCAATATGTTATGTATCGCCGACCTTTAATTTCTCAACCGTTGGTCGTAGACATATAGTTGCAATTACAAAAACGTTTCAAATGGGGTAAATATTCATGTTGTGGCATTACTTAAAGTAAAAAAAATCATTTTTATAAAAATTACGAAATCTAATTTTTTATACGGTCCCCCAGTCACTATAGTTATACTTAGTAAAAGTTTACACACATCATAACAGATATAACACAAAAAGATTGAGATCTGTACTACAAAAATTGACACAGTTATTAAATTTCAAAGTTTGGGATTTTTGCACATGATTTTGTCTTTGGGATCAGTTAAAAGATGAATTAAAGTAATTCGAGATCAAATTCAGGGTGCAATGTCCTTTTTACGGCGAAACCACCTTTAGCCGGTATCGCCAAATCCAGGTATCATCAAAGAAGGCTATTTTATCTAAAAATTTGAGCTAAATTTTAGGGGTCAAACAACATTCAAAAGTTAGGTACTGTTTGTTATCGGAAAGCAAAACCCTCCTCCCTTTTGTGCATGTGTCAGGTCTGTTTTGATTTTATCAAAATAGGAGTGCGTCGAATTTGTTTATTTGTGTTCGGAGGAGTGCCAATCATAGTGACAGCGTACAAGAAAACGACGAAGTAGAACTTCGGGAAATACCCATGTCACGTAACACACCTTTTGATAGTAGAATCGTCCCAGAGTGTTAGGCGAGGCATTCGAAAACAAATAGTAGAATCGACATCAGTAAAATAAAACATAGTCACTGAAAACTAGATAAATGGGAGTGTAATGCAAACGATCCACCGAGCTATAACGAGCATTAAAATCGAGATTATGCAAATTACAATAGTACCGCAGCGCCACACCTTCGGGAAAAAACATGAGCCACTAGCAGTGGACGTGCTAGTCAGCGCTAAGGTCGTGATGACAGTCTACACATACACGCAATATGCCGAAATTATACTTATTTATGGTGAATGTCAAAGGAATGCCCGAGTGGCTGCGAGGGTTTATTCAGAACCTTTTCCTAAGGATCGACATCCAACGCATGAAATATAGCTGGTGCATTGCACCGTCTTAGAGAGAACGGCTCTGTTGCACACCGACCCAGAAGAAGTAGATGGACAAGGTGTAATGTTCGAGTGACTCCGGAGGAGGTGCTGGCATACACCTTTTTAAATCCACAACTCAGCACGACGGAAATAACCAAGGCATGTGGATACACTTACACACATCAGGATGTCTGGCATTTGTTACATGCACATGATGCGCATCCATACCATCCGACACTGGTGTAAGCATTGATACTGGGTGACCACGCACGACGATTTGATTATTGTAATTTTATGCTTAACACCTTAGAGGGAAATCCATCATTTCTCTGTGACATTCTGTGAACAGATGAGTCAACGTTTACACGGAGTGGAATTATGAACGTGCAAAATGTGCATTACTGGTCGCTGGAAAATCCCCACATCGCCCGTACAGTACAACACCAGGTACGCTGGTCAACAATCGTGTGGTGCGGTATATGGGGAACTCAGATTGATGGACCCATTTTTTACGAGGGGACCTTAACGGGCAATCGTTACCTGCACCTGCTACAAAACACGGTGCGTGACTGGTATGAAGATCTGCCTCTCGACATACATAGCGTGTGTGGTTTCAACATGATGGGGACACCTCCGAATAAAGCATCAAACGTCCGTGCGTACCTGGCTACTGAATTCGGTCAACAGATCATTGAATATGGTGGTCCGGTAGTGTGGCCACTGCGTTCACCGGACTTGATTCCCATGGACTTCTACCTCTGGGGTTACGTCAAAGCACAGGTCTATGTGACTGAGCCTACTTCTTTTGTTGATCTGAAGCAGCGCATCATCCTTGCTTGTAGCAGAGTTACACCTGCTATGCTCCAACGTGTCCAGGACTCAGTATTGTCACGCATTCCATTGTGCATTGCCACCAATGGAGAACACTTTGAGCGGTATCTCTAGTAGATTCCAGCATTTGAAGTATTCATTTTTTATAGTAGACCGTTTTCTGATATAATAATAAATTTATTATTTATTTTTCTGTTTAATTTCAATGTTTCAATCTTAGCTTTGTATACGACCCCTAAAACTCAGTTAAAATTTTTAGATGAAATAACCCTCTTTGTGAAACCGCGATTTGGTGATACCGGCTTAATTTAGTTTCGCCGTTAAACGTGCATTGTACCCTAATGTGATCTAAAATTACTTTAATTCATCTTTCAACTGATCCCTCAATGTAAGACAAAATTATGTGCAAAAATCTCAAACTTTGAAATTTAATAACTGTGTCAATTTTCGTAGTACAGATGTCAAACTTTTTGTGTTATATCTTTTATGATGCATGTACACTTTTACTAAATATAACCATAGGGACTGGGGGACCGTATAAAAAGTTAGATTTCGTAATTTTTATGAAACTGATTTTTTACTTTAAATAATGCCACAACATCAATATTTACCTCATTTGAAACGTTTTTGTAATTGGAACTATATGTCTACGACCAACGGTTGAGAAATTAAACGTGACGATAGATAACACCCTATCTATCGCCGACCTTTAATTTCTCAACCGTTGGGCGTAGACATATAGTTCCAACTACAAAAACATTTCAAATGAAGTAAGTATTCATGTCGTGGCATTATTTAAAGTAAAAAATCAATTTATAAAAATTTCGAAATCTAACTTTTTATACACAGTATTTATGACCCCCAGTCCCTATATTTATATTTATTAAAAGTTACACATATCATAACAGATATAACTTAAAATGTTTGACATCTGTGCTACAAAAATTCACATTTATTGAATTTCAAAGTTAGAGATTTTTGCACATGATTTTGTTTTACATTGAGAGATCAGTTAAAAGATGAATTAAAGTAATTCGAGATCAAAATCAGGGTGCAATGTCCTTTTTACGGCGAAACCACCTTTAGCCGGTATCAGCAAATCGGGGTATCACCAAAGAGGGTTATTTCATCTAAAAACTTGAGCTGACTTTTAGGGGTCGTATACAAAGCGATGAAAGAAATATTGAAATTAAACAGAAAAATAAATACCAATTTATTATAATATAAGAAAACGGTCTACCATAAAAAATGAATACATCAAATGCTGGAATCTACTAGAGATACTGCTCAAAGCGTTCTCCATTGGTGGCAACGCATAAATGAATGCGTGACACAGTACTGAGTCTTGGACACGTTAGAGCATAGCAGGTGTGCAAATTGTGCGACAATCAAGGATTATGCGCTGCTTCATATAAACCAGATAAGTGGTTTCAGTCACATATACTTATGCCTTGATGTAACCCTAGAGGTAGAAATCCATGGGAGTAAAATCCGGTGACGTTGTGGTCACTCTACCGGACTACCACATCCAAGGATCTGTTGACCGAATTCTGCGGCCAGATACGCCCGAACGTTTGATGTTTCATGCGGATAGGGCTCCATTATTTTGAAATCACACCCAGCATGCATGTTGGAGAGGCAGATCTTCATATCCGTCACGTAACGTGTTTTGCAGCAGATGCAGATAATGATCGACCGTTAAGGTCCCATCATAGAAGATGGGTCCAACAATCTGAGTTCCCCATATACTGCACCATACGTGTCGTGCTGTGCGAGCGATTTAGATGTTTTCCAGAGACCAGTAATGCACATTGTGCACGTTCATAATGACACCCTGTGTAAACACTGACTGATCTGCTCACAGAATGTCACAAAGGAACGACGGATTTTCCTCTAAGGAGTTGAGCATGAAATTACAATAATGAAATCGTCGTGCGTGGTCACCCAGCATCAATGTTTACAACAGCGTTGAATGGTATAGATGCGCATCATGTGCATGTAACATATGCCATATATGCTGACCACATGTCTCGCTTATTTCCGCCGTGCTCAGTTGTGAAATTAAAAGTGCGTTTGCCAGCACCTCCTCCGGTATCACTCGAACATTACACCTCGTCCTTCTACTTTTTCTGGGTCGTGGTGAAACAGAGCCGGTCTCTCTAAGATGGTGCAATGCATCAGTTATAGTTTCATGCTTTGAATCTAGATCTTTAGGGAGACGTTCTGAATAAACACTCGCAGCCTCTCTGGCTGCGAGTATTCCTTTGACATTCACCATAAATAAGTATCATTTCGTCATACTGCATGTATGCGTAGCTTGCCATCACGATCTCAGCGCTGACTAGCATGTCCACTGCTAGATGGCTCGTGTTTTATCCCGAACATGTGGCTCTGTGGTACTATTGTAATTTGCATAATCCCAATTTTCATGCTCGTTCTAGCTCGGCTGGTCGTTTGCATTCCGCTGCCATTTATCTAGTCCTTAGTGAGTATGTTTTATTTTGGGTTGTTGATTCTATACCTACTGTGACGTTTGAATATTGTTCGACCCATAAAAGTTAGCTCAAATTTTTAGATGAAATAACTCTCTTTGATGATTTCCCGATTTGGCAATACCGGCTAAAGGTGGTTCCGCCGTAAAAAGGACATTGCTTCCTGATTTTGATCTCGAATTACTTTAATTCATCTTTTAACTGATCCCTCAATAAAAGACAAAATCATGTTCAAAAATCTCAAACTGAAATTTAATGTGCCAATTTTTGTAGTACAGATGTCAAACTTTTTGTGTTATACCTGTTATGATATGTGTAAGCTTTTACTAAATATAACTATAGGGTTTGGGGGATCGTATAAAAAGTTAGATTTCGTAATTTTTATAAAACGGATTTTTTACTTTAAATGCCACAATATGAATATTTGCCTCGTTTGAAACGTTTTTTTAATTGTAACTATATGTTACGATCAACGGTTGAGAAATTAAAGGTCGGCGATAGATAACATATTGTACCCTGTATATATAGATAAGCTTTTAAGGTGGGGGTGGTTTTGGGTTCCTTGGGTCATATAATGAAAAGTTATGAAGAAATTTTTCAAAAGTCGCACCATGGTAACGACTGCAATAGGTAGTATTTCTTATGAAATCTACCTAAAAGTTGTAAAAAATCAACTCGCAGAAAACATTGCATAATACAGTCATGGTGAAAGTTATAATTATATTAACAATGAGTATTCTGTTGGAATCGATCCAGCTTCTTTAATAGTTAAATCGCTAATTTTGTGTACCGCGCTTCTACGAAAGTTCGACTTCCATAATTGCTACAGTTCGATCTGATTGCAAAAGATTTCGCAAATTTGAGAAATAGTTAGCCTTTAGGGCATGGTCCAAATCTTGGAATTTAAATTTCTACTTACGAATGCATGCTTGTGCTACTGGAGTCTTATTTCGTGTATTCGTCTTGTCTGCCCTATGTAAACTGCGTTGCACTGTTGGCATAACGAATCAGATTTGTACTAAAAGAGGCTTACAATAGAATATCGTGGTCATAGCATTTATCGCTCATTTACAGGGACACACAAAATAATTTGGTTACAGCACTGTCTATTAATGATAATTGCTGGAAGTGCGTTTTCAGTTGTGATAACGCTTTTTAAAATATAATTTTTTTTTTTGCCTAGCACTTGGTATGTATAAATTCTATAATAGATCATATTCAGAGCAGAACAAAAGATCTCGAGTGTATTTCAGTTTATTGACGGAAATAGCTGAGAGGAGTTTTCAATTGCGCAATGCGTTCCTTAACTGAACTAAATTTTAGCACACTATGTAGTTTTTATATGCAAATCTATATATCATATATAGGGCTTCACAAAAGAATTCAGATATTTTCCCCACTATTGATGGGAATTCCTGAAATTGCGTTTTCAAATGTGTTTTGCTTTTTCTGAATCGTTTACTTAGAAAGTTTCTTTCACCTTATTAAACGGCGAAGTTTTTTTGAAGTGTTCTGGAAGTCTTGGAAAGTGTTTCATAATCTAAGCTTGACGCACGATATTTCGTTCTTGTTTTGAATTACGCTTGTGGTGACGGCCGATTATCTTTGAGCGGGATATACTCTGATGAAAGAGGGGCTGTTTAGGAAGTAATTTATTTTTAACACAGTCATCCTGATTGGTAAAGTTATCATACGAATTGAATATTTTCAACTGAGCGAAAAAAATGCCCATGCCGGGAATCGAACCCAGATCCTTGGCTTATATTGCCAATGCTCTACCGTTTAAGCTACCTGGGCTGACAACCGGCGAGCATATTTCGCTCAAATGCTCGGGGAGAATTGGGGGGTTTTCAAAGATTGTTTTTAACATTTTCCAATATAGTTGAAAAGTGTTTATGAATTCGGTTTATCTGCCCATCTGCCCGTTCTCTAACTCACATAAATATAGTCCGGTTACCATGAAATTGATATATGTTATTGGGGTTTACTATAGCACGTTCGATATGGAAAATTAAGTGTGTAGCATTTACGGTTCATTAGGGACACTTAAAAGAATTCCATTATATTACGGTCTATAGGGAAAAATAGTTTGCGGTGTATTTTAATGATATTACACTATTTTAAACATACTGAAATTCATATATATCACTGTAGTGTACTACAATTTTCTTACTAGAATGTGGTGAGCATAAAATTTATCGTTCATTTACTAGGACACACAAAAGAATTTTCTAAAGAAGAAAATGAACAATAAGCGAACTATTAAAGCCTACGAGCAATAGTTGATGGAAGTGCGTTTTCAGTTGCGGTATGCGCTTTTAAATTTAATTATTTTTAAAATATTACTTGCTGTGTATAAATTCGATCATATACAGGGCTGCACAAAAGCTTTTAACAACATCCGTCTAATGGCGGAAATTTTCAACTACACTCTAAAAGAAATACGATCAGTTTTCCTGTAGGGATCGGAAAAATAGTTGCCCTTATCGTACCGGAAATATTTCCGACCCAGCTCTGAATAAAATCCGTAAAATCGGAATAAAATCCGTAAAATACCTTTTTATTGACTATTCCTTTTCCTTTTA
Source organism: Maratus speciosus (assembly GCA_963932465.1). Taxonomy (NCBI): domain Eukaryota; kingdom Metazoa; phylum Arthropoda; class Arachnida; order Araneae; family Salticidae; genus Maratus; species Maratus speciosus. The sequence continues at coordinate 324,167,725 of OZ010792.1, read as the reverse complement.
CGGATTTTATTCCGAGCTGGGTCGGAAAATTTTCTGGTACGATAAGGACAACTATTTTTCCGATTCTTACAGGAAAAGTGGTCGGATTTTTTTTTTTACAGTGTACGCTATGCGTTTAACTGTCTAACTTTTATCATACTATGTAGTATACACACATACCTACAGATCATATACAGTAAAAAATCTTTTATTTTCCTGACTATTCATGGTAGCAGAAATTGGCTTTCCAAATGCATTATGTGTTTTCTGAATCCTTCATTTAGACATCGTACACTGTAAAAAAATCCGAACAGTATCCCTGTAGGAATCGGAAAAATAGTTGCCCTTATCGTACCGGAAATATTTCCGACTCAGCTCGGAATAAAATCCGTAAAATCGGAATAAAATCCGTAAAATACCGTTTTATTGACTATTCCCTTTTTTTACGGATTTTACTCCGAGCTGGGTCGGAAAATTTTCCGGTACGATAAGGACAACTATTTTTCCGATTCCTACAGGAAAAGTGGTCGGATTTTTTTTTTACAGTGTACGCTATGCGTTTACCTGTCTAACTTTTATCATACTATGTAGTATACACACATACCTACCTATATATAGTATCATATACAGTAGATCATATATGTATGATATAGTATGATCATATAGTATGATATACAGTATAGATCATATACAGTAAAAAATCTTTTATTTTCCTGACTATTCATGGTAATAGCAGAAATTGGGTTTTCAAATGCATTATGTGTTTTCTAAATCCTTCATTTAGACATCGTACACTGTAAAAAATTCCGAACAGTATTCCTGTAGGAATCGAAAAAAATAGTTGCCCTTATCGTACCGGAAATATTTCCGACCCAGATCGGAATAAAATCCGTAAAATACCGTTTTATTGACTATTCCCTTTTTTTTTACGGATTTTATTCCAAGCTGGGTCGGAAAATTTTCCGGTACGATAAGGACAACTATTTTTCCGATTCCTACAGGAAAAGTGGTCGGATTTTTTTTTACAGTGTACGCTATGCGTTTAACTGTCTAACTTTTATCATACTATGAAGTATACACACATACCTACAGATCATATACAATAAAAAATCTTTTATTTTCCTGACTATTCATGGTAATAGCAGAAATTGGGTTTTCAAATGCATTATGTGTTTTCTAAATCCTTCATTTAGACATCGTACACTGTAAAAAAATCCGAACAGTATTCCTGTAGAAACCGGAAAAATAGTTGCCCTTATCGTACCGGAAATATTTCCGACCCAGATCGGAATAAAATCCGTAAAATACCGTTTTATTGACTATTCCCTTTTTTTTACGGATTTTATTCCGAGCTGGGTCGAAATATTTTCCGGTACGATAAGGGCAACTATTTTTCCGATTCCTACAGGAAAAGTGGTCGGATTTTTTTTTACAGTGTACGCTATGCGTTTAACTGTCTAACTTTTATCATACTATGTAGTATACACACATACCTATACAGATCATATACAGTAAAAAATCTTTTATTTTCCTGACTATTCATGGTAATAGCAGAAATTGGGTTTTCAAATGCATTATGTGTTTTCTAAATCCTTCATTTAGACATCGTACACTGTAAAAAAATCCGAACAGTATTCCTGTAGGAATCGGAAAAATAGTTGCCCTTATCGTACCGGAAAATTTTCCGACCCATATCGGAATAAAATCCGTAAAAAAAGGAAACATTCATTAAGACGGTACTTTACGGATTTTATTCCAATTTTACGGAATTTATTCCGATTTTACTGATCCGATTTTTCCGACCCAGCTCGGAATAAAATCCGTAAAAAAAGGAAATAGTCAATAAAACGGTATTTTACGGATTTTATTCCAATTTTACGGATTTTATTCCAATTTTACTGATTTTATTCCGAGCTGGGTACGATAAGGGCAACTATTTTTCCGATTCCTACAGGAAATCTGGTCCTATTTTTTTTTTTTTTTTTTTTTACAGTGTATTTCAGCTTAGTAAATTGTGAAGGTTTGTGATAGTATTCTGAATGTGTTGGAAAAGAATAATCTATGCCGTACGCATGATTTTTCGTTCTTGTTTGAATTAAGGATAACTAAAACTACATACATTTTCCCAATAAAATATAAAAGGCTTTAGAATTGAAACGGATAAAGAAATACCGCAGAGCGAATAAAGTAAACTTTTACTCCTGAAAAATGCAGCAAATAATTCTATATTAATTCTTTTTCTTAAAAAAAAGTTTTTTATTCATTTTTTTAAACAAAAAACAACACGAAGAAAAAAAAATCTACTGGCAGGAAAGTTAAGATTTGTGTTTCTTTCTTATTAAGATATCTTATATCTTATTATTCATCCGAATTGAGAAAAATAATTTTGAGTGAAAAAAAATATTTAATGGTAAGCAGGATGTGACTAGAATCGATCGTAAAATCTTTGAGAAAGAGTGTGAGTACTCTTGTGAGTGAGAGTACTTTTGTGATCAGAGTGTCACAAGAGCAACAGAATTTTGACAAGTAAAATGTTTTTTGTAACAAATTATATATATTTTATGTGAGTGCCACACAATAGTATTTAACTCTTTATATCAATTTTTATCGTAATTATATTTTGTAATAAAATAATTGGAATTATTTATGAAAAATTTCTTTAATTGTGACAGGAGTAAAGAATGGACGTTCCCATAACTGGTATTATTTTAATGGCGTTGCGTTCCATATTTTAGAAGGAGTAGTTATGAAATACAAAACAGACAGTCAGATTTTAATATATTAGATGTATGCGACAAAAATACAAGAGCACGTAAAGGTAGTTCTCGAGCTATAGCATAAAGTAAGAGCATCTTTTTTAAATAAACTAGAGTGATCCAACCAGTAGTTGATCAAATAAAGTCTGCGCTACGGGGCTTTTGTTACATTTCCTTCCTTTTAAGTTTTAGCAGTAAACTAACATGATTGCTCCAGAGTTGGGCAAATTTGTAATCTCAATTATTCGCAGTGACATTGCAAGTTAATTGCATGCAATTGATGATAGTTATAAACATTCAAACGCAGAAATTTCGTCAAATAATGGGATCGGGCGGTTCCGACTACAAAGCTGCGAGAATTTTTTACGTCATGTAATTTTAACTATAATTAATTACATGCAATTAAATTGTAATTACATTGCAGATAATTGCAATTAAAAATTTGCCCAACTCTGGCTACAACCCTTAATGAATGTCCTATAATGTACAAAAATGAAACCCGATTAAATTAAATAACAACAAAATTTATAAATAAATAGTTTATGCATTGCCATTTTCACAGGCGAAAGATGCCAATCGAAAATCTAAAAATTAATTTTTAAAACATCACCCCTTGGGCTAAGATTAATAATAATTCTTATAAAAATATTAATTGAAATAAGCAAGATGGAAGTGGATTATTTTAACTTACCATAATGGTCTCCAACTAATCAAAAACTAAATATTTATACTTTCTAATACAAAAATTTAATAAAATGGCTCCTGTTACAGCAGACAGCTGACAACAATGTGACAACAGGTGCACTAATATTCAAAGAAAAATAGTACTTCAAATGAAAATCAAATTTCAAAGTAACTGCTAAATAGGCGCAAAGGCCAACATAGTGAAAAACATTCCATGCCGGGACTCGAACCCGGGCCATCACTATAGCGCACGGACGTTCCACCGACTAAACCACATGGAACGATACCGAGCCTGGAAAATTTCTCACTGTTATATGTTGGCAAGGCACGCAGCACAAGATGGAAAAATTTCCAGAATAGTGAGAAATTTTCCAGGCTGGGTATCGTTCCATGTAGTTTAGTCGGTAGAACGTCAGTGCGCTATAGTGATGGTCCGGGTTCGAGTCCCGGCATGGAATCTTTTTCACTATGTTGGCTTTTGCGCCTATTAAGCAATTACTTTGAAATTTGATTTTCATTTGAAATATTGTATGCGAGGCGAATGTTTCTCTCTGGAATAATTTCCATGTATTAATATGAAAAATAGTACGTTTTGTGCCCCGTATAAAACTCATTTCCACCTGAAATAACGCAATATTTAAAAAAATTGATCAACTACTGGGAGGGTCACCCTATATCCTTTTTCAAATGGATTTCCAGTATTAATTAATACAGTAGCAAGAAATCAGAGACTAATTTGTTAGATCCTAAGGAACTGATGACCTAAATTTTAAACGTGTAGAGTTTATGTCACATTAAAAGCCTACGCCAGTCAAGTGGAAACACTCTAAGCTTATTATTAATCCAATGAAATTCGTTCTTTTCAAATTGCTCATTTTCATATTAATATGTTAAGGGGGCTGGTCACTCAGCTTCCGTTTCCCCTCACTAATGTAAAGTCTATGGGCATTGGATGCATTCGTATATTTAAAATATCTACTCGGGAAATTAATATTTTTAACTTCTATTTTTTGTGTACACTTCATAAAAGATGTCTCTTTTCTTCTTAGTTCTCAAAATATTCCTAAAGTATGGACTTAATTTTATATAAAGTGTCAAAATCTTACTCATAGTTCGCCCGCTTTCAACACATAAAATATTAAATTCAGCATAGATTTTAGAAATATTTTGGAAACAAAGAAAAAAAGACGCATCCTTTAAGAAGAGTACACAGAAAACAGATGTTAAAAATATGAATTTCCCGACCAGATATTTTAAATATACAAATGCATCAAAAGTCCATAGACTTAACATTACGGAGGAGAATTCCGACGCTGAGTGACCAGCCCCCTTAAAGGATTTTGTTTTTGCATGGGATATCTGAGATCGATGTATGCTTGGGTACCTTCGTACATTTTCGCTTTTGGTTGCTGTTTTTTAGGACTTTTTAAATTTCGAAACTGGTTCAAAAAGGGAAAATATCCTTATTCAAAAAACAAGAAAGATAAAAAATCATGCGTAAAGCATAGATTATGAAGCACTTTTCAAGAAATTCAGAATAATGTAACAAGACAACACCCTTTAATAATTTAAAATATTATGTCTAATTCAACCTTATGGAGACGCATAACACATTTAAAAACCCAATTTCAGCTGCTCCCGTCTACAATCGGAAAATTATCCGAATTTTTTCAGCAGCCTTGTATATGATATATAGATTTGCATCCATTAACTACATGCATGCCAAAATTTAGTTCACTTAAGAAACACACATACTTGAATTAAAAATTCTTCTTCAGCAATTTCCTCTAATAAGAAGAATGGCATATGAATACTTTTGTGCAGCTCTGTACACGAGGTATAGAATTTATATACAACGAGTAACATGCAAAAAATTAGTTACATTTAAAAGCGCATACCGAAATTTAAAACACACTTCCAGCAATTATTACTCGAAGACAGTACTGTAACCGATTTCTTTTGTGTGTCCCTGTAAATGAACGACAAATGCTATGAATGCACTATTCTATTGTTATCACATTGTAGTGAAATTCAGTGATTTATATAAGTTTCAATACATTTGAAATAGCGCGATCTCATTACTCTGCAAATTATTTTCCCCCATATACCATAATGTAATGGAATTTTTTTGAGTACCCCTGTAAATGAACTATTAATCCCGCATACTTCATATACAATACCAAGCATGCCTTATTGAACCTAAATAACGTTTACCAATTGCATGAAAATCCGAGTATATTTGCGGGAGTTAGAGCGTTGACCGACGGACAGACAAACCGAATGCATAAACACTTTTCAACTTTGTTGGAAAGTATTATAAAAGAAAAAAAAATACAATCAAAATCGAAAAAGTAGCAAGATACCCGATTAGATACCCTCAGCAGATAATCCATACAAAAAAAAAAAAAAAAAAATTGAAATGCAAAGAGAAATTTGAAAACAACACAGTCTTTAGTGTAACAGTAGCTTGTAAGCGTCATCACCTGATTGGCTCTTAAATCCGTATGCCCGAATAAGGGAACAGCAGTACAGGCTGTGAGTCTCCAAGAAGATTTTAGACAAATCGTGGACGTTCGATTGACAAAACTGGCAATACCCGAAAGATGCATTAATAACTTTGACTTGCCTTACAATGCATAGATTAACATTCAAGATCGGACATTCCCATAGAGCGTAATGGTAATGCGATTGCGATCGTAGCGCCCTTAGTGACAATGGGGAAGAAACTCCCCCTCCTTGTAGTATGCTTATTATTGAGTATCTACCTTATTGTGATCTTTCTTTTTTTAATGTTGCATGTTTACGTTTTCGATAGAATCTTACACCGATACATGAACATAGAATAGATATTTTATTTTATATATCTAATATTTATTCTATGTTCATGCACGGATATATGTTTTTTTTTTTTTTTTTTTACATGATTAGTGAACCGTTTTAAGTGCAACGAATACTAGGTAAAAATTTCGTCTTGAATATTATATATCAAAGCAATGGTGTAACATAAAAATACACGAAATGTTGAACTCTACAAGTCTCAGAAAATTTTATAATTATTCCCCTTTGACAGGAAAATTTTTATAGCCCGTGTTTTATAAATTTGTAAAGTTTAACGTATTAAACAATCGTTACAATAATCTTTTAAAATTTATGCATTTTCATTTCCTTACAGATAAAATAAAAATATTGTTTTTAATGTAAATAATGTACAATCAATTCAATAATGTTTATAATATTAACATATAAGAAATAATAATAATAATATTACAGATAGGGAAAATTTCCTTTCGACAAATTTTTAGTATTGTATAAATCTAAAAGTTAAAAATAAATAGAGGTACTGACATTACACTCAATAAAATTTTATTCGATATGAATAAATTGACACAATACCCGAATTTGATTTTTTACAATTTAATCTTATAATCTTACATATTTGCATTCTTAACAGAATTTTCTGGCGGCTTTCTTTTATATTATTAGTCTAATTATCATTTTGTAAGTTAAAAATGAACAATACAAGTACGGTAAAAAAAAAAAAAAAAAAAGCAGCTAAATAAATAAAGCAAGCATGAATAGAATATCGTCTGACACCTGTTTCGTTTTAGGAACGAATAGATATTCAAAGCATAGAGGGTAAACATATTTCTTCAACATAGGTAAATTTCGGAGGTTTGTTAGTTCTTCCCCCTTGCCGATAGTGACGCTAGTACTGTTGCCATTACAGATTTTGCCGTAAATGTCCCATCTTGGTCCTTAATCTGTGATACAATGTGGCAAATCCCCGATAAAGAATAATCAAAGAATAAATCTGAATTGCTTGCGCATTTTGCTAGGCTATTAAATGTAGTTTGTCTGAAGCTAGAAGCAGTCTAACCACATATACATGGTGCCCAAAGCCCAAATACGGCAACACAGAAGCGTTATTTAAGTATATTATCAGTTTTATGGTTAAGATTTTGGCATAGATTGTAGGAAAGTAGGAATGAGACAAAAGAGGACGATCGAGAAAATATATATCTTATGGAAGACTTTTAGTTCAAGATGATAAAAATTTAAAATTGAATGCCCTTTTAACACGAGGATTCAATATAAAACTAATTTTTATAATATGACACGCCCCAATTTTATAACAGATTATCTATACTTATAACATATTCTGACTGAATAATTATTAAGATGCTACTTGGCGCAGAATGATATAAATGTAAAAAGCAACATTAAAAAAGCCAGAATAAGCAAAAATTCCGCAGACTAGTTTCGGTAGCGTTTAGCGTACCGCTCTCAGTGCCTAACGCAAAGCCCGTTTAAGCTGGATAAATAATTATTAAGATGCTACTTGGGGCAGAATGATATAAATTTAAAAAGCAACGTTAAAAACGCCAGAATAAGCAAACATTCCACAGACTAGTTTAGGTTGCGTTTAGCGTACCCTCCTCAATGCCCAACGGACGGTACGCTAAACGCTACCGAAACTAGTCGGCGGAATTTTTGCTTATTCTGGTGTTTTTAACGTTGCTTTTTAAATTTATATCCTGACTGACTCATAATCAATACCGAGCCTCAACCGTTGTTCCTAGGACAATGAAATTTGCGAGAAATGTTCCCTACATTGTGTAGGCATAGGCGCTCAATGAGAAATTCATTTTGAAAATTGACCCGCTAAGAATGGGGGTCGAAAGTTTTAGGTCATTTCACCACAACTCAGCAGCAGTTTTAGGTAGGAGTGTGAAATTCAAGATAACAAATTTACTACAAAATAGTTAAACACGTATTTCAGCGATTTTAGAAATTCATCCACAAAGGGGGTTAAATGGGGTTGGAAGTTTTAGGTCATTTTGCCATATCTCAGCAGCAGTTTTAGGCAGGAGCTTAAAATTCAAGGTAACAAATCTACTAAAAAAATAGTTAAACACATATTCCAGCGATTTTAGATATTCAGCCACTAAGGGGTTAAATAGGGGATCCAATATTTTAGGTCATTTCGCCATATCTCAGCAGCAGTAAACACGTATTTCAGCGATTTTAGAAATTCAACTAGTAAGGGGTTAAATAGGGGGTCCGCAATTTTAGGTCATTTTACCATATCTCAGCAAAAGTATTAAGTATGAGCGTGAAATTCAACACAACAAATCTACTAAAAAAATAGTTAAACACGTATTTCAGCGATTTTAGGTATTCAGCCACCAAGGGGTAAGTTTTAGGTCATTTCACCATATCGCAGCAGACGTTTAAGGTAGAAGAGTAAAATGCCGCATAACAAATCTATTAAAAAAAAAAAAAAAAAAAAAAAAAGTTGTTAAACGCGTATTTCAGCGATATAAGAAATTCAACCATTATATGGAGTTAAATGGGGGTGGGGGAGGGGAGGTAAAATTTTTTAGGTCATTTCGCCATAATTTAGCAGCACTATGAGGTTGGAGCGTGAAATTAATCATAAAAAATCTACTAAAAATAGTTAAACACGTATTTCAGCTATTTTTAAGTGATTTTGTCGCCAACATCGGCTTTGTACCGGATAAAGAAAGATAAGAAGAATAAGACTTCGATTACTGGTTTTTGATAAGGTATTTTGCGCAAGACGTTTTCCACGGAAACGTTTTCTTTCAATTTCATATTTTATAATTTGTTTTTGCGATTTTCATTTCTAGCGATCAGATTTCAGTCTTTATACAGAATACATTGAATGTGCTCATGATTTAAATTTATTGTTAACTAGCTAAAGTACCCGGCGTTGCCCAGAATTTTAAGAATGTTTGTTTTGAAAAATCAACGATTACGTGTTAATTTACATAATTTTCACTTTTTAAAAATTTAACCGGACGACAGATTACCTACATATTTAGTAAATATAATCTGTGATTTGAATTGAAACCGAGATAAAAATCTATTGATGAAAAGTTGTTTCCGAGTATTTTGTTATTTGAATAAGTTTTTCATGATTAAAGAAAAATGGCAAGTACAAAAATTCTGTGAATTTTATTTAAAAAAAAAATCTGAAGTCTATATTTCAGTTCTTCACTAAGAATGAAATCTAGGGACCTAAACCTTTGTGGAAATTCTATAATATACACGCATACACGCACGTATATATATATGTAGTGGATTTAAAAATGGCGAAAACAAATTCAGAGGACCTCCAAATGTTAAAATATGCAAATATTTCCATGTTTCAATACGTTTCTTTCAAACTCATATGACGATATATATTTATCTGCTCACATCCATTATATTTCCAATATGACGTAATATTAACTTTTTTTTTTTTTTTTTTTTTTTTTTTTTTTTAAATTCGTCAAATTATTTATTTCATTTTTCAAGTGGAAATCTTGCAATAGAAAAGTTATAATATAATATTCATCTTAAAAAAAAAAAAAAAAAAAAAAAAAAAAAAAAAAAAAAAAAAATTGGCAAACTATTATTTCATTTTCATTTTTCATGTGGAAATCTTGCAGCAGAAAAGTAATTGTTGCGGTAAGAATTTTATTTTTTATTTTTAATTGGTAGCAACTGCTATAACGAAAAATGTTTAAATTTGATAGGAAAATGCTATTAAATTGGTGGTTTTTTATTCATTAAAAATTAAATATAAATTATTTCGATTCCGGATTACTTTAGTTGCTTCGGCCGTGTTTTAATACACATGTACGTAACATTTTACAATTCTGGCTTCCAAACTGTGGATTTGTATAGAATTGCAGACAGACAGAACAATTTTCATTATTATAAATTAGATGTCGTAAAATCTTTATTTACATGCTTTTACGGTATTTTTATTAGTCGTTTTCGTATAATTTAAAATAAAGTATTTTATTTACATTTTTCTGGTTGCATGTAAAATACACTTTGTGGGCCCCAGGAGACGTCCACGCTTTACGCTTTAGAAGGCATCTGCCTCCCCCCCCCCCCCCCCCCAAGCAACCGTCTAGACGGGCGAAGACCAGCTAGTTACTTAACAAAACAGAAAAAAATGATTTAGAACTAAACAAGTATTTTTTTTTAAAGTCAATTCCTACTTTTGTCATCTCTTAAGCTAATATTAGTTTTTGTTGCATTAAAATATCTCAATTTGTTGATTTTCTATAAGCAAGTAAACCCTATTGATTTACAATGGAAGTCTTTGGGAATTTGGCGAAATATTAGAGATATCGCCAAGTTGGCGATAAAATTGGCGGCATTTGGCGACAGAACAGTGTTCCCTCTATGGTAACCCTCCTTATAGGTATTGAGATGCATTAAATGCTGTTCAATAACCAATGGCCGCTATTTTTTCTCCCATATAAAACTAAAATTAATTAAATTTAATTAATGAATAATTATTTAAAAAAAAACTGTATTAGCATTAAGTGTCATCCACTAGAAGTTTAAAAAATTGTATTTGAACTTGAGTGGATGAATAATAAGTATCTTATTAAAGATTGAAAATTTGAAAAAGATATATAAATATAAGGAGAGTGTGAACTAATAGTAGGAATTGAAAAAAAAAACAAAGGATTAAAAATAAAAACCGTAAAGAGACCGAGACAAATGCTAGATTAATTCTTCTCCTTAAAACTACCTAAAAGTTTTCGCTTTATTATGTGAAACAAATAAGAAAGAAACAACGTGAAGAAAAGAATGCAGAAAGAAGAGAAAATACTATGTGAAGGAAAAGTTAACATAGATTTTTTTTTCCTTTTTAAAGGAACTTATATTTTCTTGGGGAATAAAAAAATAATTTTGAACGAAGAAGATATTTAACGGTAGACAGGATGTGATCGGAATTGAGAATGGAATTTTTCCCTTTGAGAAAAACACATCTTGCTTTCTTGTAATTATTTTCTCAAAAGAAAGCAATTTACGAATATGCCTTTGTAAAACTTCTTTTATCTAAACAGAAAGAGAAAATATTTTCGTAGAATAATAAGATAAAATTTCTTAAATCTCACTTAACTATTGCTGTAATAATCATTTTTATTTGTATAAGCGAACTCGTATTATTCTTTTGTGTTAACACATACATAACAAAAAAAAAAAAAAAAAAAAAAAAAAAGAAAAGTTAAAAAAATATGATTTTCTTAATAAAATTTAAATGACTTTAATAGGGGAAAGAATAAAAAAAAATCAATCCTAAGAAATCTAGCGAAATCTCTGCTAAATTAATTCTAAGTTAAAGACTAATTTAGACTAACTACTCAAATTATACGATTCGTTTGTACATTTATAATTTTTGGATAATTTGTTATAATAATTATGTGTTTCATCTTTATATATATCTAGTAGCAAACCCCGCGGCTTTGCTCGCGTAATAGTTGAAATATGAAAAATGAAATTTGCATAACTATTTTTTATTAGAAGAACATTGTTTGGAATAATTCAAAAATTACAAATGAGACACAGTTTGACTAAACTTCATTATAAAAGTGCAATAAACAGAAATGAGATTTTAATTAATAAGAGGAACTAAAACTAATTCTAAATAAATGGTAATTTAGAAAGTATTTTGAGACTTTTATGCTAATTTCATACGCTCATTTCAGTATTCATTTGAAGTTTTGAATTTTTTAGAAACCATCTTAACACATTTACATCTTAAAATTAACCATCATGACAACTTCCAAGCTTCTTGACTAACAGTCTACCACCTCCCTGGTGTCAGTGCATGGTTCTTACTCCTCCTTGAATTTTGCAGACCAGAAAAAGTTTCGGCACCAGTATTTTCTTATAGAAAATCTTTTCTTGAAAGAAAGCGACATTTTGCGCGTTTAACCTAGATTTCTTTTTCTATAAAAATATATTGGTAGTTTCCTGGAGAAATAACGGTATACGTACGAACCATGTAGTGGCACCAACATAAAATGCCGAAACAGAGTTGAAATAGAATGTATCAAAAATGTTGAAACAGAGACTGTAACCATTAATTTGCCAACATTAACCTTGAAATCGGTTGGTATTTCCTAATACTCTATAGAAAACGGAATTTAGATGTTTTTAAAGGCTTTCTTGTTGTTCCTTCCAACCAGGTGGTAGTGACACCGGCATAAAATATAGCCCGTATAGGATCAGGGACTATCACTCTTGATTCGCAACCAACAACTTCTGTAATCGGTTTATTATTTTCTGAGATTCCACAAAAATCGTAATTTAGGACTCTTCACCATTTTTTAATTTCGAATTTATTTTCGACTGCTCTTAGAGGACATTTATATTTTATAAGTAACTACCGTGCTATATTTAAGGTTTTTAGCCTCTTCAGTGCCTCAGAAATCGCAATTTAGAAAGTTTTTTGCTCCTGCAATCCTTTAGGGGTTGTGGCACCGTCATAAAATAAAGTTTATGTTTGAGCAGGTTCTATCACCATCAATTTGCAACCATTATGTTTTAAATCGGTTTCGTATTTCATACGATTGCATAAAAATCGTAATTTAGAACGCTTATAGCTTTTCGCTCACTTCATCCTTTTAAATTTGAAATTTTCTTTCGACAATTCTTAGAAAGCATTTGCATCTTTGAAGTAATTACCATTCCAAATTAAAAATGTTAGACTCCCTCAGTAGCACAAAAACGCAACTTATTATTTTTTGCTCCAGTAATCCCCAGGTGGTAGTAACAACAACGTAGAATATAGGCTATGTTGGAGCGGGGACTGTCACCATCAATTTGAAACCATTACTTCTGAAATCGGTTTATATTTCCTGAGAGTGCGCCGAAATCGCTATTTAGAACGTTTTTAGAACGCTTTTCGTTCATTTTCACTCCTTTTAAATTTCAAATTTTTAAGAAACTCTTCTCAGAGAGCATTTACATCACATAAGTAATTACCATGCCAAATTTCTAGTTGCTAGCCCATTCAGTATCACAAAAATCACAATTTAAAGCGTTTTTTAAAATGCAACCGCAAGGTGGTAGTGACGCCGACATGAAGTAGATCCTATATTGGAGCAAGGGCTGTCATAATCAATTTCCAACCATTACTTTTGAAATCAGTTTGGTACTTTCTGAGATAGCGTAGAAATCGAATTTAGAATGTTTTTTAGAACGTTTTTCGTCCATTTTCACCCCTTTTAAATTTCGAATTATTTAGGAAATGTTCTTAGAGATAATTTATATCTAATAAGAAACTACCATGCGGAATTTCATGTTTCTAGGCCCTTCAGTAACACAAAAATCGCATTTTTAGAATGTCTTTTGCTTCTGCACCCCTTTTGGGTTAGTAGGACCGACATGAAATACAGCCTATGTTGGAGCGAGAACTGTCACCATCGTTTTCACACCATTATTTTTGAAATCGGTTTGGTACTTCCTGAGATTGTGCAAAATTCGCCATTTAGAACGCGTTTTGCGCATTTTCACCCCTTTTAAACTCGATTTCATTAAGAAATGTTCTTAGAGATAATTTGTATCTTATAAATAACTGCCCTGCCTAATTTCAGGATTCCAGGTCCTTCAGTAACACAAAAATCGCAATTTAGAAAGTTTTTTGCTTCTGCAACCCCTAGGTTGTAGTGACACTGACATGAAATAGAGCCCATGTTGGAGCAAGGGCTGTCACGATCAAGTTCCAACCATTACTTTTGAAATAGGTTGGGTACTTTCTGAGATTGCGTAGAAATCGCCATTTAGACCGTTTTTTAGAACTCTTTACGTGCATTTTCACCCCTTTTAAATTTCGAATTTTTTAAGAAATGTTCCTAGAGATCATTTATATCTAATAAGTAACTACCATGCCAAATTCCATGTATCTGGGCCCTTCATTAACACAAAAATCGCAATTTCGAATGTTTTTTTGCACCTGCACACCCTTTAGAGTAGGGGTGCACAACCTTTTTGAGGGAAGGGCCACTTACAAAAATATTTGGGTTGTCGAGGGCCACATTAGTAACACAGACAGAATTCTATATCTTGGAGGTTGGGGGGGGCGGGGGTAATAACTCTTTCTTCTTGATAAATAATGATTTTTGTTTATAAAACATAAACAAATAGAAATAAATAACTATATGCAAAGTTTCTTCACATCTGTAGGAAAAACCATACAATACTTTATTATAAAGACTAACTGTTCCTTCTTGATACATTGGACAACTTTGACAAAACTCACAATTTTTTCCCTACGAGCGATTGATAAATTTCGTGATATTTTTCCGACCAATTGACAAAATTTGTAATTTTTTCCATCAATTGTTGAAATTCGTGATTTTTTTACTACGACAGAGTGAGAAAATTAGAGATTTTTTCTCGCAATAAATTGAAGAAACTCGCGATTTTTCCGCAGCCAATCAACGAAACTTGAGATTTTTCTGCGCTTGATTGATGAAATTCGCTATTTTTCCGCCACCAATCAATGAAATTCGTGATTCTTAACTGACTGACAAAATTTATAATTTTTTCCCGCGGAAGATTCACGAAATCCGCGATTTCTTTTCGAGATAAACTTAGGAAACTCACGATTTTTCCACAGCGGATCAACGAAATTTTAAATTTTCCGCACTTCACCGACAAAATTCGGAATTTTTCTGTGCCCGATTAACGAAATGTGAAAAATGTCCGCACTCAACAATTCGCGATTTTTCCACACTCGATCAATGAAATTCGCAATTTTTCCGAACTCGATCAACGAGTTTTGCGATTTTTCCACGGTCGATGAACAACATTAGCGTTTCTTAACAGACTGTGACGAAATTGTGTAATTTTTCGAGCGGAAAATTGTCGAAATTTGCTCCTTTTTCTCGCGATAAACTGACAAAACTCACGATTTTTCCTCAGCCGATCAACGAAATTTGAAAATTTTTTCGCACTTGATCGAGAAAATTCAGAATTTTTCGAAACCCGATCAACGAAATCCGTGACTCTTAACTGACTGACGAAATTTGTAATTTTCTCCCGCAGAAAATTGACGAAATCGCGATGAACTGGCGAAATTCGCAATTTTTCCGCAACCGATAATCGAAATTTGCAATTTTTCAGCACACCATCGAAAAAATTCGCTATTTTATTGTGTCCGATTAACGAAATTTGAGATTTTTTCGAACCTTAATTCGGTACAAAATCGCTACAAAATTTGCGATTTTTCCGCGCTCGATCAACGAAATTCGCAATTTTGAATTTACTCTGACAAAATTTGTCATTTATCCCGCGGCAAATTGATGAAATTCGCGAATTATTCTCTCGCTAAACTGACGAAACTCACGATTTTTCCGCAGCCGATCAACGAAATTTAAGATTTTTTCGAACATGATCGACAAAATTCGCGCTTTTTCTGAACCTGATCAACGAAATTCATAATTCTTAACTAACTGACGAAATTTGTAACTTTGACGAAATTAGGCATTTTTTCGCGATAAACTGACGAAACTCGCGAATTTCCCACAGTCGATCAACGAAATTTGGAATTTTTCAGCACCTCATCGACAATATTCGCGATTTTTCAATGCCTGATTAACGAAATTCGCGATTTTTTCGCGCTCGATCAATGAAATTCACGATTTTTTTCCGCGGCAAATTGACGAAATTAGCGTACGATAAACTGAAGAAACTCGCGATTTTTCAGAAGTCGATCAATGGAATTTGCATTTTTTTCCAACGACGAATTGACGAAATTCCCTATTTTTCCCAACGACATATGGACAAAAATTGCGATTTTTCCCAGTTATAAATAACGAAATTCGCGGGCCACAAGTTAACTCATCGCGGGCCACTTTTGGCCCGCGGGCCACAGGTTGTGCATCTCTACTTTAGAGGTAGTGGTACCGACATAAAAAGTACTCTATGTTGGAGCAAGGGTTGTCACCATCATTTTCACACCATTATTTTTGAAATCGGTTTGGTACTTCTTGAGATTGCGTAAAAATCGACATTTAGAAAGTTTTTTAGAAGGCTTCTCGCGCATTTTTTGAGAAATGTTCTTAGAGATCATTTATATCTAATAAATAACTACCAAGCCAAATTCCACGTATCTGGGCCCTTCAGTAACTCAAAAATCGCAATTTCGAACGTTTTTTTGCTTCTGCACCCCCTTTAGGGGTAGTGGCACCGACATAAAACGTAGCCTATGTTGGAACAGCGATCTCCATCATTTTACCATTTCATTTTCCAGAATTACTGCACAGATTTTCATAAAACTTCAGATTCAGTTAGTCCATCTTATAACTTGATGCTGATTACTTTTTAGTAAAAATCGCCAAACAGATGGCGCTGCTATGCTACATTATTTATGATTATTGCAATAAATCTATCTGAAGAACAAATGCATGCATTTTCATCAGACTTCAGATTGAGTTAGTCCCTGATATAAATTAGTGCTGTTTAAATTTTCGTGTAAATCGCCCAAAATTTTCGTGTAAATCGTGTAAAACAGGTGGCGCTGCTATGCTGCATTTTTCAAGATTTCCGCAATAGCTGTATCTGAACAACTAATGCATGAACTTTCCTCAAGCTTCAGATTAAGTTACTCCTTGGTACAAATTGGTCCTAATTAGTTTTTGGTTTGAATTGCACAACAGGTGTCGCTGCTATGCAGAATTTTTTACAATTTCATGAATAGGTCTATCTGAAAAACTAATGCACGGATTTTCATCAAACTTCAGATTCAGTTGGAAGTTGGCTAAGTTGTTGATGATTATATTTTGGTGTAAATCATCTAACCGGTGGTGTTGATATGCTGCATTTTTCAGGAAGTATTAACAAGTATGTGATAGAAAAAAGTTTTGGGATTGCCACAACCGACTAGTTGACCTTAATAAACTGTGACGTTTTGTTACAGTATTCTAAATGTTGGAAAATGTTTCATAATTTATGCTGGGCGCATGATTTTATTCACCATATTGTTCACCCCTTGTTTAACATATGACAACGGAAAAAAGGCATTATTGGGGTTCCGTATTTAAAAAGTAAAAACGGAACCATTATAAGATCACTCCTGTGTCTGTCCGTCTGTCTGTCACAGCCATTTTACTCATAAACTATGGAACGTGGAAAGTTCAAATTCAGGGAAGTAATAAAGACCATTGACCCACATATTTTCAGATTAATAAACATTCATAAATATATTTAGTAAAAATGTACAGGGGCTAATTATGGTACTTGAAAAAAAAGCTCTTTTCTTTGTGTATCATGTGGCGTATCACGTGAAAGCTTTCGTAACGCTGAACTCAAAAATACATTCTTTTTAATTTTAGGTATTATATTTTCAAAGATATTGTCGAAAATGTAGCGCAAAAATATGTCCCCCCCCATCTAATTCCGAACCTAGTGAAACTAAAATTATGAAAAAATTAGAGGTAGTAGACGTTAATTTAAACCTTGCCGGAAAATTATAGCGATCACGATAGGTCACATAGTTTTTGAGAAAATCGCATTTGTCTGTTACACACAAATTTCAATTTACGGGCATTCAGAAAAATTGTTGAGCATCGCTGGATGTACCTATCGTAGTAGAAGTATAAAAGCATTGCTGATAACGAATGCCGGAAAAAATCATAGGTAATTAGCCGGGATATTAACACTTCAAGATACGGCCAGTTTGGACATACACAATGACAGGGGCGGCGTACTCTATGCCTAGTTAAACACTTTTAATGATATATATGGTGTAATGTAATGTCCAGTAACAGTATAAAAGCAATAAATGTCAAATTGTTAAAAACATACTAATTTCAGGGGTCTCAGGACTCTAAAAATTGAAAAAAAAAAAGACAATTTTCAACATTTAATGTCTTAAAATGTATATAATTTTAAAACACAATTTTAATTGGGATGAAAGATATAAGTATGTTCTTTCCTTTCATGTATTTAAAAAATTGCAAGATGCAGAAATAGTTTTTATTGGGGGCTCGAAACTGTTAGACATTTGTCGAACAGAAAATTGGCATAACAGTTTGCAGGATTACAAAATAAATATTGCAACTAGAATGGAAATTTTAGTGCTTACTCATATTTTAGATTGTAATAATTACCCTGAAGTTAAATAAATTTGTATTTAAAGCATTTTTATATTTTTAATGCAATGTTGCATTTAGCTAATACAAAATTTTGAAAATTTCAACAGTATAATCACCTAAAAAATTATTTTTTTGAACACTAAAAAGGAAATTTTCGGTTCAGTTTATACAGACTAACATGAAATATGAGTTTTGAAAATTTCATGGAAAAATATTCAGAAGTTTTTGAGGTATTCTGCGCGTTATGCCCAAACAACGACACTTGGAGAAAAATGACTTCAAATTTCGTAAACGCCGCTTCAGCTATTGAACAAGTATAATGCTAAAAGCCATAACTTCTGTTCTAATGGGAATTTCAAGAAAACAATTATATCAAAATGTTCAGAAAATATAGGATTTTTACATTAAAAAAAATTAAAATTTATAAAATTTTGAAGCTGTAGTCCTGCGACCACTTATCCCTTTCCGGCGCGGAGTAATTATGTTTATAAACTTATGAAATAATGAACTGACACCAGAATTTATAAACGAATTTATGAGAAAATACCAACTTGCTTATTTTCACGTACACGATAAAAGGAAAATTTTAATTAAATATTCTTGGTGCCGTTTGTCTGTTTTGAAATTAAAATTAGGAGTCCTTTTTTTTTTAAAGACACCGCCCTCGAAAGGTTTAATTAGAATAAATCACATAAACACTGTGGGATTCGGGACAAGTTTGCATTAAGTGTATCTCTCAATACGCCTCGAGTGACTTTAAAAGATAATTAAAAACCTATCTGAAAAAAAGCGACACTGACCAAGGCGGCGTTGAAACTTTGCGACCTTCTTTCGAAGCGCGCTTAGCACAATGCCAAATTTAAACTTTAAACAAAAGTTTTGTTTTAACTACACTGTAGAAATAAAGGTTATTTCTAGGCTGAATTTAATTTTATGAAATACCAAATGAAGTTTAAATATGCACTGCTTTTATTGCCAGTACCGAATTAATTTCATCATAAACAGATTGGGATAATATTAAAAAATGAGCTATACAGAATAGCTATATTTGATATTATTTAGGTTCCATATCTCTTTGAACTTTCATGATATATCGATTTACACTTTTCTAATATATACTGTTATACCCAACCCTACGTTGTATTGTTTTTTACAAAGTCTTAGTATTCTTTTAACAATTTTTTTTTTTTTTTATAATACTATTAAAAATTCATATATTTATTCTACGGAACCCACTTTACGCGAGTAATACTCGCACTCGAACGTTTATTTAAAATATCGATTCAGGATTTCCATATCGTTTCATCAACGTATAATCATAATTCATTAAGACTAAACTACTATTAAAGAATAAAAATTTATTTAAAAAATATTACCACTTTTTGTTTTTCATTTACATATTCTGCTTTTTAGTGTTTAAGCAACTTCAATTTTGCTGTTTCATAGAGTTTTGGTATATTTTTTCAAGAGTTGCTAGGCGCATAATTAACTCCATTTGTTCTTGAAACTCGCAAATAGTTCACTCTAAATAAAAAAGAGTGAATATTCACTCCTTCGGAGTGAATAGTCACTCTATCGCAGACTCAAAATATGCCCAACCTCTTTAGAGTGACTATGTACTCTGAGCAAAAGTGAAATATTTGACTCTCTGAAAGAGTGAATAGTCACTCCTGGAAAGTGACTATTCACTCTAAACAGGGGTGGATAATAACTCTTTCGAAGGAGTGACTATTCACTCTTGCTAAAGGAGTGCGGTTTTTCACCCTTGGTAGGAGTGAATAGTCACTCTTTCATGGAAGTGAATGTTCATTTTTTTTTGTAGTCGGTTCTTTTTTTTTTTGCTTTTATGGTCATTTTAAAAGAATCACATCTTTTACGGCATGCAATGAAAATAGATACAAGCGTGGTAAAGATTGGAATAAAATACTTTATTAGCAATATTTATTTAATTCATAGTTTGTAACACTAATTGAACTTTTAAGGAAAAATTCAGTTAAAGTTACATACGAATTTAAATTAGATTACTGACAGAAATAAACTAAAATATTTTATTCCAATCTTATCCTTTGTGTTTGCTTTTACTGCATGTCTTATAAAGATATTACTTTTAAAGTTTTATTAATAACTTTTTAATAGGTGGATGTTATATGTTTAACAATGTTTGATTTGATTTTAATTTTTGTTTTAAATATAAAACCGTAACTTTTTTCTTAAATTATTGCTATTTCTGAAAAGTCCTATTGTTGTAAAATATTTTTAATTTTTCCATTTAAAAGCAATGCTTATAAACTCATTTCGTTTAAAAATAAGTTCTAAACATGATTTAAACGTTAAGAATGTATAATTTTTTTTATTCGCTGTGATTTGCTTTTGTTTTGTTTAATATGAACATGGAGTCTAAATTATGAGTTCTCTGGAATATGTATATATTTTTCTTTTAAACATATTCCTAAACTTAATCATGATTTCTAATTTTCGTCCGTTATTGCTGAAAAATGGAATTAATACGACAAGCCATATTTAATTTAAATTTTTTATTCGCGTAGATATTGTATTTTGTGACTTTGAGCAAAATAGATTTTATATGTTTTATAGGAAAAGATTGACCTCGGAAATAGAAAAAAAAACAAACTTAATAATAAAGTAAATGACTGCATTAGAAATATTCTTATTGTTTGAAAAACATTTGAATGTAAAAAAGCAGTTATTAGTAATCTCTTAAAAAAAAAAATATTCAGTCCTGTATTATGTAAGTAAATATGATCATTTAAAAAAAAATATACTAAAGCAGTCTTATCCATAAACTTCAAAACAAGCATAAAAAAACATTTTATTCCAATGCTTAAATATCATGTTTTATTGTTTAGCACCAAAAATTACTTGTATCAAAAACGTACAAAATTTTTTTTATAATAGAAGGAAATTTAATAACTGATGCAGAATATCTATAATTAAATTTTTTTTTATATTACTCAGTCTCGAAATTTTAAAATCATAACTCGCAGAAAAATGTTTAGATACAATTAAAAAAAATTAATATACAGTAAAACCTCCCTAAAGCGACCACGTACTGTTCCAATAAAAATTGGTTGCTCCGAGAGGTGGTCTCTTAATGGAGGTCACGTTTAAATCTAGATTTTAATTGTTGAAAAATGGTAACAGTGTTACTAAAATTTATTTTTCACATTAGGAGAAAATATAAAAATTTAAGTATCAAAATAAAAGTTAATTACATAAGTTAATTACTGCAGAGTTTAAAAAATGAACACATTGAGCTTTGCTTTAATTTTTGCCTAAAAAGGCAAAAAAGTGTTTAAACACTTAAAAGTTACCGGGATAAAAAAAAAATCTAAACTTAGTTTAGAAGTTTGCTGAATAATGCCCTCTCCTGAATTATTTTTTTTAATAAAACCTTCTTCAAGCGACCAGGAAAAAACGGAATTTATTTAATTTTCTTCAAAGAAATCGGTCTCTCATGGAGGGAGTTCAACTGGGATGGTCTCTGAATAGAAGTCAAATTAGTATTGAGCCAATGGGAATAAATTTCGTTCCATGAAAAAATGGTCGTTGAGGGAGGTGGTCGCACAGGGAGGTTTCACTGTACCAACCTTTTCGTAATATCATAAACATCAAATATTCTATTTAACTCCCAAACAATAATAAATACTCTTAACTGTATATAATCCGAAATCGAAATTAAACCAAAAAAAAAAAAAAAAAAAAAAAAAAAAATCTCATAGAACGGCAAATTAATGTTTTCGAGAATGTGTCTCCTACGATTGAGAAAATCCAGATCTTCTCTGTTATGAGTCGGTCACCCTTTCAAACGAAAGAGATAAAACTTTTTTGTTTTGGTCGTGGCAAAAGTTTTATTATTTGCAAATACAGCATTGAAAGGGAAGAATAAAATATGCACAGTCATTTTTTTTTATTCACATTTCCTGAACTAATGAAGTTTTGATTTTGCATTGTGCACTTAGAGGTCTGCACGGGCTGAAATTTCCAAGGATCCGGCCCGACTCATAGAAAAAAAATTCGACCCGGCCCGTAGAAAAAAAATTGGTCCGGCCCGGTAAAAACTTAAAAGTTCGGCCCGAGCCCGACCCGGAAAAAAAGTTAAAATCTCGGCCCGATCCCGGCCAAGAACGAGTGAATTTCAACAAAACATTGATTTTTTATTTTTTTGAAGTGTTAAAAATCTGGAAAATGCTATACAGTAAGATGGAATTGTATAGAAAAAAAAATGCGTTATAGACAAGTTCCCTTCTTAGCGAGTATAAATGTATTATATCTTCTTTTCTTATGTATTAGTATATTAATTATGCATGGATCAATACGTTAGTGAGTTTAAAACTGGGTTCCGTCATACGCAGGTTCTTTTTCACATGTTTTACTATGTTTCAATTTAGCTATATTTTAATAAGCGCAGAAATCTAGTGTTCTTAAAAAATAATAAATTTTAATGTTTAAGTGTAGAATAATGGCGATTTAAAAATGTATGCATTTTTTGCAAAAATTTTTGGGCTAGACCTAATTTTACTGACCTTTAAATAGACCAGGCCACGCTGAGACAATGATTTTCATATACGGGCTGAGTCAAAATTAGGACTGAAAATTTTGGGCCGTGAAGACTCGGAATGAACCAGTCCCGGCTTTGTACAGAAAAAACAAGCTAGGCCCGGCCCGAGACTTCAGATAAAAGTGCGGCCCGGGTCCGGCCCGAGTTCCGTGAGTGAAAATCGGCCCGAGAACGAGCCGGCCTGTGCAGATCTCTAGTGCGTATTCAATTGTTAAAAGAATGATTTCAAACCGCTACATGAAGAAATATAACAGACAATCACTTTTGAAAACTCTAACGATCAATCTTTTTCTATACAACATACAACTATTAGGTAATAATCTTAACATTCCCCATATCTACACGGATAAATGCTTAAAATTAAATAAGACTTACCTTTATTTTATGTATTCCAATAAGAATAATTTTAATGATATCCTAATCTGTTAATCGTAAGATGGCGGACAAAAAAGTGATCATTTTTCTTATTTCCCTTAAAGGGTGTCGTCGCCTTGCTGCTCTGATTGGTTAAAAGCAATGCACACGTAAGTCACTCTGCTTTCAGGAGTGAGACCAGGGCCGTAACCAGCGAGTCCAGTCAGAGGGGGCTCTGAATTTTTTTGGTGGGGCTAACATATTTTAACAATCCATATCTTAAGCAAACTAAATATAGTAAAAATGATAAAATGGACCTGTCTATAAAGGAACCCGTCTAAAGCGTAATCTCTCTATAACGGAACTTCCTATAATGAAATTCTGAAACGGAAAATACTTCATGGTATTCGGAAAATGAATATAAAACAATTAGGGGCGGTGTACCGCTTAAGAAAACCTGCCTAAAATAGAACTTTTCTCCATCCCGTGTGATTTAGTCTTAGGTCTTATTGTATTTAATAGGAAACAGATAGCATCTGACACCTCATAAAAAAATGACTTTATTGAAATTTTAATAAGGAAAACTAATGGATTGTACACTGTATTCTATTACCATTGCAATTTTTGCATTATTAAGCATATTGCTTCTTTTGTCCCTTGGTGTCTTCGGAAAAGGGACCCCCCCCCCCTCTCTCAGCTCACGTTTGTTCGTACAGTGTGTGCCTATATACACGCAATAATTTGTATGTGTACTTCTATGTATAACTTTGTACCAATTTTGTGGAAAATAAAATTTTAAAAAAGTTAAAAAATAACTTCTAAACAGGCCATTTGTAATATGCTAAAATGAGCACAACTACAATTGCCAGTCCTAAGCCTGGAAAATGTGTGAAGGGAAGTTACCTGAAAAACACTGCCATAGCCGTTTTTTAAAGTTGTCCAATTATCCGAATTTTTCATTAACCGGATCGGCATCGGCCCCGATTGGTCCGGATTATCAGCGCTCTACTCTATTGAACATTGATTATATATATATACATATTTGAACCGCTGATTAATCAAATCAGTCTTTCTGTTTAATAAATTAGTGTAATTTACCATGCTAGCATTCTGGCAGAAAAGTACATCTTTATTTACAAAAACACCGATTCATACAACAAGCATAGAAATCTTCAACCGCCCAGCATGACAATTTTTTTAAAGATGCGTTTTGAAAAAAACTGAGAAAAAGGAATCTGTTGGTATAGAGGTCTGCACGGGCCGGAATTTCCAGGCGCGGGCCCGACCCAAACGAAAGCTGTCTTGACCCGGCCAGTTCATATTTTCACAGTTCCCGGCCGTACAAAAATCCGTTAAAAGAGACCCGGTCAGTGGAAAAATCAATTAAATCAGGCCCGATCCGACCCGACTCAATTTCTACCAAAAATTCAGATTTTTCTTAACATACAATTAAGATTCTTTTAAAGAATACTGCATACATATTTATGGGATAATTTTACAGCATATTTTAAATTTACGATGTGTTCGCAAGACAGAAAATACACAATAGCAACATTAATGATTTACTTAGAGTCTTAGACGTTTCAACATTCAAATAAGGATTCATTAAAAAATTCATATTGTTTAGAATAAAAGAAAAACGGGAAGGTTAAAAACATGATGATAACTTTTGAGGGTATATCATAAAAAGTAGATTTGCGAAAATATTTCTATTATTCCTTAAGGCTTTTCTCAAATCCAAAGAAGCTACTTTCTGACACATTTCTAAATTCATTTCTTTTCGAAAACGTCAATATATTTTTGAGAAAATACTGTCCAAGTTAGTGTTTTGAATCAAAAACCCGGAGACGATAGCACGGAAAAGGAGAAAAACCTACAGTCACGTGACAAGAATCTCTTATATCTCTATAAGTAATTTATTTATTAAAAATGGGAAACGCTATTCAATTCCAAATCCCTTCAATAGACAGGCTTGTCAATTTTATGCCTTTACAGTTAAAAATGTGTCAGAAAGTTTTTCGTTTTTGAGCAGTGAATTTGAGAACCACCTTCAAGTATATTTCCAAAAATTCCGTTAACAGAAGTTCATTATCGCTATTAATATTTTTTACAAAACAGTTGCCTGCCCTAAATATCCTGAGAACAATTAAGTCCATTTCTGGCTATGTTGAAAAAAAAATGCAAGCCTGATCTCGGTCCGGCACGAGTCTGCTGGAAGAATTAACCCCGGGCTCAAACGCCATGTAACTGTCCGATGCCGATCTCTGCGCTGAAAAATGTTATATTTCGATATTGATGCTGGCAAACTAGTATCGGCTCGTAACGCACATTTATACTTATTCTCGTGAAACTCATATTCATTGAAAATGATTCATATTTTCTCGTCTGTGTTTAAATATTTATATCGGGCCGACAGAACCGCTTAATTTCTTTTATTGGCCCGGTCCAACCCGGCAGGCACGCTCAAATTTTGCCGACCCGGCCCGTTTGAAACTTCGCCTTCATTTCGCTGTCCCGGCCTAGTATAGGCTTCTAGCCAAGCCCGGGATCGTGCAGACCTCTACTGTAGGATACAGTTATTATACGTTTCCCTCATTTCTAAAGATCTTTAAAAATATTCTTCTTTCACTCAATAACGAAAATTTTTCTGATGCAGTTAAGAAGTAATTTAGTTTCCCTTTGCCTAAAATTTTCAGCTTCTCACATTCATGCGCCTAAGAATTGAATACCGTTTCCCATTTTCTTATAAATGCCATGATTATAAATAACATGATTTATAGTCATTTGCTACCAGATGACTAGCATTTCGTCGTTAAATGCCAAGAAAATAAGCCTACAAAGTCAAATTTGCCGTCATTTTTTGACAGATTTTTAAAAATTTTCTGTATAGTTTGAATATTTGCAAATATCTTTATAAATAAAAGATATTCGCGAACATGTCAGAAGGTATCTGGTTTAGATGGGAAAACAGCCTTATACAACACAGAACACAGGTTAATTCCTTGAGCTTGAATAATCATATTTGCAAATTTTATGCCTTTATCATTAAAATTATTTCGAAAATGTGTCAGAAAGTAGCGCATTTATACATGAAAATAGATTTAAATGAAGCATACGCCAAATAGTTGAAGACATTTTTGTCATAATCTTATAATAAACTTAACCTTAATCATGCTTTTTCACTTAAGGCTCCTGTCCCTGCCGGCGAAGGCACTCACGAGCTAATGCTAATCCTATGGGGAGGGATTTTTCTAATGTCTCGTTTGCATTTCGACATTTTAAAATAATTTTTTTGCATTTATATCCGAGGTCTGTCTCTACATCGCACCTTTTTTACTTTCTCGATTTTGGTTGGAGATATCTTTTAGAATGACACTTTCATTTTCAGAACCGGTTTTGAAAGTGAAAGTAACTTTATAAAAAATATCTGCGACCAAAATCGAAAAAGTAAGAAAGGTGCGCTGTAGAGACTATCCAATGCAAAAATAATAATAATAATAATAATAATAATAATAAATAACTTAAAAATGTCAAAATGGGAACGAGATATTAGAAAAATCCCTCCCCATAGGATTAGCATTAGCTGATGAGTGTCTTCGCAGGCAGGGGCAGGAGCCTTAATGTTTTTTATTGTTATATGACAAATAGAAAATAAAATGTTTAACAAATTCATGGAACACAAGAAAAAAAAAAAGACTAAAGTTCAAAAAACAAACAAAAAAATGCCCTACCCCTGCTTTCCTACTGCCTACACCCATAGCATGAAACAATTTTTGGCTTTCAAGCAATTATTTTTCTTATTCCATTTGTATAAAATGACATTTTGTTATCTTTCTAATTTCCTTCAACAAACATTCTAGTTAGTTTCCAAGTGATATTTCATCATTAACTAAATCTGCTGTCAAATACACAATGTCAACAGGCAAATCATTAACATTTAGAAACACGTCTTTTTTGTGACTACGTTTTAGTGAAGACGTTTAACCATTGCTTAACTAATTATCGATTAACTTGAGCAGCATATGTCTATTTTCATTCATCCCGTATACGATCATTGCTTTTAAAATGTCAAGATGTAAGAAAACATCTGGTGGCTAGTTAGTGCATCTGGACTTAATTTTTTCGGGAGAGAGAAATGTTCCTACTTAGAACGCGTTTCGAGAATTGTAACGCAAGCAAGATAATATACAACAACTAACCTAATAGGGTTCTGAACGCAAAATGTTTGGCATATTCCATTGCATTCAAGCAGTTAAAAGATCTAAATGTTTTTTTTTTTTTTTTTTTTTTAAGAAAGTTAAAACGTACATTTTGTTGAAAAAATAAAAAGTGTGGCAATCGTTAGAGGGGGCTCAGCCCCCATTGCCCCCATCTTGTTACGGGCCTGAGTGAGACACCTCACTCCTTTCTAGAGAGTGGAAAATTCCACTCTTTAAGGAGTGTATTTTTATAAAATTCACTCCAAAAAGAGTAAAAATGCCTGTCACCCTTTCAAAAAGTGAACTTTTCACTCCTCCCAATTTTAGAGTGTTGTAAACATAGATATTACTTAATAATATATCACCTGCAAATGGTTAACTGAAAAGTGAGTTAAAATTAATTCATTATTTTTACTTTTTTCTATCTTTACAAGAAGAAAGTATTTGATTCGTTAAAATTTTCAAATTCCGGTTTTCGACGGTTTTACACATTTTAGGGTCAGAAATCCCTAAAAACATGTTTTTATATAATTCCTGTCTGTGAGTCTGTCTGTCTCTCTGTATGTGACACAAATTTTGTGGGCGCTGTATCTCAAGAACTACTGAACGGAATTTAATAAAATTTTAGATTCAGTTTCTTCTTGATATAATTTGGTGCTGATTACGTTTTCGTGTAAATCGCTCAGCAGGTGGCGCTGCTATGCTTCTTTATTCATGATTCTTGCAATAGTTTTATCTTAAGAAATAATGCATGAATTTTCATCAAACTGCAGATTAAGTTAATCCCTGATATAAATTGGTGCTTTTTAGTTTATGGTGTAAATCGTCCAACAGGAGCTATGTAGTACTATGCAGAATTTTTTACGATTTCCGCAATAGCTCTATTCCAGAAACTAATGCACGGATTTTGATGACATTTCAGATTCAGTTAGCCGTTCAGATAAGTTGTTGCTGATTAGGTTTTGATGTAGATCACCTAACAGGTAGCATTGCTATTCTGCATTTTACTGGATTTACACGATTTTAGCGATAGTCATATCTCAAGAACTGCCCTTGAATTTCATATCTTCAGAATCCTTATGATGGGCATAGATTGTCATTTAATATTTGGCACTGTGATAGCGAATTTTGCAGTATTAATATGTATACGATAGAAGAAAGTTTTGGGATTGTCACATCCGACTAGTTTTAATTTAGTTCTAAGAATATTGAAATGTTGCATTGCCATCGGAAACACACATGTGCAAATAATTTTTTCGTAATTCCAGCATATCAGAATGTCAGCGAAAAATAGACTACAAAATTCCATGTTTGCATACAAACAACAATAAACAATTAAATTTAAAAAATAAAAAAACCCGATTGCGTAAAAAGCGAACTAATTAATTATTTCTCATCAATGTGAAACTAAATTCTTTTTCAATTCCTACTATTAGCTCACACTCTCGCTATATACCTATATCTTGTTCAAATTTTCAATCGTTAATAAAATACTTATTATTCATTCAATCAAGCTCAAATAAATTTTTTTAAACTTGTAGTGTATGACACTTGATGTTAATCCAGTTTTCTTCAAATATTAATTCATTAATTAAATTAAATTAATTAATTTTCAATAATCGAGAGAGCCCTCTTCTTGATCAAGGTATTTTAAGACCGAGAGAGCCCTCTTCTTGATCAAGGTATTTTAAGCGCCACTCAAGACGAAAGAAGAATGGGAGAAAAAAATTCTTTTATTGACCTAAGTTGGAATTAACTTAAAATATATTTTTTTTAATATTACTTGTTTATATTACTTCCCTATTTTTTTTTTATTTACTTGCATTGATGACTTTTAAGTTGTGTTTAATTGTTAGTTCCTATCTATAAACATTGTTTTGATGAGGTCTATAGATGTCTATGACGGTTAGAGTTGCAATCAAGCTAGAGATGCTACCTACACAACTTCCAGGTTGTATAATACTTTAACGGAGATTCTGACTGTAAAATAGTCAATGAAACATCGTCTTCATTTTGAAAGACCTATCCAATTATATGCCACTCAATAGGGTGCGTAAATTTGTTTTCGTCTCTACCGCCATTTTGTATTTTACGACCGCCATTTTGAATTTATAAAAACAAAACTTAGCCTATAACCATCGGGCCGTTAAGACGAATTGATAGAGACCTCATTCATTAAAATCCATCCAGCCA
This sequence comes from Maratus speciosus, assembly GCA_963932465.1. Classification (NCBI taxonomy): domain Eukaryota; kingdom Metazoa; phylum Arthropoda; class Arachnida; order Araneae; family Salticidae; genus Maratus; species Maratus speciosus. The sequence continues at coordinate 324,138,066 of OZ010792.1, read as the reverse complement.
TTGGGATGTTTCGAGGGTATAAAGAAATCCACATACACAGATATGCGTGAAACACATAACCCTTCTTTTCAGTCGGGTAAAAATAAGTTAAATAAAGGAGGGTAAAAATGCATTTCATATTTATATATACACATAAAATAAGATCAAATAAAATATTGTGTCATGGACAAAAACAACAACAACAACATTAACAAAAAACTGCTTTTAGTTAAACAATAAAAAAAAAAAAGGTTCAGAAATTTTATTTATCATAAATAATTTTTCACTATTTTTTATCATAAGAAATGCTTTTATATGTTATTAGCTAAAGTATCCGGAATAGCTAAAGTACCTTCAGAAATTGCTTAGTGTTTTACTTGTTTTGAGGTCAATAAATGAGGTTGTTTGAAAAATATTTTAAATATTCAGTCTTTTTACTTCCTTATGAAGGTCACTAATCACTTTAGGAGCGTTAGGATCAGGGATGTAGTGGGGGGTATACGGGGGTATACGCCGTATACCTTTTGGATTTTTTTAAGGAACACCGTATACCCTCTGTTTCTCACAAAAGCTATAGTATATACACTCTAGGGTATACGCTCTGTTTGAGCGTATGCCCTCTGCTTAGAGTGTATACTCTCTGTTTTTTTACGTCTACACCACTGATTAGGATTGAGTTAATTAGCTGCTGTAGTGACGTCATCTCTCGCAATAAAACTTCAACAAACAATATATGATGAGTCACTGGCACAGAACAATCAAGCTATCCTGTTATTCTGTGCTATGGCGCTCACTTTCAGTATAGAAGATACCCATCAAACGCCAATTCTTCGAAACCTACATTGGTGACCTGGAAAAAGTAACACGCAACCTTCACAACAGATGGCAGCACCACAACGAATTCACCCACAATAGGCAAAGCCACACAGCAAATAGCAAAAGAGCGCAAACCAAAGTCTAAATAAGACGCTTTCACCGGGGATGGTATGGTAATGGTAGGGATGGAGTGTGCAGCGACGTCATCGCCGATAGCTACAGTCAACGCCAATTCCTGGCAAACCTACAGCTGCTAATAAGGACTTTAAAACAGGCGCCTGTTAGACGCACTGCGCCCGAATCAATTATGTTACTTTTTAATTTATATTTGTAATAAAAGTTGTATATTTTCCTTTAATATGTCAGAATGAAAATATATTTAAAATTTATATTGTAATGTTAATGTTACTCTCAACTATTATTAATTTTTAATATCTGACGATTATTTATATTTCTAGTAAATTTATGAATGACCCCTATTTTTCAGGCAAAGAGATACTTCAATTTTACACAGCTATTACTCAGTCAGTTTTAATCGTAGAAGAATGGGACTTTTTTTTGTTTTACTTCTTAGTGTAACAGGATATCTTTTCTAAATATCACTTATAGGACCGGGGGACCGTATAAAAATTTAAATTTCGTAATTTTTAATAAATGTTTTTATTGACCCGAATCGCTTTAGAAAACTTCTTTACCTCATTTAAAACATTTTTGTAATTGAAACTATACGTCTGTGACTAATGGTTTAGGAATTAGCCATTGGACATCGTTGAGAGTGGATACCCAGCATAATTAACCAAATTTTTATCGCATTTTATAGAAGACAATACGGCATTTCTTATTTATAGGGGCCTGAACACAACACAGTCATAAAAAGTGAAATTTTGTGCCAGATAATATAAACAACCGCAAAAATGAAACTTCAACCAATGAAAAAAGGAGCTCCACGCAAAATCGTACAAATCGACGAATCTCTTTTCCTATAACGGAAATACAATGCTGGAATTATTAATTCTACTACAACAGTATATTTTAAGTGATATTTGGTGTGAAATTTGTATTTGTATGCATTATACCATAAGTATCATATATACCTATTATAAGAAAAATATTGAAAAAAGTTAATTTTAAAAAATGACAACATATTTTTACTATTTTAAAGCTAAAAGAAATGTGGAATTAAGATCCGGTTACCAAATCACGATTTATAAACATGTCTCTAACATACTTCGAGATTCCAAGCCTTAATTTCGATACTGGCAGAGGACAAAATGGTGTTATTTTGACTCAATGCTATTAAAGCTTTAGATTTTAAAAACGAAAATGGAACTTTAAAAGTAAAGTAATTTTTATTCATATTTTCTGAAATGAGCGGCTTTAAGAATTAGCACTCGTCAAAAATTGTTTTTTCCCCCTAGCAATCGAGGTATTTTTTTAGTTTTTTAGAACGAAAATGACAATTTCCCTCTAATCATGACGTCATTTTTGGCACGAATAATTTTGTGATGTATATTATTGACATTTATTATCTATTTTCTTTAAAAAAGGAATCTTTATCTTAAGCGTGAGTAGACGGGAAACTGTCAGTTGTTGATAATAATTTTGTTTTAATAATAAGGATTAATACCATAATCCAAAACCATTTTATTTCATCATCAAAGCGTATCAATTTTATTTTTCATGTATGACGTCATGTTTGCCTGCCTTTCGTACTTACTGGTATTCATGCACCTTATATTATTAAGAAAGACTTTAACATTTTCGTTTTATTCGCATTATGACGTCATACACATGTTTTTTTTTTAATTATTATTTCTTTTATGTCAGTTTTTTTTTTCACTTGAAAATATTTCAATTGAAAATTAATTGTCGAGGAGAATATTCCGGCGGAGTTATTCCTGGTTTTGATTTTCTTGGTAACAACTTTAAAGATAGATGGTTAAGTTTTATAGGAAAAATGTCAATTGTTTCTCTATGAAAATAATAAAATTTTGAATTATTAAGAAAAATATTTGAATAAAATAAATAAACTACAACCTATGTTCAGATGCAAAGATACAGAGGCATTAAATCATTCGTTTTGACGCTGACTTCAATCAAACAGTCACACACATTTTCACACATTAATAATTATTCATATCTTTCATATTACTAGGATTAGGATACGATATTATATAGATTATATAGATTATTTTTTAATATTGCGCTAATGCTAAAATTTGTTTTTAAAAACAGAAATTTCATCTTGAATAACGGAAGATATGTGAAAAAAGGAGATAGCCGGCAACTGTGGAGCCGCTAAATTTTCCGTTTTTTCTCGATTTCTTTTTTCTTTCTTTCTATTTTTTTTTCTTTGTGAGGGTTATTGAATTTCCCGAAATTTGTTTCTTTAAACTACGTCTTTGATCACTTGATACTGTCCTTTTTTAAGACAGAGTTGCATATTACTTCCAATTCCCTGAAAATCATTGTGCCACGTAGATCACACAAAGGAACCATTATTATTCTATTGTTGTATTGTTGATTACATTTATTACTGATTCTTTTCTGCATTCTGTTCATTTCAAATAAAAATTAAACACTACTAACTTTTGCATCAAAGTTGTAGATTTATTAAGTTTTAATTGAATTTTGAGTATGTAGTTATTATTACTTTCATTTCTCGAGAAAAGGGTTGTTATATGCATGTTTGTGGATTCAAAGTTGTTGTATGTAAGTGTGTATGCATTAGCGATGGGCATAAAGAATAATTTTGAAATTTGAATAAACCATTCGGGCATATGCAAAAGCTGAACTGTCAACCTTCGTATTCTTTATAATAAATTAAAATCAGTAATTTTGTAAAGAAAAGAAACATTTATATTAAGAGACTGTGGCTGTTACTAATTCGTACAAAAGAATTCTTTGGAGAACCGCAAAAAAATTCCGCAACACTATGGTCTATGGCGAAAAATCGATTTCGATGACTTTTAATGATGTTACAGTACTTCAAACATAATAAAATTAATACGAATCGCTGAGGTGGACAAACAACGTGCTTTCTCAATAGTTATAGAATAATTAGCCTTTATAGTTCGTTTGCACGGATGCAAAAAAATAATTCCATTACATTATGATGCAGATGGAATAATCGTTTTCGACGCATTTCAATGATGTTACAATACTTCAAACATAATGTGATTAATGTGCATCACTGAGGTGGACACAATCTTGCTTTATCAAGGGCGTAAGAATAAATAGCATTTATAGTTTGTTTGTAGGAACGCATAAAGGAATTTAATTACATTACGATGTACAGGGAAAAATCGTTTGCGATGCATTTTAATAACATCAAACATAATGAAACTACTGTTCGTTTTCGAAAGTCGCACTCTGGGACGATTCTACTATCCAAAGAGGTGTTACGCTCAGCTGAGTGTTTTCCAAAGTTGTTCATTTGTTGGTTGTCTCACTAAGGTTGGCACTCAGCCAAACGCAGCTTAACGAACACCGATCATCCCTATTTTGATAAAATCAAAGAAGACCTGATGCATGCGCAAAAGCACAGAGGGTTTTGCTATCCGAAAACAAACAGTAGTCGGATGTGGGAATCCCAAAACTTTGTTCTATCTCATACATGTTAATACTTCCTGAAAAATGCAGCATACCATCGCCACCGGTTAGGCGATTTACACCAAAATTTAATCAGCGACAATTTATGTCAACTTCTAACTGAATCTGAAGTCTGAAGAAAATCCGAGAGCATTAATTTTTGAGAAAGAGTTATTGCGGTAATCGTAAAACATTCTGCATAGCAGCGCTACCTGTTGAGCAATTTATACTAAAAGTTAATGAGGACGAATATATATCAGGAACTAATTGAATCTGAAATTTTATAAAAATCCGTGCATTAGTTCTTGAGACATAGCTATTAAGGCAAACGTGAAAAGTTCAGCATAGCAGCGCCACCTATTGGGAGATTTACACCAAAAACTAAACAGAACTAATTTATATCAGGGATTAACTGAGTCTGAAGTTTGATGAAAATTCGCGTATTAGTTCTTGATATAAATCTATTGCAATAATCATGAATAACACAGCATAGCAGAACCACCTGTTGAGCAATTTATACTAAAAGTTAATGAGGACGAATATATATCAGGGACTAACTGAATCTGTAGTTTTATGAAAATCCGTTCGTTAGTTCTTGAGATATAGCTATTGCGGGAATCGTGAAAAATGCAGCATAGCAGCGCCACCTGTAGGTCGATTTACTTCAAAAAGTAATCAACCCTAATATATATCAGGGTATAACTGAATCTAAAGTTTTATTAAATTCTGTTCATCAGTTCTTGAGATAGAGCGCCCACAAAATTTGTGTCACGTACAGAATGACAGACAGACAGACTCACAGACATTTTGTTAAAGCATGTTTTTTTGGGATCTCTGACCTCTAAAACGTATAAATCCGTCGAAAATCGGAATTCGATAATTTTCACCAATCCAGTACTTTCTTGTAAAGATTCTCTTCTTGTAAAGATAGCAGAAAGTAATAAAAAAATGAATCACTGAGGTTCTCTACAACATATTTTCTATAGATTATGCAGTGCGTAGCATTTATCGTTCATTTACAGACACACATACACAAAAATTTGGTTACAGAAAAATTGTGGTCGATTTCAATGCATGAAAAAATCAAATTTCTTAATAATATTCTGTTAGTGTTGGCAAATTTCTTAATACTATTCTGTTAGTGTTGGTAAATTTTTTAATAATATTCTGTTAGTGTTGTAAATTTCTTAATAATATATAGCTAGTGTTGTTAAATTTCTTAATAATATTCTGTTAGTGGTGGTAAATTTCTTAATAATATTCTGTTAGTGTTGGTAAATTTTTTAATAATATTCTGTTAGTGTTGTAAATTTCTTAATAATATATAGCTAGTGTTGTTAAATTTCTTAATAATATTCTGTTAGTGTTGGTAAATTTCTTAATAATATTCTGTTAGTGCTGGTAAATTTCTTAATAATATTCTGTTTGCGTTGGTAAATTTCTTAATAATATTCTGTTAGTGTTGGTAAATTTGTTAGTAATATTCAGTTAGTGTTGGCAAATTTCTTAATAATATTCTGCTAGTGTTGGTATATTTCTTAATAATATTCTGTTAGTGTTGGTACATTTCTTAATAATATATAATTAGTGTTGTTAAATTTCTTAATAATATTCTGTTAGTGTTGTTAAATTTCTTAATAATATTTTGTTAGTGTTGGTAAATTTCTTAATAATATTCTGTTAGGGCTGGTAAATTTCTTAATAATATTCTGTTAGTGTTGGTAAATTTCTTAATAATATTTTGTTAGTGTAATCTATTTCTGATGCATGATTTTGTGTTCTTTTTCCAATACAAGTAGTTTTTAATAATATCCTTTTTACAAACCCCTGCAAATTTATTGTTATTAAAAAAAGAACAAAAGAATAGAAACTATGGAAAAGGATAACAACTACAATAACACTTTGACTAACCAAGTTTTATATTTATTAAAAAGTCAATTTATATTCAGCTTTGTATTAGTCCATTTAGAGAGTGAAGTAAATTGAAATTTCACCAAACATGTGCACGAAACTGTTACTTCTCTCCTCTTTTTTATGACTTTATGCAAATGCAATTTATCTATGAAATATTTAAGAAAAAAAAATATCAGAACTGGCTGCGTTACTCTTTATTCTATCTTTTCATTCAGATTTTAATCATCGAAATTTCAAAAATTGTTTATATTTCAAAGGTTTTCCTCGTTTAATTAATGAAAAAGTTTTTAGAGACTTAAATTTTTTTTTCGTCTGGGTAACTGAAATGTTTTTTATGTATATACGAAGTAGTTTTGCATTTTCTTAGTAATTACATTCAAATTACTTCATAAATGGTGTATTTATATTTAAAAAAAAGATGTTTTAAATAATAACCTGGTTTATTAAATTTTTGATAAAATACCTTTTCAACCGACAGAAGTGCTTTTATCGCTTCCAATCGCCAATAAAAACGGCTGTCATTTGCGATAGAAGTACTCTGATTATTTACAGAAACATTGTTATACTGTGCAGAAGAATTTATTACTGATTCATTTCTGCATTCTATCGCAGCCAACAAAAGAGACAGGCCACGATACTTCTACTGCTCTTAGCTGTCATGTGATTAAGATAGGCTAGTTTCCACCAACTGTCGAACTGCCACGTTATCAAGGTAAGCTGAAAAGCTACAGATATCGGTGTAGTACCATGGTCTAACTCTTTTGCTTGTTGCGGCATGCTATTTGTCTCCAATAAAAGTTAACTACTATTATTTTTTGCATCAACGTAATAGATTTTTAAGACGATATATCATCACCCACAAAATGGTTGAACCAACGTTTGCCGAATGCTGACTTAATTTTTACTGTTATTCAACGTTGGCTCATAGTAAGAAATGCCCGCTTTCCCGTATCATTAGCCAGTGAATCATTTGCCATCAAATGCCCAACAGTGGTCCAACTGTTAGCTGTTGAGAATTCTGTAATAAATTAAAAAGATACATTATATATAAAAATTAGAAGCAGGGTGGAGTGATAATTAGGTCTGTTCCGGCTTCAAGCTGTTGATTAGCAATTTAGTCTAAACTTTGAAATAGAATTGTGAGCTTAATGTTCAACAAAAATACTCATTAATGGGTACTCATTTTATTCAGAATTCTAAGCTCTACAACATTTGTATTGACAATGTTTTTGATAGAGTTAGTTATTTCGAGATATTGTTATGGTATTTAAAAAACGGGTTTTTTGACCATAAATCTATACATATTTCCTAACGCTCACCTAGTACGAGGGAGAAAACATAGCTCATTCATTTTAGACCTTAACTGAAGGGATTAAAACAATTTACAGCTTTCCCCTAATTAATTCCGAATTCAACCCCCTAGCCACTGGGCTAATTCTGTAACGGTGAATTTTTTTTTTTCTTTTAAGTTATAAACTATTTATCACTCTTAACCACCCTGGCGCATTAATAAAATTTACCAATTCTTTTTTTACTTTCTTCTATCATTACAAGAAGAAAGTATTGGATTCGAGAAAATTTGCGACTTCCGGTTTTCAGTAGATTTATGCGTTTCAGAAGGTCCTGAATACGAATTGATGGTTTTTAGGAAATGGCCGTCTGTGAGTCTGTCTGTATGTCACAAAATTTTTGTAGGCGCTCTATCTGAAGAACGGATGCACCGAATTTAATAAGATTTTAGACTCAGTTCGACCTTGATATAAATTGGTGTTGATTAGTTTTTGGCGTAAATCCTCAAACAGGGGGCTCTGCTACGCTGCATTTTTTCCGATTTCTGAAATAGATCTATCTGAAGAACTAATGCAAGTATTTTCACCAATCTTCAGATTTAGTTGTACGTTGACATAGGTTGTTGCTAAGTAAATTTTGGTGTATCTGCAGTCTTTGAGATTATATCCCAACAGGTGGCGCTGCTATGCCGCATTTTCAGAATATCTGTACAGTTCTATTTCAACAATTAATGCAGGGATTTTTATCAAACTTTAAATTGTGTTACACTTTCACATAAATAGATTTTTTAGAATCCTCATGATGGGCATAGATTGTCATTTATTTTTGGCATTGTGGTGGCGAATTTTGCGGTATTAATATGTATGAGATAGAAGAAAATTTTAGGATTGGTACATCTGCCTAGTTTTTTCTTTCTTTAGTCATGTCTTTTCTTTCAATTTCCTTTCAAATTTCTTGTCATGAAAAAATAATATTGGGCAAATTCCGATAGAATAATAATTTTACAACAGAATAAAACTGTAACAACACTTTGACCAAGCAGGTTTTGCACTTATTAAAAAAAAAAAAAAAAAAAACAATAGAGCCTTGCGAAGCCTTTGCACTGCAGTCTTTGAGATTATTTGCCGATTCGTTTTTTCATTAAACTTTAACTGTATTTATTTTATTTTATTTTTTATCAAATAACATGTTTTAATGAAATGTGAGTGCATTACTCCAAAAGACCATTTGAAAACATTCCGTTTGATACCTCATTCATCGTTGGGCGTTTGGTATTTGCACAGGCAGAGTGACGTTGCCAGCAGAAATAATGTGTATGATAATTGCATTAAATGAATTTGCATTTCTCCCCTTTTCACTTTGCACGTTCTACGACTAAAGCTACTGAAATTTGATTTTAACAAAGATCGCATATATATATATATATATATATATATATATATGCATATGTGTGTACATAGTATATACCAATGTCTCGACCAAGTTCGTTGGCCAGCTCCATCCTCCATTTTGTTTCAAAATGGCGGCCATTGAAAAAATTTTTAAAAATTTAAAATTTGAAATGTGGTACCAAAAAATTTAAATGGAAAAATATTTTTCTCTTATATGTTTGACCTTTACACAAAGATTCCGGAGCAGTTTTTGTTTCGTCTATATCTTAAAAATGGCTGAGTTATAGCACTTTGAATTTCTAGCGTGGCTGACATTTTGAAACATCCTGATTTTGTCACGCGATAACAGGCGTATTTATGTACCGATATGGATGTACCTTCGTGTGTACATAGTACATACAAATATCTCTACCGAATTCGTTGGCCAGCTTCATCCGCCATCTTGTTTCAAAATGGCAGCCATTTAAAAAAAATTAAAAATTTTAAATTACCAATAATTAAATAAGGTACCAAAAAATTGGAAAATGAAAAAGATTTTTTTCTTATGTGTTTGACCCTAATACAAAGATTCCTGAACAGTTTTTGTTTTGTCTATCTCTAAAAAATGATTGAGTTACAGCATTTTGAATTTCTATTGTGACTGACATTTTGAAATGACCTGATTTTTGTCATGCAATAAGAGGCGTATTTATGAGCCGATTTGGATGTAATTTGGTGTGTACATAGTAAATACCAATGTCTCGACCGAGTTCGTTGGCCAGCTTCATCCGCCATCTTGTTTCAAAATGACGTCCATTTAAAAAAAATTTTTTTAATTAAATTTAAAATGAGGTATCAAAAATTGGAAAATGAAAAAGTTTTTTTTTTTTATATGTTTGACCTTGATACAAAGATTCCGGAACAGTTTTTGTTTTGTTTATATCTTAAAAAATGGTTGAGTTATAGCACTTTGAATTTCTAGCGTGGCTGACATTTTGAAACGATCTGATATTTGTCACGCTATAACACAAGTATTTATTAACCTATTTGGATGTAAGAAGGCATGTGGATAGTATACAGCAATGTCTCGACCAAGTTCGCTGTCCAGCTTCGCCCGCTATCTTGTTTAAAATTGGCGGCAATTAAATTAAAAAAAAATTATATTTAATGTGAGGTGCAAAAAATTCGAAATTGAAAAAGATTTCTTTCTTATGTATTTGACTTTGATATAAGGATTCCGGACCTTTTATTCTTTTCTCTTTATCTTAAAAAATGGCTCAGATATAGCAGTTTGAATTTCTTTATGTAGGTGACATTTTGAAAAATCTCATTTTTTTCCTGCTACAGCACTCGTATATATCAACCGATTCCGATGTGAGTGGCCCCACCAGTGGCTGAGAGGTTCTGCTCTCGAAGCTGGTAGACGGGAGGTGCTGGGTTCAATCCCAATCGCGCCCGTCGGCCTAATCGTTCGGAGTTTTCGTGGTTTTCTTCGAACCTTGGATTTCCAAGCGTTAATACGGGTTAGGTTCCCTTAGAAAGACCCCCACGAAGGGCACTCCCCTCTGGGCCTATATCCCTCGTGCAGATAATTGGCCGTCATAAATACAACCAACCGATGTGAGTGAGCATGTGCACAGGAATTACTAAGGTCTCGACCAAGTTCACGGGTTAGCCTCATCCACCATGTTGTCTTAAAATGGCAGGCACTTCAAGATATCGCCGAATTTGGCAACAAAATATAAGTTACTTTAAATAAAAGCAGCTTGGATAAAGCTGACTAATTTCGCGAAATTCGCATTCATAAGGATTTAGTATTGATAAAATTTAGTATTGAATCTTCTATAATTGATTTCCACCAAATTGAGCTTCGTGTGTTTGAATAACATAAGCTAGCTTTTTAAAAATAAGGAATATGAAAGCTATCTCTTCCTCCCGGCACCGGCCGGAAGGACTTTTTTTAATGTATAGTAGAATAATTTGGTACTTGTTAAAGAGAAAAAATGAGTGGAAATTACATCAGTTTAATGCCATCATAATAGATTTATTAAGTTTTATTAATTTAAATTCCTATTTCGTTTAAAAAAATTGCTGCACATTTTATAAATATATATGACGTTAATTTTGGAATTAAATACCGTATATTAATTACTCAGAATCTATCAAAACATTTTCTTATCTTGCTTACTTTCTTTCGAAGATGTGACAACAGCATATTAAATAAAACTTAAATTTAAAAAATCAAAAGACCCGACTGCGTAAAAAGCGAACTAATTAATTATTCCTCATCAATGGGAAACTATTTTTTATATTACTTACCTATTTTTTTTTATTTACTTGTATTGATGACTTTTTACTTTTGTTTAATCGTTAGTTCCTATCTATAAACACTGTTTTAATGAGGTTTATAGATGTCTATGACGGTTAGAATTGCAGTAAAGCTAGCGATCCTAGCTACACTACTTTCAGGTTGTGTAATATTTAAACGGAGCTTATGACAGTATAATAGTCAATGAAACATCGTCTTCATTTTAAAAAACCTATCCAATGATATGCCACTCAATAGGGTGAGTCATTTTTTTCGTCTCTACCGCCATTTTGAACTTTACGGCCGCCATTTTGAATTAAAAAAAGTAAAACCTAGCCTATAACCATCGGACGGTTAAGACGAATAGATAGAGACCTCATTCATTAAAATCCACCCAGCCGTTGGGATGTTTCGAGGGTATAAAGAAATCCACATACCCAGATAAGCGTGAAACACATAACCCTTTTTGGCAGTCGGGTAAAAAACAAAAACATTTTGTATGAAGCAGTCTGTGCCGTTTTATCATCGACCTATATAGATAGTTTGAAAATCTATACTAATATTATCAAGTTTCTTTGTTTATTTGCAGGTGGTAATCTCTGGAACTACAAAACCGATTTCAAAAATAATGGTGGAAATATGATAGAGATCGCTGTTCCAACATAGGCTATACTTTATGTCGGTGCCACTACCCCGAACAAGGTGAAAGGGCAAAAAAAGTTTTAAAATACGATTTTTGTGTTACTGAAAGTCCTTGAAACTTGTAATTTGGCATGGAAGTTACTTATAACATATAAATAGTCTCTAAGAACAATTCCTGAAAAATTTGAAATTTAAAAGGGGTGAAAATGCGCAAAAAGCGTTCTAAAAACGTTCTAAATTGCGGTTTCTACGAAATCTTAGGAAATACCACACCAATTTAAAAAATAATTGCTGTAAATTGATTGTGACAATCCCTGCTCCAATATAAGCTGTAATTTCAGTCGGTGCCACTACCATCTTGGGGTTGCAGGAGCAAAAAACGTCATAATTTGTGGTTTTTGTGATTACTGAAGGGTCTAGAAGTTTTAAATATTATTATTAGTTATTTCGAAATGGGCATGGTAGTTACTTATAAGATATAAATGCTAAGAGCAGTAAAATAAAATTCCAAATTTAAAAGGGTTGAAAATGCGCAAAAAGCGTTCTTAAAATATTCTATATTATAATTTCCATGCAATTGTTAAAGATGGAGACTTGAAATTTGGCAAGGTAGTTACTTAAGATGTAAATGCTCTCTAAGAAAAGTTTAAAAAAATCGAAATTTTAAAGTGGGAAAATAGCAAAAGCATTCTAAAAATGTTCTAAATTAGGGTTTCTATTCAATTATTAATGATAGAAATTTAAAATTTATCATGATAGGTACTTATAAGATGTAAATGATCTATAAAAACAGTTTATAAAAGATTCTAAATTTAAAGTGGTAAAAAGAGCAAAAAGCATTTTAAAAACTTTCTAAATTAAGTTTTCTATTGAACATTAGAAAATACCAAACCGATTTCGAAATTAATGCTGCAGATTAATGGTGACAGTCCCTGTTCCAACATAGACTATATTTTATGTTGGTGCTACCACCAGAGAAGTGGTAGACCGTGACTAAAAGCTTGGAATTTTATATGATGGTTATTTTTTAATGTATAAATGTGTGCTAAGAACTGTTTCTGAAAAATTCAAAACTTCAAATAAAAACTGAAATGAGCGTATCAAATGAGCATAAAATCTTCAAAATACATTGTAAATTATCATTTATTAAGAATCAGTTTTACTTCGTATAAAAATTTAAGTCTTATCTTCGCCTAATGCGGTGTGATAATGAAGTTTAGTCAAACTGTGTTTAATTTGTATTTTCTGAATGATTCCTAACAGTATAATTTCTTCAAATAAAAATTAGACATGCAAATAGTACTTGGCATATTTCAACTATTACGTGAGCAAAGCTGCTGGTTTTGCTAACAATTAATCAAGCCATTTTGTGACGTTTGGTTCATCGCAGAATCTATAACGTCCATTGACCAAATTGATGCCATTGAATGTGCTAAACAAATTCAAATTTTCCCTTACAATTTTATTTATAAGAAGTTTCAATTAACTGCAATTTTTGATAAATAAAGTGTTATAACGAAATGTGAAGTCTGTGCCTATGCCTGAAGCCTGTTAAAAACCTTTTCGAATGATATATAATTCATCGTTATGCGTTTTGTATGTGCATAGAAAAAACACATTAACAACAGAAATTATACAGGGTGTTTCATAAAAAATGGGCAAAACTTTAAGAGGTAATTGTACACATCCTAACAGATAACTTTGATCAAAGAATGAATGGTCTGAAATAAAACACAAAGGTGCTGGCACATTTGGAAACTTGGTCTATGCAAACGTTAAAGCTCCATTCCTGTTGCGAGTTACCGTGACAAGAACGACACTAATAGAATGCAATGTGATATGGGGAAGAAGAAGAACGCGTATGCAAAATTTCGCCTCGATTAATACATAAAAGCCGCTGATCCGAGTGTGCAACTGTCAATCGCGGTAGCAACGTATCGGAAGATGTTGCCCTTCACTAATAGGGAAAAGTTGATTTGCATTTTATCTACGGAATTCCAAATGAAAATGGGGCAGAGGCTCAACAATTGTACGAAGAGCGGTTCCCACCTTGTTTTTATCATTTAATTGGTCTTTGTGTGTTTTTGCTTCGTATAACAACATCATCTTCAGCATCATCTAGAATCTTTGCGTTTTAATTCCGACCATGCATTCTTTGATGAAAGTTGTTTGTTCAGACATGTACTCAGGGGCGAAGCTACTGGGGGGGCGTAGGGGGGCGTCTCGCTCCCCCAATGTCGGCAACTTTGATTACAGTCGGCAAATTCTAGGTAGTCAGTATCGATCAATACAACTCTGAAACAAACGATTTTTTTTCCAATTTTCTACGTTTTTTCTTAAAACATACACTAAAAAAACACCAATTTGTCTTAATTTCTTTCAAAAATCCGAAGTTTTCCTCTCCTTTCTTCGACTTTTGCATGACTGCTGAAAATAAATTGAGAAAGAACTAGGAGAGACTAGTTTTTCAATATTTAAAGGGATCTTTCTTAGAGTCTGCACCGGATTAGTAGGGTTCTAAACATCTAGATGATAGACTAGCACTGAAGATTATGAAGACTTCGATGAAGGCATTCATATTACTCGTGGTGTATTGAAATGTGCTCGACAATTGAATCATTTAGTCGATTGTTTAAATAATTGCAAGCCAATTATTGAAAAATAGACCCCATCTGATGAATTACGTGTTTTCTTGTTCCTTAAGGAGACCATAGATATAATTGACAGGGAAAAATAAAATTGGTCGTCTGTGTCAAATATTTATAGTAAGATCGTGAAAGAAATCGAGAAGAACCGTGGAGAGGTTAGCATTACGGAAAGTGGGAACGATTCCATCATTGAACATGACCCGGGGAAAAGGTCTAAAATTAAGTCAGACAATCAGAGACATATTTGATCAATTTAGGTCCGTATCAGCCAAAACTCAGCGCATATCCGATAACTGATTCCACCACGCAAGATAGACAGCGACATTTCAACAGAGCTTGGTAGAAAAGAGCATATGTTTTTGGACAAATACGTTATAGTACAGAACTCAATACTAATTTTTTTGCGTGTTTCATGAAGGACCGGGGAGAGAAAAAAATACAAAATGCTTCATTTGAGAGTGGTGTAAGTAAAGGACACAAAATGAAAAGCTTAAGGAAAAGAAAAGAACAGAAAGTTCGCACAACATTGCTTTTCCAACACCCATCAAATTTACTGTTTCCTATTTTGTCAGTTCATGATGATGGTTAATCACTTACTCGACGAGAGCAAGCGCAAACAGATTATTGTGGAAGAGCAATAGCAACATCTTGCATTCAGCACAGAAATTGTAGCAATCTTAATGGACATTACGCGAATGCTGAGTAAATGGAAGCTTTTGAAAAACTGTGAAATTAATTTCCAGACATAACCCACAATTGAAGAAATGTTTGAGGACATACGCTTCAGCCCTTACCATATAACTTACCTTTCCGCTTCATCCCAAAACGAGATGATTGAATTTTTTGCTACAGCAGTGCGCAAAATGATAGTAAAGGATTTCAAGAAGCACAATTTTATGGAATTATGGCAGATACGCCACCAGATGCTTCGCACCAGGATCGATCAGCTGTTGGGCTGAAATTTGCCGACAAAGATGGAAGAACTCCGATCGGCTTTTGGAAGTTTTAAAAGAAGTCGTCAACACCATTGTCGATCTTACATGCTAGATATCACACATCTTTACAAAGAATGAGCTCGAAATAGAACAGGCAGTTTCCAGTCATACGATTTTACAAGCAGCATGTCTAAAGAATTCAACGGCACTTAGGAGACGTTTTCAGAAATCGTGGGTCAAATTGTGCCCTATATTCCTTGTCAATGTCACAGACTCAACACTTTCCTTTCACATATGGGGCATTCTCACAATCTTTTAACTTTCATGTCTCTGAATAATAATTTTTTATTTAATACAATTTTTTGTGTTTTTTTATTTCATATACTTGGGAACATCCCATTCCATGATTGCACAACAATATTAACGAGATAAATAAGTTTTGAACGATGTTGGGGGTCCAAACACATGGAAAACTCATCTACCGTCCCGTGTCCCTGATGCTGATTTTGAAGTTTGGAGCTGTCTGGATAAAATTGTTTCAATAAAAATAATTCAATTTAATTTTTTTCTGAAACTGGAACTATTGTTTTATACAAATATGTAGCTAAAAATTAACCTGCACACACATTTTTAGGGTTGGTATTATATTTTGAACTCTGTCCCTGGGTTTTAGATTTTTTACCATCCCTCTCTAAAATTATACAGAAAATCACTTCAGATGCAGCGACAGAATTTTTTACAAGTTTTTGCTCATGCAGAAGTATGCTAGAGAAAGAATATCTAAAATTCTTTGACAGGAAATTTACTGCAGAATATAAATCAGCATTTAAATATCAATTTCAAGCACCGTGGCTTTATTGGTAGTCTGACCGTCCCCAAGGTTTATTCCTGCACTTTTCGAGGTAAATTTTGAAATAAATGTAATTTAATCCAGTGTTAACAACTGTTTCTAAAAATCAATGAACATTGTGGCTATCACTTAGTTTTAGCATGATTTTCCTAAAAATAGGTGTTAATTTTCCTTACCGTCTCTTTTTTTGCCATTTCGTCCCTTTTTTTACCTTACCGTCCCTTCTTTAACACCCCTTTAAGACAATGTTATACAAAAATTCTGTATTAAAAGTACTACATTTGTATTATTTCTTATTTGAATGTCCTGTGGGTACTATGCAAATTCATTATAAGTAAAAATTTAGAAGAAAATAAAAAGTTATAGGGGTAAAATGATAAGGAAAATTAAACTCGCAAGTTTAACCTAAACCTCAGTTAAATAAAAAAAATTTCGCTGCTGACCTTTTTTCTTTATTTTGAATCATTAAGGCATTCGTCTATCAGATTAAAATGTTATTTTAACAAGTTTAATTTCGCTAGATTTTTTCCCCAAAAGTCAGAAGATTGTGAGAATGCCCCATATATGCAATGCCAGCAGTATTATAGGGGATGTGTTCGACGTGCTGGAAGATATTTGTGTTTTTCACAGTACTAAATCAAAAAAGCCATTAGTAGACAAGCTCCAATAAATAGAAAATGCTCTTCTGCTGCGGAATCTTTATAAGGCGACATGGACTGCTCGAGCGGAATCATTGAAAGCGGTCTGGATCTTATATGAATGTATCCTACAAATTTCGAAAAAGTTTATTCCTCTACTCCTGTTAGCAAAACAATGACCAAGCCACGAGGTTTAAGAAAGAAAACATTATCGCTCGACTTCATTGCTTCACTATGATGTTTCTCAAGAACGTTCAGTACAAGTGCAAGTTAAGTTACTGAAAAAATGAAGACGAAGTCTCTTAAAATAGACGCTACGAAAATACTGAAGATTTGTACCAAATCATTGGAAACGGTCAACAATGACAATGAAAATGTGAATAGGCAGATATAGTGTGCAGTTTCTCTTTTAAAGAAAGTAAGGTGTTGATCCATTAAATGAATTTGCTATGCAATATCCACGAAGATTGGCACCAAAGAAGTTAGACGGTAATTGAAACATTCTCTTTGTTCCCGAATTTCTAATGTTCTAACGCATGGAGTTTCAGAACGAATTGGATACTCTTACAGTTGTGATAGCTGAAAGTCTTAATTCTTGCATCAGCATAATCTCATTACTGGATAAAGTATGTATCCTCTCATTGCAAGAAAGAAATAAACACTAAATCTGGTTAAGAAAGCGGTAAATAAATGTCTTTCGTGAAACAGTGACAATTTCTGATATGGAAGCATTACACGCAGAGCTGAAAGTTTTGTAATACTTCTGCGCAGAGGCTGAAAGAATGGACGATATTTACATGAAAACAGAATCTTTGAGATACATTCTGCCACTTGCAAACCATGTCAGTCATCTGGCTCTAACTTCTCCAGCCACAGTTGCCTCGAATGAAAGGACGTTGTAAATTAAAAATTATGAAAAAATATCTAAGAACAACAATGACCGATCCACGTTTGAATACACTCATGATTGTTAGGAGGATATTTCGAAATACTTAGATTTGGGCACCGTCGTGAATAGATGGGCTCGTCTAAAAAAATAGTGAGTTAAAATGCATGTTATGCAATGGATGAACAAAAATGTAATTAAAATAAGTTTTGATTTCATCCTTTTTAATGTAAATATAAATAAGATGATTCTGTATAAGTTCCACGTAGCATCTTACTAAAAACTTCAACTTGTGTAATTAATCCGTATTGCAGATTTTCATCTGCACATTCAGGAAAAAATATCAAATACTTTACTGGAACATTTGCAACAATGTAACGAAAGTGAAGGGGTGGTGTATCCATCTTTAAATCTACCTTATATTCTCCTCAATATTATAAAGTGAAAAGTATTCGACGTTCTAAAGTGAAAAATTTTATCTCGATGGGTTAATAATGTTCAATTTTATACAGAACATACCGGGTGTCCTAAAATGGATTGATTGATTTAAAATTCAATAACTTGCAAACGGTGGCAGCTATTTAAAAAAATTCTTGCAGGAGGGTTATGTAAGATGCCAGGAGTTTTTTACAGCTATTCTCGATTTTAGTTTAAAATAGCAGCGATACATGGCGCTGCTAGCAGTAGGTGCTAAATCGGGGCCTGATGTTTTGTTTCTCTTCTCTCTCAGTATTGATGCGAACGAAGGAGATTAAATATATGAAATGGTTCTCAGTCGCCAATGAAATTTTGTTCTTAGAGTCCCACTGCATATATTTAATCTCTTTTCTTCCACATCAATATTGAGAGGCCAGAATCTGGCCCCGATTTAGCGCCTATTTCAAGCAGCGCCATCTACCGCCACTACTTTAAACTAAAAACGACAATCGCAGTAAAAAAATTCCTAACATCTTACATAACACTCCTGCAAGAATTTAATTTTATAGCTGTCACCATTTCCAAGTTAATGAATTTTAAAATCAGTCAGTCCATTTTAGGATTCCGGGTAGATACATATATACAGACACAGAAACCTACTTTTAAAGATATATATATATATTTTTAAGTCAGTCGGCAAAATCGTCATATACGCCCCCCTAATGAATTCTGCTTAAATACGCCCCTGCATGTACTATCACGTCTTAAAGTTTTGCTCATCTTTATGAAACACCCTGTATACATGATAATCAGTTTATGTTTCATTTTTTTTATTAGTACATTCTGGATGATAAGGAGAGTGAAGTAAATTGAATTTTTAATAAACTTGTGAACAATACTGAAACTGGTCCTGTTTTTTTTTTTTTTTTTTTTTACGAGTTTAAGCAAATACTTTTTATATCTCTGAAATAATTAAAAAGTTTTCGGAACTGTCTGCAACTCTGTTTGATCTACTTTTGCAATTAGAAACGCGGCGACAGAATTTTAAAACTATTTTTTATTCCAAAGTTTTCCCTCACTTTAATTGCTCACAAAGTTTTCGGAATGTTAAAGTATATAATTTGATCTGGGCAATTATTATTTTTCCTATGCATACGTAAGGTCGTTCTGCATTAGGTAATGAATTACTGCAAATATTTTTTTTGAACTACTTCGTAAAATTCTTTATCATAGCAAAAATGTTTTTTTGAATTACAGTGGATTTGGTTGCATATTTTTGTTAAAGTGTTTAAATGAAAAAAGAAGTTGCTATGGCGTTTTTTGAGCCGTTAGAAAAACGCCATATCATCTGTGATAAAAGCCGAAAACAAAGTTACGAGTATAACAGTGATTTTTACAGTTAAATATCAATATTTTAGCACGAAAATTACGCAGTTTTCGGAAACATTGTCTCCCCCCCCCCACCGTTTCCAGTTGCAGTAATTTGAGCCTTTTTACCGCTAAAAAGCAGTTTTTAACCATTTGGAAAAATGGTTATTGTCCTCGTCAGTGTAGGAAATCAAAAGCATATCTGAAGCTTTTTATTGGTTGAATTCGCATTTTATTCGTTTTCTGATTGATCTATACAGTAATCTGTATTTCCTTTTACTCTCAACAGAAATGGATACTTCTGTTACCACTATGACAAAAAAGTAATAAAAACTACAAAGAAATAATTAATAACTCAGAAACAAATTGAGATACAGCTTTCAAAGAAATTGCATTTAAAAGTACATTTTTTTCTCTATACGATGGTGTAAAAAGTAATATTGTGGGATGTTTAGAAGTTTAAGAATGAAATTTCATTTAAAATGGGTCGTCAGATTTCTACGATGGAAAGCCTTTTCCCGAACAGCCAATGAAATGCTTGTATAATACGTAAGTTTCAGGTGGATAATACGTAAGTTTTAAGAAATCTGACCGGTCGCAGGCGATTTTTGTCGCTTGCAATTTGTACGTGTAATAACATTATTAATGTTTAATTCATGGCGTACGTAATGTAGGATCAACTCCGTGCGATTTTTTATGTCTTAAATTTTAGTCTTCGAAAAAATCATTTTCCAAATGGTCGTTGTAATTTGTTAAATTGCTTTTTTTTTTCTTTTTTTTTCTTTCACACAGTCAGCGGGCACGTAAGACAAAATCGAGTTAAAGATATAAATTCATACAAATTTTAGGTTCATTCAATTATCACGGATCCGGGCAATGCTGGCAGGATCAGCTAGTGTCTTATACAGAAGTCATTATTGTACTAACTGCTGTGTTGGTGATAGGGAATCGAAACCCGAGCCTAATTTTAAATTACGGGATTGTATAAATGTAATTCCCCGATCTGTCTCGGCATTTTAGTAACAAAAAATTTCCAAATATTACTACTTTTTTGTTCAATAACAAAATAAAATAACCTTAAAAAAATTTGTAATTTGCGTAGTAATGAAGTTTACATTTCTGGAATTTATATATCAGTCCATTTTAATGATGTTACAAAAAAGAAAAAGTGATAAAATATGATTTACGGAGTTTATGATTTACAATTAATGTGCCTTTAAGTGCAAACTAGCAGGAATGACCGAGCTAAGCTCGGTCAAAATTAGCTTTGTGTTTATCTCGATATATTATTCCCACTAAATCATTCTTGCTGTTTTAGATACAATTAGCTTGACCCTGAGACATAGTGACCCAAAATGACCCACCAATCGAATTTTTTCGAGCATGCGACCTAACACAATGCTCTTCTCGAGCCTGAAAACGATGGAATACAAAATTTAGTGAAAATCGTTAGTCATATTCTAGATAAAATAAGCTTGACACGCGTTGATTCAAAAAACCACTAACCGAAATTTATTGAGCATGTGAGCTATTTCAATGGTCTTTTTGTTCTGTGAAACGGTATAACAAAAAAAAATTGTCAAAATTGTTTGAACATTTTTGAGATGCCGTTAGCTTGACCCCGACCCATTATCACCAAAATAATCCACTAATAGAATTTTATTGAGCATGCGACCCAGCCCACTTGTTTTATTTTGTCCAGAAACGGTGTAGTACAAAGTTTTATCAAAATCTTTTGAGACGTTTTTTAGATAAAGTTAGCTTGATGCTGATCCATTAGGATCCAAAATGACCCATTGATTGAATTTTCTTGAACATGCGACCCTGACCAATGGTCTTATAATGCTCAGAAACGGTATTATACAAAAAAACTTTCAAAATGTTTTGAAGAGCTTTTTAAATATAATTAGCTTGACCCTGACCCACTGTGAGCCAAAATGACCCACTAATCGAATTTTCTTGAACATGCGACCTAGCCCAATGGTCTTCTCGAGCCCGAAAACGATAGAATATAAAATTTAGTCAAAATCGCTTAAGCCGTTTTTTAGATAAAATTAGCTGAACCCTGACCCATTGTGACCCAAAATGACCCACTAATCGAATTTTCTCGAACATGTGACTTAGCCCAATTCTCTTCTCATGCCCAGAAACGGTATAATATAAAATTTGGTCAAAATGTTTTGAGCATGTTTTTAGATTCAATTAGCTTGACCCTGGCCCATTGTGACCCAACATGACCCACTAATTGAATTTTCTCGAACATGTGACTTAGCCCAAACGTCATCCCATGACCAGAAACGTCCGTATATTAAAAAAATTGTGAAAATGTCTTGAGCCGTTTTTAGATGTAATTAGCTTGACCCTGGCTCATAATGACCCACTAATCGAATTTTCTCAAACACGTGACCCATCCCAATGGTATTTTTGTGCCCGAAAACGATAGCTTACAGAATTTCGTCAAAATAGTAGAGACGTTATCTAGATAAACTTAGCTGGACCCACGGTGACCCAAAAATGACCCACTAATCGAATTTTTTTGAACACGTTACCCATCCCAATGGTCTTTTCGTGCCCGAAAATTGTTAGATACAAAATTTAGTCAAAATCGATTGAGCCGTTCTCTAGATATAATTAGATTGACCCTGACCCTTATGACTCAAAATGACCCAATAATCGAATTTTCTCGAACACGAGACCAATCCCAATGGTCTTTTCGCGCCCGAAAACAGTAGGGTGCAAAATTTCGTCAAAATCGTTAGAGCCATTATCTAGATAGATTGACCCACGGTGACCCAAAAAAGACACTCTAATCGAATTTTCTTGAACATGTGACTTAGCCTAATTGTCTTCTCGTAATCCAAAGCCGTAGAATATAGAGTTTAGTAAAAATCGTTAGAGTCGTTTTTTATATAAAAATAGCTTGACCCAAAAATGACCCACTAATCGAATTTTCTCGAACATGTGACCCATCCCAATGGTCTTTTCGTGCCCGAAAATGGTTAGATACAAAATTTAGTCAAAATCGATAGAGCCATTCTCTAGATATAATTAGGTTGACCCCGACCCATTATGACCCAAAATGACCCACTAATCGAATTTTCTCGAACATGAGACCCATCCCAGTGGTCTTTTCGTGCCCGAAAATGGTTAACTACAAAATTCAGTCAAAATTGATTGAGCCGTTCTCTAGATATAATTAGCTTGACCCTGACACATTATGACCCAAAATGACCCACTAATCGAATTTTCTCGAACATGAGACCCATCCCAGTGGTCTTTTCGTGCCCGAAAATGGTTAACTACAAAATTCAGTCAAAATTGATTGAGCCGTTCTCTAGATATAATTAGCTTGACCCTGACACATTATGACCCAAAATGACCCACTAATCGAATTTTCTCGAACACGTGACCCATCCCAATGGTCTTTTCGTGCACGAAAGCAGTACGGTGCATAATTTCGTCAAAATCGTTAGAGCCGTTATCTAGATAAACTTAGCTTGATCCACGGTGACCCAAAAATGACCCACTAATCGAATTTTCTCGAACATGTGACTTAGCCCAATGGTCTTCTCGTAATCCAAAACTGTAGAATATAGAGTTTAGTGAAAATCCTTAGAAACGTTTTTTAGATAAAAATAGCTTGACACACAGTGACCCAAAAATGAGCCACAAATCAAAATTTCTCAAACACGTGACCTAGCCCAATAGTCTTCTCGTACCCGAAAATAGTTGGATACAAAATTTGGTCAAAATCGATTGAGCCATTCTTTAGATATAATTAGCTTGACCCTGACCCATTATGACCCAAAATCACCCACTAATCGAATTTTCTCGAACACGAGACCCGTCCCAATGGTCTTTTCGTGCCCGAAAACGGTAGGGTGCAAAATTTAATCAAAATCGTTAGAGCCGTTCTCAAGATAAAATTTACACACACACACACAATTTTTGCTCGCATTATAGTATAAGATATGCATTGTCGATTTAGTACAAACCTCCCATTAATGTACAGTCGTGGAAAAAAAAGTAAACACCCCCTACTAACTTCTCAACAAATTATCGTAGACTAAAGTTACTGATACGAACTATTGCAAATAAAGTTTACTTTTAGATGTTGTATATAAAATTTGCTTAGGGGCCATTTACATAGTAAAACGAATCCAAACTTCATTTGTTTTAGTGGCAAATACACAATTTTAACAAGATATTTAAAATCTTCGGTTCAAACTATGCCTAGACACCAAATTTCAAGTCATTTGAATAATAAGTTTTTGAATTATAAACATTCAAAATTTAGCGCTTCTAATGTTAAATTACATTTTCATATTTTTACTTATATCTCCTGAAATTATGCTCCTAATGTACTAATTTTTTGTGTAGCAATAATACTAATATACCCAAACATAAATACGTTGAATTTGCAATTTTTATAATTTTATGAAATGAATTATGAATTATGAAATTAATATTCGAAAAAATTATGAATTGTAACCTACAATATTTTTGATGGATTTAGATTTATTATGTCCTGCTTTATGGAAAACCAAAATTTCACATTTTTCTTCTAAGTAGTTTTCAAATTATGCTTAAAAAACGGCAAAATGATGGTTTAAGGGGCCATCTATGATAGAAGTAACTTGATATTTTGAAAATTCTTACGCTGTCCTGTAATCTAGCAGACTTCATTGACTGCTTGAAAGGCGCTTAAGGTGCCTTGATCAAGCCTCTCTCGGTTAACAATCGAGTACCGAACTTCAATTTGGATACAGTGCTTAAAATACGCTCGTTTTAAAATAGTTAATTTCTCGGAAACTTATGGTACAAATTGCATGAAAATTTGTTTTTAGGCTAATTAAATGGTGTAGAATTCATTTATGCTGTCAGAATTGTGTACTGCTATTGAAAAACAAAACAAAATTATGGCTCGTTTTAATATGTAGATGGCCCCCTAAGCAAATTTTATATTCATCATTTAAAAGTAAACATTATTTCCAATCGTTAGGTACCAGTTACTTACCTACGGTAACTTGTTGAGGAATTAGTAGGGGGTGTTTACTTTTTTTCCCCCGACTGTACTTAAATGTGTACTTAATTGGAAGTTAATGTGCTTAATTTTGATATAAAGAATCTTAACTTTTTTCTAATAGGTACAGAGGTCGCAGTATATAAGTAGTTTTATTGTTTCTACCAGTATCCCTAATTAGTAATCGTCAGAAAAATATCTTCAACGTAAATATTGGGAATATAAAAATATTGGGTGGTCGCAAAATTTCGTGCCTTATTTCATAGATGGCAGAAACTTGCTATTTTAACTGTGTTGATGTTTCTTTTAAAACAGTATTATTAGCTGATAGTTATCTACATGTGTCGTGCAAGAACATAATGTTAAAAAAGAGTTTTTGAAATGAATTTGTGTACAATGTTAATATTCAAATTGGAAAATGAAAAGTTACATTTTCGTCACGTTATGTTATATGAGTTTATAGAAGGTGTGAGTGTTGAACGTGTTACAAAAAATATTCAAGACGTTTATTTGGATCATGTTCCCATTCTTAGGACAGTTAAAAAGTGGTTTGTTGATTTTGAAATGATGATTTCAACCTAAACGATAAAATTCTCCCTGGGCGAATTTCCGACCTGATAATGACTTAATCCGTGATTTAGTGAATAATAGTCCACGGATTAGGGGCTATGCATATGTAACGTTATCATTTTAGGGGGGAGAGGGTCTGGCACATGATATTGTAAGATATCTCTAGAGGAAGGGGGGTTTGACTTTTGACATCGTTATCATTTCTGATCCAACCAAAATTTTCTCTTTTTATTTGTAACTTGGTCTTGACATCAAAATAGTTTGTTCATTAAGATTAACCTTTACAATTGTCATAAACGCATGTTACAATTATCTTTTTCAGTTTATTATCTACTTTTATGAAAATACAAAATTATTAGGAAAATCATTAAATGATTATAAAATTGTTTAATTCCAAAATATGCAAAACCCCAACCTTTGGAAGCCCCACCAGTGGCTGAGAGGTTCTGCTCTCGAAAGCTGGTAGACGGGAGGTGCTGGGTTCGATCCCAATCGCGCCCGTCGGCCTAATCGTTCGGAGTTTTCGTGGTTTTCTTCGAGCCATGGATTTCCATGCGTAAATACGGGTTAGGTTCCTTTAGAAAGACCCCCACGAAGGGCACCCCCCCCTCGGTCCTATATCCCTAGTGTAGATAATCGGCCGTCAAAAATCAACCAACCAACCTTTGGAATTGCTATTCTTCTGTATGTATATATAATCCGCTGTTCGACAAACCATATGCGAAGTATGTTTGAAATGGTAGTTGTGTTTACTACTAAATAAAATAGAAAGAATGTTGTCGACCTGTTTTGTTGATAAAAATTTCTGTCTGCCCCATCTCCTGCAGGAAAGTTGCAAGAAAACATTATTATGTTGAATGCATTGTATTGTGTAACAAAAAGATATTATTGAATGCTTTTAAATAATAACTATTTCGTTTAAGTATTACTGGATATAAAGTTATTTCCTATATAAAATGACATTTTATTGACTTTTCTTAATTTGAATCAATAAAGTATGCGAAAAATAAATGCAACATATTTGTATATCCCTCCAAGCAAAAGAAAAAAAAAATCCAAAAATCTAAAGAATTTGTATACATTGATAACGATATCATTAACGCGGGGAGGGGGGGGGTCGAGGAATGATAACATATGATATCGTAAGGGGGGAGGGGGCCAAAATTTCAAAAAAGTTGATAACGTTATATATTCACAGTCCCTTGCTACTGAAGGGATTGCTGAGGGACTATATATTGTTAATTCGACTGCATTTCGCCATTTAAAACAACTTGGGTACACTTCAAAACTCGATGCATCGGACATCGTGGATGAACTTTTGCAATCACCCAATACATCATGAAAATTATTGTCTGAGCGAAGCGAAGGCTAATACTCAGCGAAATATTACTGTCCGGACACATTACAACTACGATGGATATTACCGCCATGTCCTACTAAAAAAAAAGCCTAATAAAAACCTTTCGTCAAGCATAACTCAAAAAATATTTGTCGGATTTCGTTTCTGATTGCACCAGAAGGTACCTATGAGGGGCACCTACTGAATGCACCTACCATGAAATATAAGTTCCAAAACGTTTAAAAATTATATTAAAAAAACTGATAAAAAAGCACAATTTATCTGCATACGTCATAGAAATTTGGTGTGCGTCACTTTCATCGGTGGATGTTTTCGTAGACAACTGGTTTGAACACATGGAGCAAATAAAAAAATATATGCACGCAGTAATATTGAATAGATCAGTTTCAACCACGTGATCACAAACCTTGGAACAACCCGTGGCAACCAGTTTTGGTGGGCAAACAAATAATAATACAGTACTCCGTACCACGGTGACCGTTTTTAGCCTGTTGTATAAAATCTGGCCTGTTGTATGACATACAACAGGCTAAATCCGGCTAAAAACTCAGGCTAAAAGATAGTTGTCAGTCTATCGACTGGAAATTAACAGATTTTTTTAATACTCGTATAACGAAATTTAGGAACGATTGTGGATGATTAAAACAAAAGATATGAGTGTTTATTGCTCCGGGAGATTATCTTTCTCTGGATGTTTGTCTGTCTATCATACAGCATGCAATTTTCTTGTAAAGGATGATATTATTATGCAGTAAAACCTCCATAACGGACACACCCGATTAGTGGACACCTCTATTTAGCGGGCATTTTTTCGATTACCAACCCTTAAATAACTGTACATTTTTTTACTCTCAGTAGTGGACACCTCCAAATGGAGGACAAATTCAGCCCTCCTGAGGTGTTCGCTTTTCAGAGGTTTTACTGGTAAAAACTCCATAACGGACAAACCCGATTAGCGGATACCTCTATTTAGCGGACATTTTTTCGATTACCAGCACTTAAATAACTGTACTTGTTTTACTCTCAGTAGCGGACACCTCCAAATAGAGGACAAATTCTGCATTCTCGAGGTGTCCGCTATTCAGAGGTTTTACTGTATATATTATTGATAGTTATTTTACAGGGCCGCACAAAAGAATAAGAATATATGAAAAGAATATAAACTAAATTCGGGATTGGTAGATACCTGATGGTAATGTAATTTTAGGATGTTGTTACAGTCATCCGTAGCATGTTTTTAGAATTTCGTTCATCTAACGAAACCCTACCTGTCTCACTCCTTTGTCTGTCTGTCTGTCTGTCCGTCTGTCACAGAGCCCGTTCTCAGAAACTACATATATCGGAGACTTGAAAATTTGCATACTTATAGCTGAACACCACACATCAAACGGCAAATAATAAAATTTTGAAAAAGTCTAATATTTAACCCTCTGGGCTCTAACTTGTGTATTTTAAGAAATTTTTCTAACTCAGCCCTTAATTAAGTTGGAGACATGAAATTTTGCATACTTATAGCCGAACACCTCACATCAAACGACAAATAATAAAATTTTGAAAAAGTCTAATATTTAACCCTATCGGCTCTAACTTATGTATTTTAAACAATTTTTCTAGCTCAACCCCTAATTAAGTTGGAGACATGAAAATTTGCATACTTATAGCTGAACATCTCACATCAAACGGCAAATAATAAAATTGTGTAAAAGGTCTAATATTTAACCTCTAATATTTTCTCTCGCGCAATTTTTAAATTTAAACTGTTTTGCAATATTATTTTTTGTTCTATTTAAGATCTTCTATTTAATTTCTTTATTTAAGATTTCTGACGCATGTTAATGAATTTATTTTACAATATCCTTTCTCTTTTAAAATTCACATGTAAATACAGTTTTTATGGCGTAATTTCCAATAAGTGTCTGCTTTTTGTACCTAATTATTCAATTCTAATTTGAATGTTTTTTTCTGTTTATAATAGTAACGTGTAAATATTTTTTTTTAAAGCAAACATTACTATTTGCGCTGTTTATACAGTTGGCAACAGTTTAAATTAATACCATTTTCTAAAATATGCCAAAAATATATGTGTCGAAATGCTGAATATTTGAATTTAAAATAGAAATAAAACCTCAAAAAATGAGTCAAATTAAAAAAAATTAATGGAATCTGCACAGCGGGATCTTCTATTTAATAAAATGATCTAAAAATGATTAAATTCCCATGTATAGTTTTTGCTCCTATAAAACTTTTCTAATGGAACGATTTTGTCCAACTTTAGTATTAAATATCTCTTAAAATAATTCTTCGATTTGTAAACTGTATGCATCAGCGTGTTGATCAAACATTTCTCTATAATACCACCTATTTTCATATTTTTGTATGCAATAGTTTTCTTAATATTAACAAAGAAAGACCTCCGGTGTCACAAAAAATTCAAAACCGGCGGAGGTGACAGCGTTAGTTTCTTTTTTTAGAATAGAGAGATACATAAAATGAAAACTTGTCTATCTGTCTGTTTGTAATTCTATAAAAATCCACAATTTGGAAGCCAAAATTGTGAAAAGATACGTACATGTGTATTAAAACATGGCCGAGGAAACTAAAGTAATCCGGAATCGAAATAATTTATAGTTAATTTTTAATTAGTAAAAAACCACCAATTTAACAGCAGTTTTTTATCAAATTTAAACATATTTCGTTATAGCAGTTGCCAACAATTAAATACACAATAAAATTCTTACTACAACAATTAATTTTCTAATGCAAGATTTCCAGGTGAAAAATGAAAATGAAATAAATAGTTTGCCGAATATAAAAAAATGTGAATATTACATCATAACTTTTCTATTGCAAGATATCACGTGAAAAATGAAAATGAAATAAATAATTTGACGAATTTAAATGAAAGTGAATATAACTTCATAACTTTTCTATTTCAAGGTTTCCACGTGAAAGAGGAAAATATTACGTCAGATTGGAAACATAAAGCACGTGGTGGATATAGTGTAACGTCATATGAGTGTGAAAAATGTATTGAAGCATGATAAAAACCCGATTAGGGAAATATTGGCGTATTTTAACATTACTGCTCCAATTATAAATTGAAATAAGTTCATTTATAGCTGTGTTCTTTTGCGTCTGTTATATACAATTATACATTTTTATATAGCGTTTTCATATGATTCATTCATACAACATTTCGACTGCTTTTTATAATGTTTGTATTGTGTTGTATGTTAAATTTTGAAATTGATTTTTCACAACAAACATCCTTCAAATTCTGGGCAACGCCGGGCACTTTAGTTTGTAACAGATAAATGGCTTTTGTATCTGTACATCTAATGCTAATATTATAAAGCGTTATAATATTATAAAGTGTATAATATTATTAATGCTTGTACGTTTGTGAGGTATTATCTCTGAAACTACATAGCCAACTTAAAAAAAATGTTAGTGACCATCTCTGCTCCGAAAAAAAGACTGTAATTTATGTCAGTGCAAGAACCTACATCGCTGTAGGAGCAAAAAAATTCTAAAATTGCGATTTCTGCGATATTGATTGGGTTAGAAATTTTAAATTTTGTGCGGTAGTTACTTTTAAGATGTAAATACTCGTAATGAACGCTCTCTAAAAGGTTCAATTTGACGGAAAAACGTAAAAATTTCTAGAAAGGTTCTAAACTATGATTTATTTGGAATACTGAAATTTTTGGGATACTGTTGGGGTTAGAAACTAAAACTTTGGCATGGTAGTAATTTATAAAATGTAAATGCTCGTTGTAGAACGAATTCTAAAAAAATCGAAAAACTAAACAAAGCGGAAAAAGATCTAAAGATGATCTAAGTAACGAAGTACATGGAATTGTTAGGAATATAAACATGAAAATTGACATGGCTGTATTTATCATGACGTAAATTCTCGCAATGGAACAATTTCTAAAAATGTCGCTATATAAAACAGTGCAGAAACAAAAAACTTTCGAAATTCTTTTATTTCTGTGTTACTGCTGAACCCAAAATCTTGAAATTTTGCTTCGGGTTAGTTTTAAAATATACAATTGTCTCTATGAATGGTTTCTAAAAAATTTAAAATTTAAAAAGATGAAATTAACGGAAAGCGATCTCAATTACCATTAATTTGGAATTATTAGGTATAGCAACTTCAAATATTTCATAATGCTGCATTTCCTCCGCAAAACATGCAATTTAAATGAAACAAAACTGATAGATTCCCACCTAGCATTAAATAAATTGTGTAAATATTGAATAAAGACCTGTATGAAACAGTGAGTAGGTTGCCCGAAAGTACTTGTTAAAGTGTTCCTTCTCTAGGCTTTTATCTCTCTTGCCAAGGCCACTAACAGAGGGAAGTGCCGTTTTAAATGTGATATGAATTTTTTATCTGATTCATTTTTCTAGACATTTTATCATAAGGTCATATTCTCAATTATCATTAGTAGATTTTTTATATATTAACTTATTCTCGTGAAATTTCATAATCGGGTTCATATTGGCGTATGTTAGCTTGCATGATTTGCAGAATAAATATGTATGGATTTGTAAATTACTTCAAATGACACTTTAACAGCTTAAAAGTTATGCAGACGATATATTCAGATCTTGTGTCATACATTATGTTGCAATCATTGCCGATTTCTTTTATTTAATACATGCTAAATACAGCTCAACTTGTGCAGAATATGTTTGAAAACAAAACAATACAGCATATGTAGTGGCCAGCATACACTCATCATTTAAATTCGATCTAGCATATCTAATACACACTCTAACGAAGCATTGCATGCCACTTTTGATGTATTCGGTACTTTGATTCTATATCAGATTTTGAGGAGAGAATTCCTTAACTGTTATCGACAACCTCATTGCATCCGTGGAAAACAGATATTGTGCAATATTAACTATTCCGGGGGAGCACACACCATATAAAGTATAGTCTATTCTTTTTAAACATCATATATTTGTCATTTAAAGTTACTCAAATTAGTGCGGAGAGTCTGATTATGCTCTTGACATCATTTTATACAGTTAAATTTCCGATATAAGATAATTTAGTGATTCATTTTCTATTTTACTTTTAATATATTGCGTACTTTCAATTTTAAATCCATGCATGGCTGTCTTGCATGGTTTGATTTCCCATTTTTTTAAACAGTGTATACGAATTTACATATAAGATTTTGTAATTCTACGATTCGTTTATTTTCATCATTTCAATTTATCGCAGTATATGGACAATTAAAGATAACATCTCGCTTTCTTTGCTTCTACATGTTATTATTAAATATATGTTCTCAACAATATCGCTCAGACTAATCCCTCTGAGGGAAGTCCTAGTTTTTTTCAAAATAGTGGTAGGAACAATAATTTTTTCCTATATGCTGCAACACCTGCCTGTAATTCCTAAGCAATTCCTTCGAAGTTTTTACAAAATAATTTTTATTTTCATTAAAAAAAAAAGAAAGATTAAAAAATAATACAAATGCAAGTAGCGATTAGTCGTCAGTCCAAATTCAACTCATTGTCCCCAGAATAAGTATGTACGGCACTGAAAATGATTTAGAGCTTTATAGAAACAAGTCGGAAGTTGTACATCAAACGTGGCAATAGAGCTGCATTTGTACTGTAACTAGTGTAATAAATATTCAGATCTTGGTGCAAAAGCTGTTGCACTCTTTATGGTAATTTAAACTTTCTTACCTATCTTCGTTTTTGCACTCTTTATAACGCTTAATAAATTTATAAAGCTGAGAAAAATGCTAGTAATAATATCCGGTATTAAGTATGGATCTACCAATACAGCGATTTTATTTTTCATTCTTTCATTTTCAATGAAAAAAAAAAAAACTGCTTCATAAAATGCTATTTATTCATACTTTTGATGAAGAATAAAACTGTACTTTGTCTGACCAAGTTTTGAATTGATTGAATTTATCAAAAATCAGCTTATTTGAAACTTTTTACTTGCACATGCTGATCGATAAACTGAATGACGAAAATTGAATTTTCACCCAAACATGCGAGAAAAACTGATATTTTACTCTTTTTTACTACTTTATGCAAATACTTTTTATTTCTCTAAAATATTTAAAAAGTTTTCGGAACTGTTTGTGACTCTTTTTAATATTTTCTTTTACATTTTTATTATTTTCTTTTATTATTTTTTAACTCAGATATTTTGCATCGCGGTTTTAAAACTTGTTTTTATTTCAAAGTTTCCCCTCTCCTTAATTAAACTGAAAGTTTTTAGAAATAAAAAATATATATTTGCTCTTGGCCAATTATTCTAAAATTTAAATTTCATAGTTTAGTTTCATTTGTATTTAGATTATAAGAAACTTTCACTTTAGTCACTATTTCTTTCATCTGTTGAAAAATGGTTTCTTATATTCAACATACGATAATATTACATGCATTGGAAGTTTATATTTATTGCATGAATTAAAAGTTGCTCTATGAAAGTCTGGTTCTCTACATGGTGTCCCAGGATCATTGGGACAAACTTTAAGGGGAGGTAGGGGGCATCACAAGGATTCAGATTTGCATCGCAACCCATGGCCGGAAGCGGCCACGTTCGTCGTTAGGTGGTGTTGTTCACAAGACCCACGCTCTCCTGATTTAAGCAGCACAGATTTCTTTCTGTGGGGTGCACTGAAAAGTGCTGTGTACGGAACTCCTGTGGATTCCAATATGGACCTGGTTGCAAGACTCGTCTGTGTTGCTGCGGATATACAACAAAATACAAATGTGTTTGAGCGAGTCCCCCAATCCATGGTCCGACAGTGTAATGAATGTATCGGTAGCAATGGCAAAAACTTTGAACATCTTTTGTGACATTTTCACATATCATCTATCATAGCACATGTAATATCTTTGACCAATAAATTATTTCAGATGATCTCGGCCTTGTGTCTCTTCGTTTTTACTTTCTCCAACTTTACAAGAAGAAAGTATTGGATTCATGAAAATTTTCGAATTCCGGTTTCCGACGGATTTACACGTTTTAGGGGTCAGAGATTCCAAAAAAACATGTTTTTACAAAATGTCTGTCTGTGAGTCTGTGAGTCTGTCTGTCTGTGTGTATGTGACACAAATTTTCTGGGCGCTCTATCTCAAGAGCTAATGCACGGAATTTAATAACAATTTATATTCAGTTAGTCCCTAATACAAATTGATGCTGATTAGTTTTGGGTGTAAATCGCTTAACAGGTGGCGCTGCTATGTTGCATTTTTTCACGATTTTTGCAATAGCTCTATCTCAAGAATTAATGCACGGATTTTGACCAAACTTCAGATTTAGTTAGTCCTTGATATGAATTGATGCTGATTACGTTTTGGTGTAAATTGTCCAACAGGTGGCGCTGTTATGATGAATTTTGCAGGATTTACACGATTTCCCCATTAGCTCTATCTTAAGAACTAACGCACGGATTTTCATCAAACTTCAGATTCAGTTAGTCCTTGATATGACTTGCTACTGATTATGTGTTGGTGTAAATCGCCCAACAGGTGGCGCTTCTGTGCTGCCTTTTTCACGATTGCCTCAATAGCTCTATCTATAGAACTAATGGACGAATTTTCATCTAACTTCAGATTTAGTTATATGTTGACACAAATTGTTGTTAATTAGATATTGGTGTTAATTACCCAATAAATGGCGCTGCTATGCAGGAATTTTCATGATTTTTGCAATAGCTTTATCTCAAAAACTAATGCACGGATTTTCTCCAAACTTCAGATTACGTCAGATGTTGACATAAATTGTTTCTAATTAGGATTTGGTATAAATCACCCAATAGGTGGCGCTGCTAGGCAGCATTTTGCTGGATTTAGACGATTTCAGCGATAGTCATATCTCAAGAACTAATGCACGGAATTCCATATCTTTAGAATCCTCATGAGATACATAGATTGCCATTTAATTTTGGCAGTGTGATAGCGAATTTTGAAGTATTAACATGTATGAGATAGAAGAAAGTTTTGGGATTGGTACATCCGACTAGTTTGTATCTGTCATACTACTTTCCCATGACCTTTCTGACCTTGGGTTGCTATGCAAATCTGAATCCTTGTGATGTCCTCTGCACCTCTTAAAGTATGTCCTGTCCCAATAATCCTGGGATACCCTGTATAAGATGATGTAAGTATACAAGATGTAGGTATGTAGGCATATGAGTAAAGGGAAAATGCATGTAAGAATATAGAGGTAGTATATTAATAGGGTACACTCAACATGAAGATAATTTAAGTTAAATCCAAATACACTAATGCCCAAAAATTAAGGGTCAGTGAACGGACGCTTTCGATTTTACACAGTTTCTCGATTACCTACTGAAATTCTTGACGAATTGTCCTTCTACTTTTTGTTGTCCTTGAACCTGTAGGATGTAAAGAACATGTTTGACTGCATATCTTTCGGTGAAGATTTAGTCGGAGGACAATTAGAGGGCTGATAATATATTTAATAATAAATTATTATTTACGCTTACCCATGTAACATAAAATACTCAAAATGGTCTGTCACTGAATGAAATGACTATGGATCCTGTTCATTGTTTATGTGCATTTGTGTAAACATAGTATGTATATTCATGAAGATATTAACATTTCTGGGACAAATTAAAATATTTTTTGATTATCGCATACAGAGTTTTCAACCAAATTTAACACCACTTTCTGAAAATTGCAAAAGAACAGTAGGAACTGCATGCAGCAATTAAATCATGAATATATTGAATATTTGATGAGATATGGGCATTTGTTCGAAATAATTTTTAACCGCGCATGTGTGAAATATTTCATTATTTGGTAATCAACTATTTAAAACAACTTGCATAAAAAAATTCAATAAACCCTCATTATACAGCTATTTTTAGAAAGCAACTCACTATATCGTCAGCATCTTTCTGAAATTTTGCGATGTTTGACTGAAGTTTTTATGTATACAAAATGTATTTTTGAGTGTCCCTGTAAACTAAACATAAATGGTACACACTTGATATTCAGAACCATGGTGAACATCAAAAATGTATTTCAATTATATGACTGTTCGAATATATTTACATGAGTTAGAACACAAACAGACGGAGATATAGACCGAATTCATAGTGTTAAAAGCATATGAAGTTTAACCCTTTATGTACTGAATTATGAATTCATGAAAATTTTATCTTCTAAAGTATTTTTCGTGAATTGTTTAAACTACATTAGAAGATTTACATAACCATTTAATAAATTTTTGAAGGATTTAGCAGGATTAATTAAATTTGAATTTATGGGGATTTTGCGCACTATTTATAACCCCACTCAAACCTTTTATTTTAAATATTTTTCTTAGTATTTTGTAGAATTAAGAAATGTACAAATATAATGTTCTTACAATAGAAATATAGAAATATTTCCGAATTGAAAAATCCCCCCACCCTCCCAACGCCAAGAAAGCTGAAAAGAGGCAAAGGCAAAAGAAATCATCCTTTTAAAAACATTTTTGTTTTGTGTAACCCATAATACTTTTGGAATAAGATAAAGTAATACATCTATAACTTCTTCTAAACTGTATTACTACTAATCGATGTATTAAATGAATTTTATAACAAGTTATTTTAATGGTGCTTATAAGTACCGTCAGTAGATAAAGGGTTAAAGTTTACTGCTAACTATTTAATTGGCATAAAAAAATTAAATAAATAACGCGATAGATGAAAAAAGTTTTTTTGAGAAAAATGCGTTTATTATTAACATGACAAAACAAGTGTTCTCAGATTTAAATTAAATTCTTTTCTTCCAGAAACTCCGATAAAATGTTAATTAATTTAAACTAGTCAGAAAAAAAAAATATTTTTTCTGAAAAATATGGTATTTCAATTTCGTTTGACAGATTGACAGGCTTATTTTTGGCCCTTTTAATAATCATTCATGGTTTGTGTAACTTTACAAATTCTTTAATAGCTTGGCTTTTATTTGACATAGTTACAAAATCAAAATTCTTTTGTAAAACTAAAAATAGTCGAACTTCGTTATCCCGACACTCTAATGACCAGAAAAAGTGTCGTCATAAGCGGAGTGTTGAGGTAACTGGAGTTGGAAAAAAAGTTTACAAAAAAGCTGCATTTTTAATTAATTTAAGACAATTTTAAATTCATAGCTGTTCTAGCAGTTTTAAGCAATAAGACATTATTAAGCAAAATAAACACAAAAACAAAATTAAAAGAATAAAAATCAGATTTATGATGACTTGTTTTTTTATTGTTACATGAAATATTAATGAATTAAAGTTTGCTTATCCCTAGATGTGCTTCCTACAATTCTTTTTTCAATATTATACAATGAATTGTAATCAAAGTTTGTTGTTTCAGAAATGATTGGTAGATAATTTCTGATCGCTTCAATGCAATGTTATGGTTCGGTTTTTGTCCGATGAAAAACGCCGTGTAACTACAAGAAAGCGCCGTCTAATCGAAATAAAAAGACCGTGAGTAGACTGATACGTCTATCAGGAGCTTAAGTGGGTCATTCATAGAGTGCGGTTTATTTATTCAGATAAAGGATTGAAGTATAATTTCTCATTTATCTCAATGGGTATTTTAGACACTTTTGTGAAAAGTTTGGCTAAGACATTTCTTACCGCTTAATTTCCATGCTTATAAGATGGATTATGAAAAATGGACAATTTTCGTAAACCATCGGGATATCAAGAGTTGATGATTATTCAACGAAGTAAAATCCGGAGTTTATTTACATTAACATCATATACAAAAACTCGGGACTTTGAAAAACTGACGTGATAAGCCCAGTGATGTGAAAACGGGGTGACGGGATAACGAGGTCTGACTGCAAATCCTTTATTCAATAATAATTAAAAAAAACAAACTTAAAATGCCATTTTTTTCGAAAATGGATCATTTCAAGGTACAGTGCAACCTCGATTATCCGAGCTAATTGAGACCGCAACTATCTCGGATATCGAAAATATCGGTTAATTGAAATTGTAAAGAAAAACTGGACGTGCTCGCGAATTTAACATCTTTTAGAATAAAAAACAATAGAACATTTTTTAAAATGATAAAATTAAATACATAAAGTCATGTTTCACAGATCAACAAATTTAAAAAGGAAATCCTCCACACTGTCGCCAGCCAAGTGATTTAGGGATGTAATTGTCTGAAAACACATTGCACCTGGTGAAGGCCACATAGCCACTGGAAACAAAATCAAGTTTCGCTATCGGCTCGGTTAACAGAAACCTCTATTAATTGAAGCTCGGTTAATCGAGGTTCTACTGCATTCGGATTCCTTAAAAATATACTAAACTTAACTGCTTTTGCGAGTAAATAAAAATTTAAAATCTGACATTAAAAAAATTGTTATTAATAAAATTTTTCTTCAAATTTCCATGCAAAACTTTTCGTAAAAAAGAAAACAATGAAGCGATGATATATTTATAAAACTAATGAATAATCTAGTTTTATCGTTATTGACTACTGAAAAAAGAAAATAATAAAACACACTTTGCTTTTGAAGATAATTTATCACTCTACCTAATTTTATAGAAGTATAAAAACAGTTGTATTGTAACACATTGAGTATAATCAAGTTTTGAATTTATTAAAATATCAGATTATATTAAACTTTTTATTAGGACATTCTGGAAGACAAAGAGAGTGAAGTAAATTGAATTTTTACCAAACATCCGAGCAGAATTCTACTGCTCCTCTTTTTTATGAGTTTAAGCAAATATCTTTTATCTCTCTGAAATAATTAAAAAGTTCTCGGAACTATCTGCCACTCCGTTAATTCTATCTTTGCATTTAGAAACGCTGCATTGGAATTTAAAAATTTGTTTTTATTCCAAAGTTTTCCCTTGCTTTAATTAATCACAGAGTTTTAATAGATGTTAAATTATACAATTTGGTCTGGGCAATTATTGTATGTATGGGTGAATATCACAAAATGTGAGATTTTGAAAACAAAAATTTTGAAAATTTAAATCGTTTCAAAACTTCTGATTTTTTTAAAATGTTGGTTGAACAGTTGAATAAAGGAATTTATGCGTAAATTTGTTAAAGTTTGAAGAGCTTAAGTTCATTTTTATGTAATTATAATTATGTGTCATTTTCTTGGCATATGTATGCCAGGATAATGACAATTTCATTCTAAAATATTTTTCACATTCTTTTTTTTTTTTTTTTTTTTTTTTTTAAGATTCATTTTAATTTTATTTAAAGGAACATGTTTCCTCTATAGTACCTCAAATTTAGTGTAATATTCAGTTTTATTAGTAATTTATAGAAGCCAGGAAAATGACATAATAAAAGTCTACTCAATTTTTACAAAGTATTTAAACACATTATTTTCAAAGAAATAGCTAAAAGATCTTGCTGGTAGCAATAATTTTACTATTTCTGACTTGAACTATGTCAAGAACAAGTAGAATTACTCTGCAACGCCATCTTTATACCTCATAAAGAACTAAAATGAGCAGGCCAAGACAATGACATTCATTTTCAGTGAAATCATACTTTAATTATGGAAAATTATTTGTAAAATAGAGAACTTTTTAACTTCCACATATATGGGTTATAAAAGGTATAATTATCAATTCGAAATTAAAAAAACTTGAAAAAGATATTTGTACATGACAGCAGGAAGCCTTTTACTTTGCGTACATTACAGTTGGACATGCCAGGAAAAGGACAATCTGAAATTTTAAGTCTTTTAATTGTTTTATTTTTGTGTTATTATGAATATAATATCTTTTAATAATATTTTTTATTAGAATGTAAAAAAGAAAATTGCTTTATATAACATTAAATAGAAATTTTATTGTGCGCACTGAAATTTTCGTATTTTGTGGTATTGACCCGTATGCATACGTAAGGTCGTTCTGCATTAGTTAATGAATTTCTGAAATATATATATGTATTTTTTATATGCTTCATAGCAGTAATTATCATAGTAAAAATAATTTTTAACTATACTGGTTTTACTTCTATATTTTTGTTAAAATGCTTTTAAACAATAGAGTTGATTGACTTTTCCAATCGTCAGAAAAACGTTGTGGCTTTTTTTTTATGAAAGTAACCTGATCATGCACAGACTCGTTGCTGTATTGTAGAGAAGAATATAGTATTGATTCATTTTTGCATTTCTATTAATCGCAATTACAAATCAAATGCTACTATATTTTCTATCAAACTAATAGATATAATAAAGCGATCCATCTTTAGCAATTAGAATTTCCTTTATCTCCAAAAAAGGTTTGTTATACCTGTCGCATATATTGAACATTGTTGTATGCAAGTATGTATGTTGGTCATTCTGCAAAAAACATTACATTTTAGATACATATTAGTTGATTTTTGGTAGAATATAAAAAAAAAAGTTTTAGGGTGCATATAATAAATTACACGTTTAACATATAATAAATAACACATTTAACCCCTTAGAGGGCAAGTGATTCTGTTCCTGTAATGTTGAACTCACACCGGAATCTATTCAAAATTCTATTTAAAAATTGATTGATTCATTTGAAATCCACCGAAATGGAGATTGCTTTGAGGCCTATAGCAACATGGCTGTCGCCTCGAATGATCCTTATTTATACACAGAAATTGTAACACAAATCCGACATAACAATTTTATTTCTCTACATTACATAAATATATTACTTTTTTGAAAACGCAATCACATCCATGTCTTACCTAGGGACTCGAACCCGGGCCCTGAGCGTCACAGTAGCCTCCGCTTGCTGACTACGCCACCGGGCGACCTACTTCAAAATAAGAAAAAGCAATTGTATGGCTGTTTTTTTCATCAAAATTACAAAAGTAAAATTTAATAAAATTTTTCTGGTGCAAATCTTTATTAATTGTAGATGGGATATAAAGGGGTTAGAATGGTGTCCGAATCAAATGTCCTAATTTAAAACTTCTATAAAAAAAAATATTTCTGACGTAGGATGGTGCTATTTAAAGAATATGGCAGCCGAAAGTTTAAAGTTTGTCAACAACCTTTTTCTGTTGATACTATGACGCACTCGCTGTTGTTGCCAGCAGATAAAAGGAAACGTGGCGACATCGCAGGAAAAAGCACAAATTGTTCTGCGGTGTACTGATAAGAAATCCGTAATCGCAGTGCAAAGAATGTTTAGAATAACGTACAGAAGATATCCACCGGAAGTGCACTGTAAAGAGCCGGAGGTATTCGACATGTAGTTTGGACTACCGATTGGATATCCTGAGGGCAACTAAAGGAGCATACAGGGAAGTACAGTGAATTTTTATTAAATCATTCCAATCGTTGTTGTCTATTTTTACTTTTTTCTCATTTTTTCTACCTTTATGTTAACTGTAGAAAGGTATCAAAATCAGGGATATTTGATTTAGACACCTTGTATATATATTTTATGCAAGGAAGTTAAATAGGCGGAACTAAATATTCATGACACGCCTTTAGTCAACGACATTTCTTTTAAAATGCGAATGCACTCACGCCCTGTCAACAAAGTTTTAACTTCACAGTTTGTATGGTGTAGTAAAGTCGACGCGTATAATCGTTTGCTAATGATATTTAAGATGATACACATTCCCGCTGATTATGAAATTTCTTCTGTAATTCACGTTTTGAAAGCAATGAATTT
This sequence comes from Maratus speciosus, assembly GCA_963932465.1. Lineage (NCBI taxonomy): Eukaryota > Metazoa > Arthropoda > Arachnida > Araneae > Salticidae > Maratus > Maratus speciosus. Next base: position 324,096,808 of record OZ010792.1, on the reverse strand, counting down.
GCAACTAACAAAAAATCAAAGACAAATCACTGAAGAGATATGAACATTGGATTTGAAGGGGAGTTTGATTTATCTATTCAATCGAAGCAAACATATACGATGAAGCGAAAAGCGGAATCTGTAGCTATTTGTGCTGGATATTGAAATGGCTCGTCTAACCATGGCTGTCTGCGGATCTTATAAGATCGCAGGTAACCATTCGTGTAATTGACTTGCATAATGACTTTCACATTTCCATGCACTTGAAGAAATTCTCGGGTGGTTAACGTTTTGATGATGATGGTGAAGTGAAAGATGTCATATTACTGGCTGATGTTACAGGCGACTACTTCCTTAGATGCTGACATAAAAACATATACCTCTTTATGACAAATGCCCCAGTGTGACTCTGTAGAAAAATAATGTAATGTGTTTCAGTAGTTAGAAAGACGTGCACAGGGTTCCTATGCCTCAGGAAGATTTAATACCAGCTTTTTTCGAAAAGAAATATTTGCCTTATTTATTGTAGAAATCTTGAATCTAAATATGGCGACTATTACTTAAAAAAAACCCAACAACTAGTATTAAAAATATCTGAGGATTTGGAAGCCCGATATCTCTGCCCACACCTGTTTCCTTTTGTTTTAACACGGTCATAGAATTTATTTTATAGAATAACCTCATTATTAGCAACCATTATTAATGATTCAAAGACAAAGATAAATGCGAAATAGTTTTAGGTCTCAGGTGAGTCGTCCGAAAATACAGGTTAGCATAAATGAATGATCGGGTTTAAAAAAAAATATATTTTACAAACTATTACCATATTATAATAAGTGATTTATGAGGAACATCCCAAGTTTTTTCTTTCAATTACAAATGATCGATGTGCGAACTTTTCATAACGCGGTAAATACCTAATCTGTAAGCAAGTTTGTTCCACACATTTGGCGTTTTTCAGTTTTGCACAGTCAGCTATTCTTAATGCAGCACTGGTGTATTAAAACACTAAATAATGCACCACTGATGACCCTACAAGGTGCAAATGTGTGGAAGAAACTTGATTACAAATTAGGTGTTTGTCGTGTTACGAAAGGTTCGCACATCAAACATTTGAAACGGAAAGAAAAACTTGGAATGGTCTTCTTTATTTTCATGTTTCATTTATTATAATATGTGTAACAGTTTAAAAAATATAAATTTTTTAAATCCGGTCATTCATTTATGCTAACCCTGTACTGCTTGAAAAAAGGTCTAAAAGAATTTTTTTTTATTTACTTTGGTTAGATTAATAATTTCTGTTTTGAAAAAAAAAAAAAAAAAGAACCAAACAAACAAAAAAAAAAGACCAACAATAACATGATGATAAACAAGTAATATAAAATTTTTGTTTTTAAAGTCAATTCCTACTTAGGTCATAAAGGAAAAAATTTATATAATCCCTTAAGCTAATATTAGTTTTTGCTGCATTAAAATATCTCAATTTGTTGATTTTCTATAAGCAAGTAGGTTTACAATGGAAGTCTATGGGAATTTGGCGAAATATTAGAGATATCGCCAAGTTGGCGCCACTTTTGGCGACTCATTTTGGTCACCAAATTTCGCGATATATCGCCAAGTTGGCGACAAACTTGGTGGTATTTGGCGACAGAACAGGGTCCCCCCTATGGTAACCCCCCTTATAGATATGAAGATGCATTATATGCTTCAATAACCAATGGCCGCCATTTTGTCTCCCATGTAAGACTAAAATTAATTAATTAAAATTTAATTAATGAATTAATATTTGAAAAAAATGTATTAACATCAATTGTCATCCAGTACAAGATCAAAGAAAATTATTTCAACTTCATAGGATGAATAATAAGTATTTTATTAACGATTGAAAATTTGAACAAAATATATAAATAAATAAATAAATAAATAAATAAATATAGGGAGAGTGTGAACTAATAGTAGGAATTGAAAAAAAAATCTCACACACCTGATGCCAAAAATGTCTTAATTTGAGACAACTCTTCTCTTCCAAAAACTCAGCGCAGTTAATTATTAGTAACAATCACACGTTTCACAACCTGATATTAGTGTGTTTACTAATAGTAAAATCTACTCCGTACAATTTTCTCATTTTGGCGGACGGACAAAATTGAAAGCAGATATAAAGAATTAACCAGCCTCCGGTAGAGCAGTGAGATGGAAAAAATAATGTGCTTAAATCAACAGGATAGTGCAATTATTTTTCCATTTAAGAATTAATTAAAATAAATTAGTCAAATGCGAGTATTACTTGTGTACAGAGGGTTCCGTACAATTAATATCCCAACAAAAAGTTTTCTGTAAGAAAAAAAAAAAAAAAACAACGCCAAGTTCTTCTTAATGTTTCGACCAGAAAAAGTAGTGATATCTGAAGTTCGCACAAGTTAAAATCCAAACATCCGAAATCTTTCATTGAAAATGGCTTCCTGAGACTTGGCCGTTAATGCCTTCTATGGCATTTTCAAATTAATGATTGGAAAATACGCATTTATGAGTTATTTAAACAATAAAAGTAATATTAAAATGCAAAGAGTCAACTTTACATGAAGACATTACAAGTAAAAGGTTTATGATAAATACCATTAAGTTTCAACACATCAGGTTTGTTTACAAATCATTTAGTCCACTTACGGTTTAATTGTCATTTTGTACGGTCTAAACCTACCGTCATTAACACGAAACCCAAGGAAAAAAAAACTTTCTTCAAATCTTACAATGTGTTACATTATATTTTAATGTATAAAATTGAAATCTTGTGCATTGACAAAATACATTTTTTTCATTTGAACGTTTATTATAGTTTGTTTGTATACATTTAGAGGTATTGCAATAACCTTAGAATGCAGTTATTCGCTACTCTTAAAAGCTGATGCTAATAATATTTTAGCAATTAAGGATATTATCTTCTGACACAAGTATTGTCTTATTTTTAACATCTAAACATTTAAATATACTGAAGTGGTTTATATGCTTTTTTTTATATGTGTATTTTATTTCTGTTCTTTGTGCCACAAAATGCCTAAAATCCTCAAAAAATGTAGTTGGCATGTAGCTCATTTGAACATACTTTAGAATTTGAAAATCCCTCTAGAAAGCATTAACGACCAAGTCGCAGGAAGCCATTTTCAATGAAAGATTTGGGATGTTTGGCTTTTAACTTGTGCGAGCTTCAGATATCACTACCTTTTCTGGCCGAAACATTAAGAAGAACTTGACTTTTTTTTTTTTTTTTTACAGAAAACTTTTTGTTGGGATATCACTGCTTTTTGTATGTTTTTTCAAGTGTCTTTTTCTAAACGTTATTATGTAAAACTTTTTTTTTTTTAACTTCGGCACTTTTATGTTAGCCGGGCGCAAACCTCCTCAATAGCATTTAGATTTTTCGCCAATAGCAGTTTATATTTTTCGCATGTGTAAATTAGAGATAATGCTTTGATTTTCAAATAAAATATTTTGGTTTATGTTATTTCTTATTTATTTATTTATTTAGGTACTTTTCGGTTAGCCGGGCGCCAGTGTTATATATACATATATATATGTATATAAATATGTATAAATAACACTGGCACCCGGCTAACCGAAAAGTACCTTTATTTATGTCTATGTTTTAAATAAAATAAGTGAAAAGCATCTATTTTACATGAGATGACTGAAAAGTTTACACTTTTATATGAAATGAATGCAATATGAACAATGGAGATCGGAACAGTATTTGGCGATTTGCCACTTGCGCCCGGCTAACATAAAAATACCCAAATTAATTTTACTGAGCTTTACAAATTTATACTTTATTTCTTTTTATATTAAAGTACTAGCCGCCTCTATTAAGCAGTTTTGTTTCCCTTAAATGCATGTTAAGCATTGTATCATGTTACTGTTATTCATATTTTAATTTACTTGCTCCTTCTTTCGCCAAATGGAAGCTTTTAATAGAGAAATAAAGAATTCTTTACGATCATAGCACACCATACATTTTGTGTTGTTATGTTTGTCACCTTTCGTGACAAATATCTCTTAGCTCACTTATGCTTAATGTACGTTTGCTTATCACTTGCAATACGTTCTCTAATGTGGAGATTTTTAATGCTATTAAGTAATCTTTTCTAATTGGGTTCACTATTAATTGTTGTATTTTAAATTTGCACGAGAAAACTATTGGGATAGGTCACATGTTCACGAAGTTTCGATTAGTGGATCATTTTTGGGTCACTGTGGGTCAAGCTAATTTTATCTAAAAAACGGCTCTAACGATTTTGACGAACTTTTGCTTTCTATTGTTTTCGGGCACGAGAATACCATTGGGCTAGGTCACATGTTCAAGAAAATTCGATGAGTTGGTCATTTTGGGTCACAATGGGTCAGGTGCCAAGCTAATTGAATCTAAGAAAAGGCTCAAAACATTTTGACAAAATTTTGTAATATACCGCTTCTGGGCATGAGGTGACTATTGGGCTAAGTCACATGTTCGAGAAAAATCGATTTGTGGGTCAAGCTAATTGTATTTAAAAAAACGAATCAACCGATTTTGACAGAATTTGGTATTATATCGTTTCTGGGCATAAGAAAACCATTGTGCTAAGTCACATGTTCGAGAAAATTCGATTTGTGGGTCATTTTTGGGTCACTGTGGGTCAAGCTAATTATATCTAAAAAACGACTCAAACAATTTCGACAAAATTTTATTTTTTACCGTTTCTGGGCATGAGAAGACGTGTGGACTAAGTCACATGTTCGAGAAAATTCGATTAATGGGCCATTTTTGGGTCACTGTGGGTCAAGCTAATTGTATAAAAAAAAAGGGCTAAAACATTTTGACAAGATTTTGTATTACAGTAAACTCGTTCTAAGGCGGAATCGATCGGTTACCGAGAAAATTTTCCGTGGTAGATAATATTCCGCCTTAGAGAAATTTTACTCTATGTCTATGGATTCACGGGGACTTGAAAATCTTTCCGAGTTAGACAGATTTCCGTCTTACACAGAGTCCGCCTTACAGGGAATTTACTGTACATCGTTTCTGAGCATGAGAAGACCATTGGGCTAAGTGACATGCTCGAGAAAATTCGATTAGTGGCTCCTTTTTGGATCACTGTGGGTCGAGTTAATTTTATCTATACAACGACTTTAACGATTTTGACTAAATTTTGTATTCTATCGTTTTCGGGTTCGGGAAGAGAATTGGTTAAGTCGCATGTTCGAAAAAATTCGGTTAGTGGATAAATTTGGGTCACTATGTCTCAGGATCATGCCAATTGTTTTAAACGGCAAGAATGATACAATGAGAATAAAATATCGAATTGAGCACAAGGCTAATATTGACCGAGCTTAGCTCGGTCATCCCTGCTAGTGGAAATTTTAAGCAAACAAATTTATCAAAATGTTCAGAAAAAACAGGAGTTTAACATATAACAAAAAATTAAATTTCGAAAATTTTGAAGCCTTAAAGGTCCTTAGACCCCTTAAAAGTTGGGTAAAGAATGAAAAATAATTCCTTTATTAACTAGTATTTTTTCTAAAATAATATAAATTTGTTTATGTATAATTAACAATTTCGCTTCATTTTACACGTTAAAAAAATTCAATTTTTTCTTTAATCTATTTTCAGAATTTCATTTTTCCCTTTATACATTTATAAACTTTTTTTAAGTTCCCTTATTTTGTATCGTTTTTGGATTCGTCTACAAAAAGGGGGAATTATAAGTTATTCGTATAATCAATGCTTTATTTCTACAATACGATCGATTCACTTTGAACCCATATCTTTCTTTTTTTAAAATAATTTTTTTTTAGTGAGATTTGTAAAAGAAAGTTAAATAAAATTATAAAATGGTAGCAGAATGTTTTATTTAATATTTAAACCAATAAAAAGTCGAGATATGAAATCACATTAAAAAATGAATGAACCAGACATGATTTAATATTCTATTTCATTTAAGCTCTTTGAAACCACTTTGAAAGTTTGTTTTTAATTTGACCTGATTCACAAAAAATATAAAAAATGACATCAAAAGAATTTTTTCCCTCTAATAACACTGTTGCAGAGTGTTTTCTTTTGAAGTTGTAAAAATTTCTTAAAATGACAGAAATATCTTTTTTGTAAACATTTATTATTATACTTGTTTCATGCTTTTTCTGAACTGTGCTCATGTTTTAGACAGTATATGAAATTGGATTATTTTCTGGGGTATTTATATATGAAAGTAAAAATTTCTGTTATTTAATGTATGTTTTAAATCTTTCCTTTGGTATTACATATAGCAAATAAAAAATATTAATGCAACATATAACTTTTGTATCTTGATATTCACTATTTTTAGATATAAAACTCACATTATATGGCCGAAAGTCACCGGAAACATTCGATTTTAAGAGTTTTATCAAATATCTAAACATATAATTGACGAACACACTCATCTGGAACTTCAGAAATAATAAAAAAAATGTATTTGAGCTCATATCTTTCAGTAAGGGTTTGGTAACGAGGGCAAATAGGGGACCAACAACAACTTGAATAAAAACTAGTCGAATATAACAATACTTAAACTTTCCTCTTTCTCATAATACATGTGAATATAACAGAAAGTTGTTGTACATGTTAATACTTCAGTGTTATTACTTCAATATTACACCAAATTTGATATTCCACTCAAATTCCTGCTTTATTGTACTAACCGGAGTAAAAACGAGTTAATATCGATCAAAATATTTAATAAAAACAATATTTTTTGTTATTTTGTTGTACATTTGCTGCATGAGAATCGCTGGGCAAGGCCGAAACTAAGGGGGGGGGGGGGTGCAGAGGGTCATGTGCCCCGGGCGCCAAATGAAGGATTATACCTTTGGAATGGATCCTTTTCTTCTGATGGACTGATGGTTTCCATTATTATGAAAGAGTCATTATAAATGAAGTGTTAGGTGAAAGAGCAGTTAGATGAAAGAGCAGTGATAAAAAGTTAGAATATATAATAGTTGCCATAATTTTTTTTAATTATGGCCATTTTTTTCCCATTCTGACCCGAAAATCAGAGTTCTAACTTTTTACGACTGCTCTTTCATATTCACCTAACACTTCATTTATAATGACTCTTTCATAATAATGGAAGCCATCAGTCCATCAGAAGAAAATAACTCGATTAAAGTAGAAACTCGGTTAAGCGGGACTCTACTGTATATTTCATTTTTAAAATGATTTTTAGAATATTTTTGTTGGTGTTCAGAGGGGAGTCACGACCCTTCCCCCCCCCCCCCCCCCCCTTTCCTCCTTGGATCCTCCATTGTAGATTACGCAGTTCACTATTACGTATTTTAAATTGTAAAATAAGACGGCTATTAGAAAATTTGTAAAATTCTCTTTGTAAATATACATTGCGGAAGAGGGTGTGGGGGGGGGAGGGGGGGGGGCGCCAAAATCCATGTTTGCCCCGGGTGCAAAAAAGGCTAGTTTCGGACCTGTCGCTGGGTTAGATAGATGGGAATTGCCGGTCGCTTCATAAACAACCGATGGGCAACAGAACGACGAATAATCAAGAAAAATTGCTATCGCAGCTCCCCCTTCCAGGTGAAAACCGACATTTTCAACTGGGACCTGAAGCCCATAGTCAAAAACATATATGGGGCACTCTCACAATCTTTTGACTTTCAGGAATAAAAATCTTGTGATATTAAACTTCCTGAAATAACATTTTAAATTTATAGACGAAATGCCTTCGTGATTCAAAATAAAGAAAAAAATGGTCGGCTGCGATTTTTTTTTAATTTATTTAACTGAGGTTTAAGTTAAACTTGCGAGTTTAATTTTCGTTACCATTTTACCACTATAACTTTTTATTTTCTTCTAAATTTTTACTTCTAATGAATTTGCATAGTACCCACAGGAAATTTAAATAAGAAATAATAACAATGTAATATTTTTAGTACAAAATTTTGGTATAACATTGTCTTAAAGGGGTGTTAAAGAAGGGACGGTAAGAAAGAAATAGGGGGCGATATAGGAAAAAAGGGACTCTAAGGGGAAAAAAAAAGCGATGGTAAGGATGGGACGATGAATAAAATTGCTACCTATTTTTAGAGAAACCATGTTAAGACTAAGTGATAGCCATAATGTTCATTGATTTTTAGAAACAGTTATTTATATTGAATTAAAAAAAATAACAATAATTTACCTCGAAAAGTGCAAAAATAAACCTTGGGGACAGTAAGACTACCAATAAAAACACGATGCTTAAAATTGATATTTAAATGGTGATTTAAATTCTGCAGTAAATTTCCTGTCAAAGAATTTTAGACATTCTTTCTCTAGCATACTTCTGCATGAGAAAAAAAAGTTGAAAGAAATTCTGTGGTTACATCTGAAGTGATTTTCTGTATAATTTTAGCAAGAGGGGCGGTAAGGAATCTAAAACACAGGAACAGAGTGTAAAAAAATAATAACAACTGTGAAAATGTGTGCAGGTGTAATTTTTCGCTACATATTTATATAAAACAATAGTCCCAGTTTCGAAAAAAAATTACATCGAATTACTTTTATTGAAGCAATTTTATACAGACAACTCCAAACTTAAAAATCAGCATCAAAGACAGGGGACGGTATAGGAGTATCTAAGATGTTTGGACCCCCAACATCGTCCAAAATATATTTATCTCGTTAATATTGTCATGCGGTCATGCAATGTTATGTTCTCCAGAAATTGAACTGATATTAAATTATATGAAATTAAATTAAAAAACCCATATATATAATTATGAAATTAAAAATATTATGTATATGATATTAAACAACCCACAAGAATAAGTACTAAAGTATAAATTATTATTCAGGGACTTAAAAGTCAACAGATTGTGAGAATACCCCATATATGAAGTTTGGTTTCATTCTATGCATAACTTCGAACACTTTCTGGTGATACAAAGAGGACATTTTGTATAAATATATTTTTCGGGATCCCTGACCCCTAAAACGTGTAAATACGTCGGAAAATATTTTCAATTACACTGTTTTCTTCTTTAGAAAGAAGAAAAAACATTTCCTCAAGTTTTTTGTTTTTATAATACAGGGTTTTCAATCAAGTTTAATGCCACTTTCATGAAATTTGACAAAGTAGAGTAGAAGCAATATAATGCTATTGGAATATAAACATAATAAATATTTTATGCATTATGAACATTTGTATGAAATAACTTTAACTGTCGATGTTCGGATAGCAATACAAATTCTGTTCCATAATTTAGTAGAAAAATATATATGGCACCTCATAAAAAGTCCGCCAAATATCGTGAAAATTCAGAAATATATCGGAAATATGGTGAGCTGAAATTCAGTTGCTTTCTAAAAGTAGCTAGCTTAACGGATTTTTCACAAACTTTCTTTTTTATTAACTGACTTCCCATAAAGGAGTTGGCATTAGTCCATGCGTAGCATTTGAAATGATTCTTAGATTTTGATAATTCTGTTTTTTTTTTTTTTTTTTTTTTTGTAGTAATCAGTTCATTCTGGGGGTTCTTCGAGAACTAAAACATTAATAAAAAATAACAACATGAAAACAGACAATTTGTGAAAATTCCTTATCACCCAGGTACTTTTAGAAAGCAGCTGAAATTCAGCTCATTGTATCACAAATATCCCTTTTTTTTTTAAAATTAAAGTTGAAATATTTAGAATATTTATATTTTAATCACAGTGAGTTGGTTCAACACCACTTTGTACTTATTAAAATAATAAAACTTTGTAAAAAATCACTATAAAACAAAAACAATGCATAGGACGCGTTTCGAGCTAAAAATATTAACAGCTCGTCATCAGCTAAAGTAAACACGTGTCCATAAGGGGACAATGTCAAAAAAAAATTATTATTATTATTATTATTATTATTATTATTATTATTTTGACCTTGTCCCCATACGGACACATGTTTATTTTAGCTGATGACGAGCTGTTAATATTTTTAGCTCGAAACGCGTCCTATGTATTGTTTTTATTTTATGGTGATTTTTTACAAAGTTTTATTATTTTAATTGTTGCATATCGCCAGTTTTCGGTGCTGTTTTGTTCCACTTTGCACTGTTTTTTAAAAGTGTCGTTAAATTTAATTGAAAACCCTGCATGCTGTAACACAAAACACCCTGATGGCCTCCGGGACTATATTTTCGATGAAAAATATGGGCCCAGATATGTTCTTTACATTTCCGAAGTTTAAAAAATAATTCGTCAAGTATTTCTCTAGATCAGGCCTGTCCGAACTTTCAGTAAGCAGGGGCGCACCTCCGCTCAATGAAGGGCGCCATTATTCACATAACGGAAAATATGCGGCAATGTTATCGCACAGTATTAGCATACACGCACCTCTTAACATAATGCAAATGAATCTTACAGCGGTAGAGAAAAGTCTCCTACGGTTCTGGAGTTACATGTATTGAATTTCAAATTGTACATTTCTTTATGAGAGGTTTATCGCAAAAAATGTGTGTAGGGTAAGGTGCAATAAACTTTAAACACGCCTATAACAACAACAACAAAAAAAAAACCCATGTAAATCGGAGATATTTTTAGGTTTCTTTTAGGATGTGAAAATACGCTTTGACTTATTTTGAAGGAGTGAACTTAGTTTTATAAAAAGTACAAAAACAAAGACAGGCATATCACCAATGTGATCAATCTATATAGGTGGCTCCAGAGAGATAGTCTGGAAGTGCTTTCGTACATGGAAATCATGCTGTACTGTTTTATGAAATTTTCTAAGTAAATTGGAAAAAAAATCCCTAAAATTTCAAAAGTGAAGGAGGAAAAATTAAGCCCCTTTATCCCTCGTATAAAATAGCCAAAGATCTAGTGTGACAACAGCAAAAAGAACAAGTTGGAAATTGCTCGTCAAACGTGGCAAATGAGGTGCGTTCGTACTATAACTAGTTTTATAATTATTTTTTACACCCCATATTGTACTGAATGTATAATTTTTTGTACTTCACAAAGTGCATAGTCTGTAGCATCATTAAAATGCACTTGCAATAACTTTTTTCCCATTCCCCGTAATGTAACGCAACACTTTTGACTGTCCCTGTAATTAAACTATACATCCAACTTTCATAAAATTTGAAATGGCTCGACAAAATTTTGCAACAATCATATGTTTAAAATTTCAGATCATTCGTTTGGGTAGTTTTTGCTCTGTTATATGCGGTCTGTTATGACAGACAGACAGACAGACGGACGGACGGACTGAACGACGACTATAGATGCTACGTATTTATATAACTACGAACGCACCTAAAAAAGCTGAACTTACATGAACATGTGTCTTCAAAAGGGCGAAAGTGAAAAATGTTTATTTCTCTGTTACTTCTTAATTATTAAAAACAGTTATTTACACATATTACCAAATTACATAATAATTACATTTTATAAGTAATAACTACAAATCATGAAAATGTGCATGATTAAATTTTCAAAGCATATTTTTTTAATGCGTTTTCACATGTTTTGAAAATATCTCTGATGCAAATATTAATGATTTTAAAGAAAGCATTCTTTATAATGGAATTTTACTTCTAAAAAGTCTACAGGAAACCTTCAAAAAGTCTCTCGCGGGCGCGGCGTCGGACAGCCCTGCTCTAGATATTTGGAAAAACATATAAAATCCAAAAATGTCCAATGACGTTTGGTCATATAGTGTATATCTAAACCTACAGACGAAAATTTAGCCTATTGAATTAGATTTATACATTTAATTCTCAAATTCTGCCATCAGAGTCTTTACTCAACTGTAAGATACCATATCGACATGAAACCTGATCCGAAATTAACAATAAAAGCAATCGTCAACACGAAACCTGACCCGAATCCTATACATTTCAACCTAAACCCGAAGTGAAGAAAAGGAATTAATGTTTTAATATTATTATGATAAAATAGTCTACAATTATATTTCTAATACAACTTTTATCTTTTTTGTATAAAAATGAGCACACATAGACTCATTAACTTTCAGGTGTATAGTTTTAGGTAGATTTCGCATGAAATACTACCCATTGCAACCTTCCTTATGTTGGAATTTCTGAAAAAATTTTGCAGATCTACACCGATCATGTCCCCTAGAACCCAAAACCACCCTCAGTAAAATTTTTATCTATTTATCTATCTGTCTATCTATATCACATTTTTATGGATACGATAACTTCCATAATTCTGCACCAAACTGATACATAAAATCGAAGGTCATAAAATATCGGCCCAATTCGTTAATGGGCAAAATCTAACCAAGGGGGTGGAAATAGGGAGGGATTTTGTGAAAACCGAAAACCCCCATAACTCCTTAATTATAATAGGGGAAGGTAGTACACAGCGAGACGAAAATTATTATTACTTAACAAATGACAACGATTTTTATTCTTTTGAAAAGTTTTTGCTATAACTTTAAGCTAAACAAATAAGCTACACATTAATGTATAAATGGTTTTAAAAAAGTTATTTATAAAAGAAGCAGCATAAAGGAAGCTCAGAAGCAGCATAAAGGAGTATCGAAAATTGTCTCACTGTGTACCACAAGTGGTACACAGAGAGACAATGCATATATTTCCATAAATCATACATTTTTATGCTCTATCAGTAATTTTCTGTAGTTTATGACTTCTAATTAATATTTTTAGATTAAATTTTTTTTTTAAATATGAGCCTCGGTTGGACAATGGCAGACATTGGGCTACCTTCATGCAAACTTTCAGCCTGTTACGTTTAGTAGATTTCACTAACCATCGCACGCCCCCCCCCCCCCCACCCACCCACCCACACACACAGAGAGATAGAGAGAGGGGAAAAAAAACCTTCTTTTATTAATAAATAACTTTTTTTACGTCAGAACCGCATAGTAGATACACAATGAGGCACGTCTCACTGTGTACCACAATTGTGTGTTTCACTGTGTACTTTCGTTACGTTGTAACAAAATGGATGTCATATCTGTTTCATCATCAGTTTCATAGCTTTGAATGCTTGTGTCGTTTTGTCGACATAGTCTATCATTAGATATAGCTAGGTTTGGTTAAGTAAATAAATAAAGTCTAAAATGGACGTTTATGTAACTTTAACCCTGTAAAATAAATAATTACTTACTATTTTGTTGGACGAGTAACCGAAGTGCCGAAACTACATCCACGTGTTGCATAAGATGAAGTGGTTCAGTGTGTGTTCCAGCTAGGATAAAAAGTTATAACTATATGCCAAAATGGCTGCTGTCTCACTGTGTACCATGTCTCACTGTGTACTCCCCTACCCTACATATCGAATTAGTTTAAAGTTATCATTACTTCTAAAAAAAGGGCCAAAAATTTATGTATGACAGATTTTTGATAAAACAAACAAGTTTGAAATTGCGCGTCAAACGTGGCAAATGAGGTGTGTTATTACTATAACTTGTTTTAGTAATATTTTTTCACTGAATATCGTACTCAATGTATATTTTAGTGCACTTCATAAGTGCATATCAATTTCATTCTGTTCGAAAGGCTATAACATCATTATAATGTACTTGAAATATTCTTTTCTCATTGGTCGTAATGTAACGGAAAACTTTTGACTGTCCTTGTAATTAAATTATACATCCGATTTTCATAAAATTTGAAATAACTCGACAAAATTTTGCAACAATTATATATTTAAAATTTCAGACCATTCGGTTGGGTAATTTTTGCTCTGTTATATGCGGACGGAGAGACGGACCGAACGACGACTATAGGCGCTACGTATTTATAGAATTACGAACGCACCTAAAAATGGGCTTAAGGGGCGAAAAAGATAGGGTTTTCGGGAGAGAAAAAAATCATAACTTCGTCAATTCTCAAGATATAAAATCTAATTAAATTTATTATAAATCTTCTTAATATTATTTACAACTTTTATATTGACAAGTTTTTGATAGGACCAATTCGTACCGCAAAACAAATTAAAAATGCATAGCGCTTGAAGAAAAAAATCATCGTATTAAGGATGTACTAAAATCTAAACTGCTTATTTTCTGACTCATTTTAAAGTTCATTTTTGCTTTCAAACGCATCCAGTTGGTAGATTTATTTATTAAGAAACTATCTAATGTACCATAGTGGTCGATTTTTTGTTAGAGACAGAATATATTTCAAAAAGTGATGTCAAAGTGGGCATTTTGAACCGAATTTTCCGAACCGATTGTGTTTTAAACGACAAATATTGTACTACTGAGAAAATAAATATTTAAAAATCAAGTTCTAATTAATTGGACGAAAAATAAAAACAGGTCGCTTATAAATTTCTTCAAGCAATTTTCATGTTTTTTTCTTTTAAAAATGAATCTGAAAATGTGTCGGAAAATTTCGAGTTGTTGAGCACGGAAAAGTATTTTTTTAAATAGCGCCTGGACATGATTCTGATAAAACCAGCTCCTATATAAAAATAAAATTAAAAACTCGTCAAAAGCGGCCAGATAAAATTGGGTTTATTTCTAATCATGATTTAGTTTTTGTTGATAAAATTAGTACTTAACTTCGAAATCTACCTGCACTTGTAGACTGAGCCGACAGGGATTTTTTTCACTTGAAAAATATTCAGGAGTTTCTGTTGAGTAATCGGGTCACCCGACACCGACAAGGAAGAGTTAAAATCTATCTCGAAACCGACCAGAACGGAAAAATTTAAAGGCAACCGGACCCGCAACGAAAAAAAAAAGCATCAATCATACTGGACCCAAACCGTTGATCAGGTCGCTAGCAGGTAAAATCGGTTCACCCGACCGGATACATGAATCTAATTTACACCACTGAATGATTTCACTTTGAAATTTTTAACAGATCATGGTCCATATTAATGTAAGTGGGCATTGTGCCAATATTTCCAAACTGTTTTGAATAGATAAAGTGGATTTTGTGCAACTTATGCCATCAAATATAAATTCAAAATTTCAACTTAAAAAAGGATAAAAAAGAAAGTAATGTCTTAAAAATCACTTTTCCTTTTTTTTCATCACTCAGACAATATAAAATAATTTATTTCTTAACAATAAAAAAAAATGTGACATAAATGGGTAATAATAGCATTAATTTTTTGTACTATTTATTATTTTGCTTCTTTCTTTCATTTTTTGACCAAAAAAAAAAAAAAAAAAATGTTAATGAAAAAGAAAGGCATCAGGAGTTCTGTTATCAGTTTATGAAATGTGCAATATGTCAAGCTAAAAAATAACGATAAGAAAATTAATTTAGGTATCTTTCCTCTGTTAAGATAATTTTAATAGGATTACATTTGAAAATTAATTATATCCTTTCA
This sequence comes from Maratus speciosus, assembly GCA_963932465.1. Taxonomy (NCBI): domain Eukaryota; kingdom Metazoa; phylum Arthropoda; class Arachnida; order Araneae; family Salticidae; genus Maratus; species Maratus speciosus. Next base: position 324,081,510 of record OZ010792.1, on the reverse strand, counting down.
GATTTGTTTTTAGAGAATATCATTCAACTAAAGGTAGATATTTTTTGTGAGTGACGTTAATAAAAGAAGATTAAGAAAATGTATGTTCTTTTCGCAAAATAAAGTTTTAAAATTAATTTTTAATGGCAATAAAACCCACTTTTGTCTGCACTAAGTTCGTCTGAAAAATATCATTGAAAATTTAAAATGTTGTTAAAAGGCTTTATTGGAGACATTTAAAATAATGCAAAGATCTCAAAATATTCGAAAATCTTTTGTAAATTATTATTATTATTATTATTATTATTATAAAATAATTTCAGATCTTAATGCAATAGCTGTTGTCCTCTTATGCAAAAATGCATGAATACAAAATTTATTATGATTATATAAATTAAATACAGTAATATGGATATAATATGACCCCAACTTAAATAGGACGTAATCAAAATGGGAACCTAGAATCATTACCTATCATGGCATGTCATTGAATTAATTAAGTATGATAGGATTTAATAGAATGAAGAAAACATTTATTAATATCTTTTTAAGTTTTGATTCGATTTTCATAAAATTTGAAATGAGTCGACAAAATTCTGCAACGATTATATATATTAAATTTCAAACCATGCGGTTGGGCAATGTTTGCGCTGTTATATGAGGGCAGACGGACAGACAGACATCCGCTCAAAAATGTGATTTATTTAGCAAAATTTCGGAGAATCAAATCTCATTGATCGCAATTTAAATTAAAAAAATCGCTAAAGCAGGGTATAACTATAAGTTAGGTTTACTATAATTTCCTAATGTGAAACCGTTTGAAATATGAACTTAGTGTCGAGCTGGTGCAAAGCTACTTTGAAAACGGGGGTGGGAGTCGGGGAGAAAAGAGGAGCTGTTTTTCCATTGTTTATTGAACGATTTTAGGTTTAAAGATTTTTAAAATGTTTACGAAACTTTCGGAGTTTTCAGTAACTTAAAGTCCGTTATATAAGTACTAAATTATATTTTCCTTTAAATAAATAGCATTTGGAAATTTAAAAAGCTTACTCAGGTGGTTACTTATTTGCAGGTGGCAATTTCAAAATTATTTATGTTTCTGAAACAAATTTTTAGTCAGTTAAAAGGTTATTATTTCATTTTCATTAACAGAACCATTATTTTAATTTGCATTTGTACAACAACAGAAAATAAATCCTTTAACAATTGAAAATAACATGAATTCATATTTTTTTTTTTGGAAATTTCTATCCCTATGATATTTATTTCGTAGTGTTATATATATATATATATATATATAAAATCCAGGGCATTTCGAAGGAAATCCGGGCAAATGTGTTTAGGGACCAAATCTGGAAATGTAGATTGTACCCAGTGTTGTAGTGGTAAAAAAACCAGAGGGCATACGGTATAAGCAGAAGGTGAACGCTAGAGTAATGAAAGTTCATGGCTAGAGTAATATGCTATTATTTTATTTGAGAAACAGAGAGTATACGGAATTTCTTTAAAAAATCCAGAAGGTATACGGCGTATACCTCCGTATACCTTCCACTACACCCCTGATTGTATCAGTCCGTCCATGACGTATAGTAAGCCTACCAAAATGTAAGGTGACAAAGAATCAGACAACAATAAACGGGACAAAAAATGAAAATTATCGACTTCTCTCTACAAAATTCCCAGATATAGAATAGTATCTTTTCTCTTTCTCATTAAAAATCGGATTTTGTTTTTAGTATTTAAAAGTTAAAACAAGTATGGACCAAAAGTCACAGTACATTTAAATTTTAGACGGTTTGTTGAATATCTAATTAAATGGTGAATTCTCCTGGAATTTCAGGGATATAAAGAAAATGTCTGACGTGGCATTTTTTAGTTGGGTCACAGGGAAAAACAGGGGACCAATGACAAATTTAATAAGCAAATAGTATTTACGATCACCCTATTTATGGGTATGTCTCTCTACTGAAAAAAAAATGGTTATCAAAATTGAGTAAAAAGTCCTCAATTTTAAATACGTCACATGCTCAAAATAGCTCCGATTCAAATGTACTCAAAATTAAAACAAATTTACTTATTTTAGATTCTATGGATGTGTTATAAAATGAAGTGTTCTGTACTCATTTTCGATCTTATGGATCAAATATGGATTGTTATGTACTGATTAGGTGCGTTCGTAATTATATAAATACGTAGCACCTATAGTCGTCGTTGAGTCCGTCTGTCTGTCCGTCCGTCCGCATATAATAGAGCAAAAACTACCCAACCGAATGGTCTGAAATTTTAAATATATAATTGTTGTAAAATTTTGTCGAGCCATTTCAAATTTTATGAAAATCGGATGTATAGTTAAATTACAGGGACAGTCAAAAGTTTTTCTTTACATTACGGCCAATGGGAAAAATTATTGCACGTGCATTTTAATGATGTTAAAGCCTTCCGAATTGTCTCAAATTTTAAACATATAATTATTGCGACATTTTGTCGAGCCATTTCAAATTTTATGAAAATCGGATGTATAGTTTAATTACAGGGACAGTCAAAATTTTCTTTACATTAAAGCCAATGGGAAAAATTACTGCAAGTGCATTTTAATGATGTTACAGCTTTCCGAATGGGCTGAAATTTTAAATATATAATTGCTGCAAAATTTTGTCGAGCCATTTCAAATTTCATGAAAATCGGATGTATAGCTTAATTACAGGGACAGTCAAAAGTTTTCCGTTACATTAAGGGGAATGGGAAAAAATTATTGCAAGTGCATTTTAATGATGTTACAGACTATGCACTTATGAATTGCAAATAAATACACATTCAGTACAATATGGGGTGCAAAAAATAATTATAAAACTAGTTATAGTACGAACGCACCTCATTTGCCACGTTTGACGAGCAATTTCCAGCTTGTTTTTGATTGGCATTGACATCAATGATATTGACGAAGCACTTAATAACAACAACGGAATATAATTAAGAATTATAAAGGAGACTCGAGATATAGTTCCTTCCGAGGAATAAAAACGTAATATTATTCTCTGATTTACACGGAATATTGTATTGTTTTCCTATTAATCAACATCCTTTATTCCGCCATAAACGAAATAACCAATTACACAGTACAAAATTATCGCTTTGCTTGTGTTTGACAACATGAGATGTTTCAAAATTGAGAAAGTACAGGTTAATTTTTTATCCACACTGACTCTTCAATGACTTTAATAATAAATGTTGTTGTGAAATAATGCTCAATCACAATTTTTTTTCTACTTAGGGAAATTTCATCTCCATCTTGAACAAAAAAAAAAGAAAAGAAAAGGATGGTTCTTTATATAGCAGCATACGCTGAAACTGAAATTTCCACTTCTATATAACTTTCAACATGATAGTACTCATATATATCAAAAATTAGTCTTATCATTATCTGTTTTAGAACAGCAATTTTTCTTTTTACAGTTTATGTTGCGTGACTTTTAAGTCACCCTGTAGTAAAAATGTACTTCAAATAATTACAGACAGTAGATCACAATTTATGAGAATTATTTTGTTTGTCCTAGTAAAAGAGCGATAAACGTAACAAGTATAAACTTTAAAACATACTTATAATTACTTAAAAGGTGGCACAAACATATAAATATATTATTTAAGATAATCCTGAGATCATTCAAACGCACACGCGTTTATTTTCAGTGGGAAAAGATGACTGATTAAATATAAAATAGATTTAAAAACAAAAACAAAATACTACGCATGCGCAAGCGAAGTTCAGTTCATTGCTCTACATTTTTGCTCTACGTTTGAATATATCTCACAGCTTTATGAGAGATTGAGATATACATTACTAAAATATAATATTAATTTAATAGCTGAACCTCCAACAAAATTGAAAGAATTGATTCACAGTAAAATTGATCCAATTCCAGATTATGCAAAAGCAGGAGTTTACAAATCCCATTCAACACAGAACATTAAGAAAGTTTACTCTCTATTATTATGGCATCTCGAAAATTCAAAGAAAGGATAAAAGAGCACTTATCTGATATCAAGTTTAACAAACCAAATATAGCTTTATTCAGATTGCATCAAAAAGAAAATATTAAGATAAACTTCGACAAAGCTAAAATGATAATTTCAACGTCTAACCATTACTCTTCAATAATATGTGAATCCATTGAGATTTTACTTAGGAGTGATACTGTTTGCAACGATGTCCTTTCTTATAATATTAAAACGATTTGGTATAATATCCTAAGTATTTCAAGAACACCTGGAAATATGAACTGATCTTTTCACCCTTCTGTAGAGCAATGAACTGAATTTCGCTTGCGTATGCGCAGTATTTTGTTTTTGTTTTTAATTTTTTTTCTATTGAATCAGTCATCTTTTCCCTTTGAAAATGAACGCGTGTGCGTTTGAAAAATCTCAGGGTTATATTAAATGATATCTTTATATGTTTGTGACAATTTTTAAGTAATAAACTTATAAGGATGTTTTAAAGTTTATATTAATAACAAGGTGAAAATTTCTTCATGACACTAGTTTATTAATACAGTGTTTTGACTCTATTAAACGCAACAAAAGTAATTTTGCACGAGGAACTTGCTACAGTAAAGCTCAATAACATATCAATATCGTGGCAGTAGAAATATTTTATGAAAGTTAGAACACAGATGGTCTTGCAATAGAGAGACAGATGCACACACAAACCGAAGCCATAAACACTTTTTAACTATGCTGAACATTTTAATCTCTTTATTCGGTTAATGTATCTAAGAATGAAATTTCACAATCTATTTTTCGCCACTTCCGGATATTTGGAGTTATAAAAATTATGTTACACAGGCGTGTTTTATTGACAATACAAAATTTTAATATTTTTAAAATTTAATTATAAATTAATAAATTAATGTTAAGTCATTTTTCCGTTAGACGGACACAGGTGATAAATCGCCAAATATTCTTTAGGGTTATAATTGTAAACGAGTTACAACAACAATGGATTTAATTGTGAGCCAAAGCACACTTGCCAGGAAAGACCAACTGGCAAGCGCAATACAAATAAAACGAACTTCCAACAATTGCCTCTCACATGCGATAATGTGGCCGGAATCTTTTGTGCTTTCTTGTAAAGGAACAATAAATGTTTCAGGTAATATTTTCTATAAGAAATACGCTGCAGGCAGTAAAGCTAAACGACATATATAAATTTCTGACTGTTTGGAATAGTAGAACATTATTAAAACCCATTTCAAAGAATTATCGTCGTCTAATACATAATGTAATCTGAATTATTTTGTTTATCTATCTCTATTATAAAGGATAAACGTGCCCATGTGTAACGCTGACGCATTTTGCGAAAATCAACAGCAGACTATAAAATTTTGCTTTTGCTGCAATCTTTTTAATTTTTTAAACTTATCGCACATTTTCAATTTTTACACAGTCGAATAGAAAAAAAAATATACAGTCGTGGGAAAAAAAAAACAAAACAACAACACACAAAAAAAAAACAGTAAACACCCTCTACTAACTCTGGAACAAACTATTGTAGAAGAAAGTTACTGGCACGAAATGATTGGAAATGAAATCTACTTTTAAATGATGTACCTAAAATTTGCTTAGAGGGTCATCTACATACCAAAACGAATCCAAACTTTGTTTTTTTCAGTAAGCAAAATACCCAAGTTTGACACCATAAATAGATTCTACACCCTTCAATTAGCCCCAAAACAAATTTTCACGAAATTCGTACGATTAGTTTCCGAGAAATTAATTATTTTAAAATAGGCATATCTTAGTGGCTGTATCCAAATTGAAGTTCATACTAATTGTTGAAATGCTACAGAATGACTATATCATTTCTATTAATGTAATATTTCTAGCTAATGTGACCATGTCACTTGCTTAATATGGTTAGACTATTGCCAGCTCAAATGTTTCAATAAAACGAGTAAAATATATAATTTTCAAATTATGCTTTACTGCACATCATAGACATCCCCTTAAACCGTCATCTTGACGTTTTATAATCATAATTCGAAAATTACTCGAAAAAAAAATTGAAATTGAGAATTCGCGTAAAGCAGGGCATAATAAATATAAATCTGTCAAAAAAAACTGTAGGTTGCAATTCATATTTTTTTCGAATATTAAATTCATAATTCATATTATAAAATTTTTAATCCTACAAATTGAATGTATTTATGTTTGGATTTTTAAGTATTATAACCACAGAAAAAATTGTCACATTAGGATTTTAATTTCAGGAGATATTAATAAAAATATGAAAATGTAATTTAACCTTAGAAGCTCTAAATTTCGAATGTTTATAATTAAAAAAAACGTATCATCCAAATGAAATTTCGTATTTAGGCATAGTTTGAACAGACGATTTAAAATATATTGTCAAAATTGGATGTTGCCATTGAGAAAAGCAAAGTTTGGTCTGGTGTTGATTTGTAGATGGTCCCCAAAGCAAATTTTATATACATCACTTAAAAGTAGACTTTATTTCCAATCGTTTGGTACCAGTAACTTTCTTCTACTATAATTTGTTACAGAGTTAGTAGGGATATTTACCTTTTTTCCCCACGACTGCACTTTCAAATTCAGTTTGTTTTAAAAGTATATCGCGATTTGTTTGAAAAGCGTATCGCAATTCACTCAATTTTTATTGTTTTAAAAATAATTTTGTAGCATGTTTTCTTTTTCAAATCTATCTCTGTCTCATGTAGACGATTGCGAAAGATGAATCTGTGTGTACTTTAATTAATTTAAATATAAATATCTCATCATTTATTTCCAGCTTATATTACTCTTTAACGAAATTAAAATATCCATTCATCAATATGTAGAACCATAAAATATAAATAAAACACAAATTTAAAACGTGTAATCGAACTACGCCCTTAAATCTCTGAAATGAATAGAATCAAAAGGCTCATTGTAAATAGCGATCTTTGGCAATTGCTTCAGTTGTTAATACCTGACGTAAGACCATTATGAAAACATCACTTTTAATGTATTTCAAAATTTATTTGAACGCATTATTGATGTTTTTTTGTGCGTTCGTAATCATATAAATACGTAGCACACATATAGTCGTCGTTCGGTCCGTCCGTCCGCATACATAGCAAAAACTACCCAAACGAATGGTCTGAAATTTAAAGTTTATATTAATAACAAGGTGAAAATTTCTTCATGACACTAGTTTATTAATACAGTGTTTTGACTCTATTAAACGCAACAAAAGTAATTTTGCACGAGGAACTTGCTACAGTAAAGCTCAATAACATATCAATATCGTGGCAGTAGAAATATTTTATGAAAGTTAGAACACAGATGGTCTTGCAATAGAGAGACAGATGCACACACAAACCGAAGCCATAAACACTTTTTAACTATGCTGAACATTTTAATCTCTTTATTCGGTTAATGTATCTAAGAATGAAATTTCACAATCTATTTTTCGCCACTTCCGGATATTTGGAGTTATAAAAATTATGTTACACAGGCGTGTTTTATTGACAATACAAAATTTTAATATTTTTAAAATTTAATTATAAATTAATAAATTAATGTTAAGTCATTTTTCCGTTAGACGGACACAGGTGATAAATCGCCAAATATTCTTTAGGGTTATAATTGTAAACGAGTTACAACAACAATGGATTTAATTGTGAGCCAAAGCACACTTGCCAGGAAAGACCAACTGGCAAGCGCAATACAAATAAAACGAACTTCCAACAATTGCCTCTCACATGCGATAATGTGGCCGGAATCTTTTGTGCTTTCTTGTAAAGGAACAATAAATGTTTCAGGTAATATTTTCTATAAGAAATACGCTGCAGGCAGTAAAGCTAAACGACATATATAAATTTCTGACTGTTTGGAATAGTAGAACATTATTAAAACCCATTTCAAAGAATTATCGTCGTCTAATACATAATGTAATCTGAATTATTTTGTTTATCTATCTCTATTATAAAGGATAAACGTGCCCATGTGTAACGCTGACGCATTTTGCGAAAATCAACAGCAGACTATAAAATTTTGCTTTTGCTGCAATCTTTTTAATTTTTTAAACTTATCGCACATTTTCAATTTTTACACAGTCGAATAGAAAAAAAAATATACAGTCGTGGGAAAAAAAAAAAAAAAACAACAACACAAAAAAAAACAGTAAACACCCTCTACTAACTCTGGAACAAACTATTGTAGAAGAAAGTTACTGGCACGAAATGATTGGAAATGAAATCTACTTTTAAATGATGTACCTAAAATTTGCTTAGAGGGTCATCTACATACCAAAACGAATCCAAACTTTGTTTTTTTCAGTAAGCAAAATACCCAAGTTTGACACCATAAATAGATTCTACCCCCTTCAATTAGCCCCAAAACAAATTTTCACGAAATTCGTACGATTAGTTTCCGAGAAATTAATTATTTTAAAATAGGCATATCTTAGTGGCTGTATCCAAATTGAAGTTCGTACTAATTGTTGAAATGCTACAGAATGACTATATCATTTCTATTAATGTAATATTTCTAGCTAATGTGACCATGTCACTTGCTTAATATGGTTAGACTATTGCCAGCTCAAATGTTTCAATAAAACGAGTAAAATATATAATTTTCAAATTATGCTTTACTGCACATCATAGACATCCCCTTAAACCGTCATCTTGACGTTTTATAATCATAATTCGAAAATTACTCGAAAAAAAATTGAAATTGAGAATTCGCGTAAAGCAGGGCATAATAAATATAAATCTGTCAAAAAAAACTGTAGGTTGCAATTCATATTTTTTTCGAATATTAAATTCATAATTCATATTATAAAATTTTTAATCCTACAAATTGAATGTATTTATGTTTGGATTTTTAAGTATTATAACCACAGAAAAAATTGTCACATTAGGATTTTAATTTCAGGAGATATTAATAAAAATATGAAAATGTAATTTAACCTTAGAAGCTCTAAATTTCGAATGTTTATAATTAAAAAAAACGTATCATCCAAATGAAATTTCGTATTTAGGCATAGTTTGAACAGACGATTTAAAATATATTGTCAAAATTGGATGTTGCCATTGAGAAAAGCAAAGTTTGGTCTGGTGTTGATTTGTAGATGGGCCCCAAAGCAAATTTTATATACATCACTTAAAAGTAGACTTTATTTCCAATCGTTTGGTACCAGTAACTTTCTTCTACTATAATTTGTTACAGAGTTAGTAGGGATATTTGCCTTTTTTCCCCACGACTGCACTTTCAAATTCAGTTTGTTTTAAAAGTATATCGCGATTTGTTTGAAAAGCGTATCGCAATTCACTCAATTTTTATTGTTTTAAAAATAATTTTGTAGCATGTTTTCTTTTTCAAATCTATCTCTGTCTCATGTAGACGATTGCGAAAGATGAATCTGTGTGTACTTTAATTAATTTAAATATAAATATCTCATCATTTATTTCCAGCTTATATTACTCTTTAACGAAATTAAAATATCCATTCATCAATATGTAGAACCATAAAATATAAATAAAACACAAATTTAAAACGTGTAATCGAACTACGCCCTTAAATCTCTGAAATGAATAGAATCAAAAGGCTCATTGTAAATAGCGATCTTTGGCAATTGCTTCAGTTGTTAATACCTGACGTAAGACCATTATGAAAACATCACTTTTAATGTATTTCAAAATTTATTTGAACGCATTATTGATGTTTTTTTGTGCGTTCGTAATCATATAAATACGTAGCACACATATAGTCGTCGTTCGGTCCGTCCGTCCGCATACATAGCAAAAACTACCCAAACGAATGGTCTGAAATCTTAAATATATAATTGTTGCAAAATTTTGTCGAGTCATTTCAAATTTTAGGAAACTCGGATGTATAGTTTAATTACAGGGACTATCAAAAGTTTTTCCTTGCATTACGACCAATGAGAAAAAATTATTTCAAGTGCATTTTAATGATGCTACAACAGCCTTCCGAACAGAATGAAATTGATATGCACTTATGAAGAGCACTAAAATGTACATTGAGTACAAAATATGCGATGCAAAAAATATTTATAAAAATAGTTATAGTACGAACGCACCTCATCTGCCACGTTTGACGAGCAATTTCCAACTTATTCTTATAAATACGATTTTTAATATTATTAATGGGCATTCGAAAAAAATACATTAAATGTAAAGAATCTATTAGAGTTATATAAAAAACGAAAATTACATCCGTTCGAGGTTTTCTCATCGCAATCTTTGAGATTATTTGTTGATACGTTTTTTCATTAACTGCAATAATAAAAAAAAGAAAATCAAACAACGCGTGTTAACGATCTATAACTATATTAATCAAAAGCCGCTTGTAGAACCTTTCGAAAAATACCTCACCTACCGCTGTGCGTTTAGTATGTGCAGAGAAAAATGAATTTTTACATCAGAAGTAATATATAATTGTTTTTACCGATATTATGTAACTTGGGAAAACCGGTGTTATCTCCTAGTATCTGTAAACGAACGTTAAACGCTGTACAAATAATTTACAATACAAAACATGCTACAGTAAACCTTAATGATATGTAGTACCAACATTGACGCAATCCAAATATATTTATGAAAGTTGGCGCATAGATGAACAGACCACGGACTGACAGACGAATTGGAAATCATAAAAAAATCAGCAGTGGTGGAAGCTGTTAAAAATAGATCATTTAAACCGGAACGTGGAAAACCACAATTTATGTAATAAAGTATTTATTTAACAATTTTGATCTCTGAATGACTATATGTATTGAAATTCCGCATCGAAATATCTAAATTATTAAAAAAAATCTTAATGCAGCATACAGATATAAATAAAGTTGAAACAAAATGAAGAGTTTCTGTTTTTCACTACTAAGTTCAGAATGTATGGGCTATCAAAACAAATACTGCATGCGAAGAGCATTTAAAAAACTTTAAAACTAAATCGATCCCACATGCACAATAAAAAGGACACTGCATCTATTGGCTAACTCCTTTGTGTGTAATTCTTTCTCAATATATTCAACATATATTTTTTTGGTTTGTTTGTTTTTGAACCTACTCACATATTCATCAATATAACTTTACTATTATTTCCGCCTTTTGCAACATGTTTTTTTTCACCTATTGAGAACAGCGGCATATCATTATATATATATATATATATATTAAACAAATATTTTGCATCACATGTTTTTATCAGTTGCAGGATTTATATTACAGTGCATTAAGAAATTATAAGACCACTAACGAATTGGTGCACTTCTGAAGAAGAAGATACAATATGCAAATTTTTAGCGTGCGTATTCAAAATTGATCGTAGACGGTTTTCTGTTACAATTGCTACATTAAAATTTAAGTTACATTTTATTAAAATCTTCTAATTTTTTTAAAACGTAAATAAGGTGACTGTTAAGAAATTATAAGACCGCCTGAGGAAATTAGCTTATTATACGTCACATCAGAATCATTATAAAACGTACGCGTTTGTATATCGTGAAAGTATTCCCGAGAAGCAAAGGTGCAAGTTTGGATAGTGTTACGATATATTTGAAGATGCCGCAGGATAAAGAGTTGTCTGCGACCGAAGTAAGACAAATTTGGTTTTATGAGAGTGCTGGTAAATTTGAACAAGAAATAGCTCGGTCAATGAAGCGTTCTAAAACTGCGATTCACAATGAAATAATAATAAAAAAAGGAGTCAAATAAAATTAAACGATCTGGAAGAAAAAAAGATTTTGACAGCACGGGATGATCGACAAATATTTCGATTATCAACTCAAAAAGGTCTTTCAATTCGGGAAATATCGAACCGTTTCAGCAAAAGAACCTCACACGTAACAGTTTGGAAGAGTCTGAAATGAAATAGTAATGCAAAATGTATGAAACTGTTGAAAAAACCGAGGTTAATTAAACATCATAAAGAACTGAAATGGTCTAAAAATGTCATGTCGTGGGACAAGAAATGGAAACAAGTGATATTTTCTGACGAAAAAAAAAATCAATCTTTACGGTCCGGATGGTTACAAACACTATTGGCATGATTTGAGGAAGGAACCGAAACAATGCTTCAGTCGACAAATGGGAGGAGATAAGTAATGGTTTGGTGAGCGTTTAATCATGAGGCATTATGCGATTTAACCCAAATTTCGGGACGTATGAACTCTGCGCAATATCAGGCTATGTTGTATGATCATTTGATACCATTTGGACTTTTTTTAGATGATGCTAACTGGATGTTTCAGCAGGAAAATGCTTCTTGCCATGTGTCTAAATCCACCAGCAGTGGTTTAAAAAAGAAAAAAATCATGTTTTGTCATGGCCAGGTTGAAGTCCAGATTTGAACCCTATCGAAATTCTTTGGTATGTATTAAGTCGCAAAGTTTATGTTAATAATAAGCAATTTTTATCAGCCAATGAACTAGAAGTAGCAATTGTAAAAGAATGGCGCAATATTTTTGAATCTGTACTTAACCACCTGCTCACTTCTATGAAAAACAGAATGTTTGAAGTTATAAGGAAAAATGGAGGCCCAATATCGTATTAATTTACAAATTATTTTTTTTCAGACAAGTGGTATTATAATTTGTTAACAATGTTTCAATCATTGCTTATATTTTTGTTAACATACTTATTTATTGCATTATTCAAAATTATTGCAAACTAATTTTAATAAATATGTTGTATTTTGATATCTCATGTGTTTAAACTATAATTAGAACCTTTATTTACTTCATAATTTTCAAAATCAAAGTGGTCTTATAATTTTTTAACGTACTGTAAATGAAATGTTATTCAAAATATGTTTTTACACTTACATAGGGCTTAATTTCTAAGGGACAAAATACTGTAGCACTAATATTCTGCAGTGATAACATCCGTAGTGTATCTATCCCCCGCCCCCTTCAAAACCTCATATTTATAGTTCATACATTATTTTCAAAATTTAACACAATTTCCTCTTCAGAAAAATCTTTAAAAAAAAAATACATATTATATTTGGTCAGAGCAAAAACATTAAAATCAGGAGCGGGGAATTTTCAGGAAATCCTACTCGACAAGGATTTGTTTTTATCAACAAGCAAAACGTTCTGGCGCACTTCGTTGCGCTGTATGTACAATCGCTGGTGGTTTCCGACTAATATTTAAATATTCACAAAAATAATGGCTTGGTTTATAAATTTTGCTGCAAAATAAAGAAGTGCTTCTGTTCTGTCTGAAAAATAAAGAAGTTCACTGCGGTCCTGTGAGCTAAAAAAATAAAATATATTAGTAAGAATATTTTACAAACACGAACAAAATAAAAGTGAGTAAGCATAACACGACCACGAGTAAAAACAATCGATAGTGTTAATTCAGATTCTGGCATTCTTCGTCAGCGTTTGGAAACCATACAGACAGAAAACCATTGAGTGTACATTTCCGAACGCTAGACAAAACTATGCTCCTAATTGCGCGGCGCGCTATGTCATATGCAAGGTCTTTGGTAGGAAAAAGCGTAAAGAAAGTTAATTTAGGCTTCGGTTTTTCGGAAACGCTGTTCGCTGGGCTTTGAAGCACAGTATTTATGAGCTCCGCAGCTGAGCTCCGGCACAAATTAAGCCCTGCATTTAAATCATATTTATATAAACATTCAAAATTATGTTTCTGTTCATTATTTTTAAACAAACTTCAAAATCTATTTATTGATCATCTTTCATGTTATAAAATATTACACATATTTATAAGAATAAATTTTTATAGGAAAAGATACTGCATGTTTATATACACATTATAGAAAAGCTTTTATTTCACATAAATAGTGGAATTGTTTTTAATATTTGTTTGCACGGTATATTGTTTTATTTTACCACACTGTAAAACACTTTACATTTTTACAAACACTTTTAACACGTGTTTAGTCTTTTTATTCAAAAAGGTCCTGTACACTAGTAAAAAACATAGTAAAACTGTTTACGATGATCATTCGAATGCAAACTGTAATACAATAAAATTCCAACACTTTGAACGGTTGATTTGTAAATTTACAGGATTTATTAAGGCATTTTTTGTAAATGCTTGGAAAAATTTTGTCAGCTTATTTTCAAACAGTAATCAACATAATATCAAGACAAACTTTAAACTATAAATTCAAATAAAATAAAATAAATCAGATTTCAGGTAACTAACTTAGAATAACAAAAACAAGCAAACAAAATATATATTCGTAGTTTTTGCACTCAAAAAATATTGACTGAATAAAACTGAATAAATTTCAATCTTTTGAATGGAGAATTTCAGGAAATTTTGAGCTTCGATTCGCCAATTTTTCCTGTTTTGAGAGTAAAAGGATATACAGCCCACTTGCAAAAAAAAAAAAAAAAAAAAAAAACTTCTCAAATAACTCACTTTGCATATTGCCTAATAGGATTAACTTAGGTGGAAAGTGTTTATGAATTTGGCTTACCTGTCTGTCTGTTTATCCATCTATATGTCCGTCTGTCTGTCTGTGCACTAACAAATGTAAATAGGGTCAGATTGCCATGAAATTGATATGTGTTATTGGGGTTTAGCATGGTACGTTCAGTATTAAAAATGAAGTGTATAGAGATTACGGTTCATTTACAGGGACACTCAAAAGAATTCTGTTATGGGAAAATATCGTTTGCGGTGTATTTTAATGCTATTACACTATTTTAAATCAATTGAAATTTATGTATATAACTGAGATTTACTACAAAGCATTTATTGTAGGATCTAGAGTGCATATAATTTATCATTCATTTACAGGGACGCATAAAAATATTTGGTATCAGTACTGCCTATGAAGAATAATTGCTGGAAGTGCGATATCAGTTGTGCTACGCGCGTTTTAAAATTTAACTATTTTTTTGCATATTACTTGGCGTGTTTAAATTCTATAGATCCTATACAGGGCTCTATAAAAGATTGTAAGTACATTTTCATTGACAGAAATTGCTGAATATAAATTTGTAACTGTGCTATGCGTTTAATTGGACTAACTTGTAGCATACTGTGTAGTATACATACAAATCTATAGTCCATATACAGGTTTGCACAAAAAATTCGGTCATTTTCCCGAATTATTATTGAAGGTTAATTGCAGTGATTGGTTTTCCAACTGCTTTATGCATTTTCTAAATTTTTTATTTTGATTTTTTTCACCTTAATAAACTGTAAAGTTTTATTACAGTATTTTGAATGCGCTGGAAAGTGTTACATAATCTATGCTGGATGCATGATTTTTCGTTCTTGTTTTTAATTTAAAGGCGGATTTTTTTTTTTAAATGCCAAAGGTTTTCTGAAGTGTTCAGTATCACGATATTTCCAGAAGTTGAAGATCCAGAACGAAAAGTAATATGTGTAAATTACACAAAATGAAGAATTTATACTTTAAATTCAATACTTTTTTAATTTGAGAGAAATATAAAAAAAAATTATGTTACGAAATTTTATGTACCATTTTTAACGCAAACAGAAAATTTAATTCTAAAAGTTACTATTTTTTTTTTCTTTAGAAACTTCTTTATTAGAACTGCTCAAATTATTTTCAATTTTTACTATGATTTATTTTATTTTTGCTTCGAAACATGAAATAAAATATATATATTTTTTTCTCGTATCATTATCTATTTCTTTGATTTCTTTCATAAGGGAGATTGATTTGATTTCTTTCATATCTTTTTGTTCTATCCCTTATTTTATCGGTAATGAAAGTTATATCTTTTCCTCATACATAAATTATGTTTTGTTCTTACACTGATTCTTTTCTAAAATTTATCACATAGTTTTATTGAAATAAAACCACGAAAAGAAATAAAGTTAGTCTTCAGATAGCCAAGCTTATCTTTTATAAAGTACAGGGTGTCCATAATTAAACGACCCTACTTTAAAGTTGTCTACAGACAAAACTATTGTTCATAAAGTTGTGAAATTTCGTGAGAGACATAGTAATGGGATGGGAATTTGTTTAAGCTAAAAAAAAAATATAAATAAAAACAGTTAAAAATTTCGCCACCAGAGGGCGATTTTTAATATATTACACATTTAGCATTACGATAGTTCAAGAATTTTATTTATTTACTTAACTTTATTCTAAATACAGCATTTCACGACACGTTCCTAGCATATCCCAGAACACACTGCGATCAACTGTAGAACATGCTATCTTACGAATATAGATGGTATCTGAAAATGATGAAAGTCATGCAGAACATGTTTGGTCATAACAAATTTATTAAACAATCGTAAATGTATGCTAAATGTGTAATTTGATAAAAAACGGCCTCCTAATATCTTTGTCGTTCAAACAAATTGCCATACTTTTATTATGTCCCCCAAAAAATTTCAAAACATTCTGAACAATAGTCTCGTCTGTAGAAAACTTTAAAATAGGGTCGATTAATTATGAACATTCTGTAAATAAAATTTCTAGATTATCCTAATTCTAAATGTGTAATTTATTAAAAATCGCCCTCTGGTGGCAAAATATTGAACTATTTTTATTTACATATTTTTAAGCTTAAACAAATCCCCTTATGTCTTTCACAAAATTTCAAAACTTTATGAATAATAGTTTTGTCTGTAGACAACTTTAAAGTAGGGTCGTTTAATTATGGACACCTTGTATAGGAGAATTGAGTTGCTATTTGATATTTGCGGATATTAAAGATAGGAATTTTTTTCTTCTGATGTACATCCCTGACCAAAATTATAAGGACACTAAAAATGTACTGAATCATAAATTTTGTAACATTCTAAGTATTGAAAAACAAAATATGAATTTATAATCCGAAGATCCTTGCTCATTTTTATTTAAAATATTATTCACTTATATATATTACGAAAATTAAATTTCAGCGCTTTCTTAAATTTATTCCATAAAAATATCTTTCTAAAATGATTCTACAATTCTAGTTTATTAAATTATTCCCTGTCTTAAATAATACTCCATTCATTCTGTTCACTTAAATTTATTTATTTTTAAAATGCGCATTTTAATATTTTATTTCATTTCAAAATTTATTAAAAAAATTTCCGTAATTATTATTTACGTTTAAGGTCTTTCATTTCTCAATCTTAAAATGCCGATATTAATTCTATTAAAATTATCTGCTTGCACCATGTTATGTTATTTTATTCTAAAAATCGCTTTCCGCACCTTTTCCGGCGAAACCGAATCAGTACTTTTTCTTACACCTTTAAAATATAGTTCTGCCCAGCTTCGGTCTGCTATTGAGCATTATCCCCATCCGCAGTGCCGTAAGTAACACTACGCGCCCCGGTACACTGTAAAAAACATTCCGCTAAAATACGGAAATTGTACTGGCAATAGAGACGCCAGTACTAATTACGTATTTTAACGGAAATTTTTCCTCGTAAATTCCAGAAAAACGGTAATTCTTCTGGAATTTACGGGGGAAAAATTCCGTTAAAGTACGGAAATAGTACTGGCATCTCAATTGCCTGTACAATTTCCGTATTTTATAGGAATTTTTTTTACAGTGCATGACTTGATTGCATTTTTAAAATCTTATGTTCAACTTAATTTGATTTTTGTATGCAAAGATGGGATTTTGTATAATCAATTTTTTACTGACTTTCTTATATGCTAGAATGATACAAGTTGGAAATTGCTCGTCAAACGAGACAAATGAGGTGAGTACGTACTATAACTAGTTTTATAAATATTTTTTGCACAGCATATTGTACTGAATGTATATTTTAGTGCACTTCATAAGTGCATATTCATTTCATTCTGTTCAAAAGGCTGTAACATCATTAAAATGCACTTGAAATAATTTTTTCCATTGGCCGTAATTTGACGGAAAACTTTTGACTGTTCCTGTCATTAAACTATACATCCGGTTTTCCTAAAATTTCAAATGACTCGACAAAATTTTGCAACAATTATATATTTAAAATTTCAGACCATTCGGTTGGGTAGTTTTTGCTCTGTTATATATTGATGGACAGACAGACGGACTGAACGACGACTATAATCGCTACGTATTTATATAATTACGAACGCACCTAAAAAATCAGATACATAGGTGTACGTCAGATGATAATATAGCATTTTAATAACTTAATTGTGTCGTCTAGTTGCAAAACCGGCCAACTCCTCAAAAATTGAAAACGTGTTTTTTCAGTTTTTTAAGTTCTAAGTAAAGGTTTCTATCATCTGGAAACAATGAACCATGCAAAAACCTGTCAATCCCTGCGTTATATGCGTTTGAAAATCACGATGTGGAGCAAAAGCGGCCAAATCCTTCAGCCGGTGAGTTTCAAAACCGGCCATCTCCATATCCGCTAGCTAAAGTTTCTGCTCGACCCCACAATAACTTCTCACTTGTTGATTAGATTAACGTTATCGTGTTTTCTCTCGCCTGTGATTGCTCTCCCTTGGTGCATACAAATTTTCTAATAATTTAGCTTCGTGTTTTCTCCGACTATGGAAGTGTTTCTGGAAGAAGTGTCTACTAATCAACCAAGGAAGCGGCAAAGTGGATCTACGACGTGGTAAAGGAGAAAACCCAAAATTCAAAGGCAATGTACACCTTTTGATAACCAGGGGTGATTTACCATTTTTTGACGCCCTAGGCCAAAATACTTTTCCGCAGCCTCTCCACCCCCTTCATAAAACTATAAGTGAATTTTCTTTGACAAATTTAAGAATTTTTTAATCTATTTAATTAAATAATAATACATTTAAATTTTGCTTTATAAATTTTAGTATTTTGAGGATTGTAGATTGGAAATGAATGGGCTTTTGTTGCACTTAAAATCTGAGAGAATTTTGTGTTGGTGTATCGAGAAGTAGAAAAATTATTTTAAATGTAATTATTACAAATTCATTTTTTATTTAACACTTTTCGTTAAAATTTAAAATTTTTCTTATTTCATTAAATTTAAAAACTTTAAAGTTCTTAATTTTGCGAACCCTACCTAAGGTACGCCCCTTGGCCATAGCCTAAATTGCCTTATGGGTAATCCAACCTGGGGATAATATAATACATAATTAATTGATATCATAATAACATCATAGTTAGCATATTTTGATTAATTAATTATCATGATGCCATAATATTTTATTAATCTAATAACTTACCTACGTTCATTCAGTATTCTTTTATCCCTCCAGACCGTGTTTCAGCTCAAATTGAAAGGAGATTGAAGAAAATCAAGTCCCTCATTCAGCCCGCAAAGTATGAAGAAATTTTATCTGAATATGGAACAGTTTTCAAGTCGGGAAGAGACCGACCATGATTGGAAGAAGACCAGCAATTTCTTCCCCAAACCACCTGCACTGTGGCATTTCAAATTTGCTCTACGAAAAAAAAAATCATAACAGAATATAAAAATAAGCTGTTGGTGCAAGGGGAGGTCTTCTACAATTCTGAGGTAGAAGTCAGAAAGTCTGCTGTCAAGAGTAAGAGAAGTATTATGAACAGCAAGCTCGAGGACATGGCTCCGGATACCGTAGTGAAGCCTCTAAAACTTCGGGATGTCCAAAACTTACTGACGAAACATTTCGGGCCAAATTGGGATGCTGGCCAGCGGTTATTTTTTTTTACAAAAATATATATGCATCAGCTGCTTAAAAAGCAGAAAGTAAAGATGATGAAGAAAAAGACGCATGGATGGACCATCATGACGAAATTTGTGAGACTATTGAAAACGATGAGACCACTAAAGTTTGAAATTGTATTCACATGTACATAGTATGATTTTTGTTTTAGTTTTAAAATTTAATAATTTTATTTAAAATAATATCATGTCATTTAAATCATTTGTTTAGTGACATTTAAATCAGTTTTAACAGCTAGTCAGTTAGTTTTAACTGTTAATCGGTTTTAGCAATCAGTAAGTGTGTAAAAGTCATTTTACGTTAATAACTTTCCTAAAGTTCTTTTTGTTAAATAATATTAAGTTGAACAAAACAATTTTGTGTATTTGAAACCCCTAAAAACCCAATGTCAGATTAAATTTAGCAAAAATTAATTTCTGGTTTGTTGCAAAACCGGCCAACTCCAAAGTAAGTTGCAAAGGCGGCCAAATCCAAAACAAAGACCTAAATAACCCCTTCCCTTCATGTGCCCCTGCCACCTTATTTCGTGTTTTCAAATATACTGCCCTAATGACTATAAAACTGAAGAGTTTTGGTTCCAAACTTTATTTGGCTAAGTGTGGTAAAAAATCAGCTTTTTCTCAAAATTTTATTTTTTGGAGATGGCCGGTTTTGCAACTAGGCGACACAATTGTAAATTAAATAAATTAAAAGTAAGTAAAGTAAAATAAATTAAAAGTAGTAAAAAATAATTAAATTAAGGACTTTTTCCGTTAGGTAGACGAAGGTGACAAGTAGCCAAATATACTTTATGATTACATCTTTGTATGAGTTATCAACTACGAGATCACATCAGCCATTTTCATTTACTGTTGGGTATAGGTCTCTCCAGATTTTTTCAGTTTGTTACATACAATAGATATAAAGACTTGTTTCTTCAAATAAATAAAGTAATAGGGCCAAAAATTTAAACAGTTTTGTAAATTTAAAATAATTAAATGCATTCTTAAACTGTTAGTGATTTCACGTAAACCCTGAAAATTACAAAATAAAATTCTATTCGCTATTTACTAATTTGCATCATAATAGACCCAAAATTTAAAACAATGACGAAGAGGAGAATCATTATAAAGCACATTCCAAAAAGAAAACAATAAATAAACGAGTACTTTTAGCTGCGTTCGTAATTATATAAATACGTAGCGCCTATAGTCGTCGTTCAGTCAGTTTGGCTGTCTGTCCTTCCGCATATAACAGAGCAAAAACTACCCAACCGAATGGTCTGAAATTTTAAATGTATAATTTTAGCAAAATTTTGTCGAGTCATTTCAAATTTTATGAAAATCGGATATATAGTTTAATTACAGGGACAGTCAAAAGTTTTCTGTTACATTACGGCCAATGGGAAAAAATGATTACAAGTGCATTTTAATGATGTTACAGCCTCCCGAAAGGTCTGAAATTTTAAAAATATAATTGTTGCAAAATTTTGTCGAGTCATTACAAATTTTATGAAAATCGGATGTATAGTTTAACGACAGGGACAGTCAAATTTTTCAGTTACATTACGGGCAATGGGAAAAAATTATTTCAAGTGCATTTTAATGATGTTACAGCCTTTCGAACGGAATGAAATGGATATGCACTTATTAAGTGCACTAAAATATACATTCAGTACAATATGCGGTGCAAAAAATATTTATAAAACTAGTTATAATACGAACGCACCTCATTTGCCACGTTTGACGAGCAATTTCCAACTTGTTTGTTATTGAAAACAAATTCTGAACTTTCTATAATGTTTTCGTCTAAAACTCTTATAACATTAGTAAACAAACTTCACAGTGCTTGTTATGTTTTCAGATTAATGTCATTTTGTGCAAAGTTCTTCGTTTATTACACAGTCAATAATCGCATATCCCCTATTTATGAATTTGTACAAGCATTGTATAACATTACTTTAAAGAGAGTTGATATTTCTCAGTTATATTTGTTAAATAAAGGCCTCATAAATCAGCTTTATCTAACTCTATACATAAAATATATGGAAGAGAAAATTTATGATTTAGCAAATAAGATTGGATTTAAATACACAAATAAAGGTCACATTTTTTCTGTTCAACAGTAATTTGAGTTGTGAAATCGCCGCCAGATGGGAAACGTTTTCCGTGTCGCTGATTTATTGTTCTCCGGATACTTCAGAATCGATTAGTGCAGATAACAAGCTGCATGACTGTGAAACATTTTCAGCCATTTTTCATGAAGCTTTTGTAAGACACTTTGAACGAGAATATAGCAAAAGGATGAATTTACGATCCGTTTATTTTGTTATATTCGTAATGCCTTTAGTTATTCGAATAAAATAACTTGCAGACTGAAGTCATCATTGTTATCGTCATCAAATGTTATCTTTATTTCCTTAGTTATTACTAAATGCAATAATAGCAATAGCAATATTATATTACTAATTGTGTACTGTAATGATATGTTTCAATAATTGCACGAACCGGAACGATAGTTACCATAATTTCACGAACCGGAACAACATTTGTCATGATTCCTCGAACCGGAATATCGTTCCGGTACATTTCGAGCCCTGGTAATTTATCAATTTATTTTCATGTACACAGGAATACCAACTTCAAAATATCTTTTTTTCACCCTCACGAAAATGTAAAGGAAAACTTCCAGGGGACCCAGCTTCAGTCCTGGTTAAAAAAAAAAAAACTAGAAAAAGTAGACTTGTACATTTTTACCTTAAAATTTTAAATAAGATCAGGGCCCGTATTCCTGTGTATATATAAAATATTTGAAAGTTCTTTTGATATAAAAAAATTTTGAAATATCTCCCCTGTTTTAATGATGCAGATGATTTCAGACTCGCGGACAGGAATCAGGGGGAAAGTTGGGTAAGGTCACATGTTAAGGTTTCACATTTTATTTTTTTCCTACTTCAAGATTTTTCATTGAAATGTAATTGATAAATTCGATTAAAATATAATTATATTTTGAATATTTTAAATTTTTATATAGAATCTTTACACGAGAATGTGTTACAGATGCATGATTAACTGTAATACTGTAAAAGAAAAAATAATAAAATTCTAAGAAAATACTACATAGATTTTTTTAAAAGGTTCTTATCCAGCAAATTAATGTAATAACAGAGTAAAGCCTGTTTATAATGGAATCCTACTATAAGCGAAAATAAATCATGGCAAAGCATTCCAAAAATATTATGCAATTATACCTTCTAACATAAAAGAAGTTATATAAAACGGAATTTTTTACTGGTCGTTTGCGTTTCCGTCTAATCATGTTTTATTGTATCATACTTATGGTGGGGTGCCCGTGTTGGAATTATTAAAGATGACCGCGGTCCCTTTGTATTGTCCTATGGTAAGGGTAAAGATTAGAGCAACATTTTAAAACGCTCCCTTTCTTTTCACTTTCATGAAAATGGAAAACAAAACTATTACTTTGAAAGCATGGTAGATTCCAGCATCGTATGGTACAGAGATAACACACAGCGGAAAAGGTTGAAAACAGCGTTATTCAAAACATTTAGCAGAATTTTGAATAGTAACATTTTTATTTAAAGAACGAATAATTCGTAATTTAATTAATCAAAGTTTATTAATTAGAAATTCTGGTAGATATTTAAATAAAAAACACATACTAAACTGGTAGCGGCACTTAGAAAATAGAAAGGAAAGAAGATGGGAGCAATAATTTTTAAATGGCATTTTCTCACTTCTATTAAAATATAAATATAAATTATTGGTTTGAGACCAGTTATTCCAGTGGATCCCAGTACCATATAATGCAGAGAGAAATGGCAGCAGCAAGAATAGTAGGTTGGAGCAAAAATTTTAAAATATATTTTGAGTTCAGTTCCATGAAAATTGAAAAACATAACTATCATTTTGAGAGCAACTAAATGGTGGGTCCCAGCATCATATAAGGCAGAGAAAACGTTTTACAATAAGAATAGTTGGTGGGAGCGATAAATTGAAAGTATCATTTTTTAATATCCACGAAAATGGAAAGAATAAAGAAATAGTTTTGACAAGTCTGGTCTTGAGGGGCAGAGGTTACAACGGGTCATGACGCCCCCCACCCACCTTCTAAAATGAGATGTTGGAATCACCTCTGAGTTTTGTTAGCAATCAATCCGAGTAATTAACTACGTCATACGGAATTAGTTGCAGCTAAGAGAACGTATAATTGTAAAGATATATAGACAATACGAAAGAACAATATCCTGAAAATGTTCTTTTTAGTCTTTCTAAAGATGGAAAAAATACAGATAGGTCTTTGAGAACAATTAACTAGCTGCTCTAAAAATCATATGAAGTAGCTGATTTCTTACAATAGCAAGTGTACTAACACTTTGAAAATATCTTTATTTTTCAATTCCATGAAAGTAGAGAAACGAAACTATCGCTTTAATCACAATCAAATGGATCTTAGCACCACATGCAGATAGCACTTATAACAGCAAGGATAGATTTACAAAAACAAGAATAGTAGATGGGGATATTAATTGGAAAATATCAGTAAATCATCTCTATGAAAATGAAAAGAATATGACTATAGCTCTGATAGCAACTAATTAGAGCGAATAAGTGCGGCATCCAGCGTTTGGTGAAAGAGAAAGAAATTATAACAAAAAGATAGTAGACGAGAGCGATGTCATAAAAAATATCAATTTTTACCTACATAAAAATGAAAAAAAAAATACAGTTATAGCTTTGAGAGCAATTAACTAGTGGCTCTCAAAATCAGATGAAGCAGAAGGAGTCTATTATGGCAAGGGTAATGGGTTAAAATAATTTTTTGAAGATATCATTTTCGTATTTTTATGAAGTTATGAATCAGATATATAATTATGACAGAATTTGACACAAAATATTACCTAAAAATGATCACGTGACTAGTACCAAAAGAAAATGCTTGATTCGATCCAGAAATTTCTTCATAAAATAAATAAAACACTCAAAAATAATGAAAATAAATTTTAATAATTTTAAATTCTGGTGTGAAATTAAAAAAAAAAAAAACAAACTTGAGTAAAATTCCCGTATGTTTAGTATAGAACGGCATGCTTTGTCACAGATGAAACCAAAAGAACTTGTCACAACCAGGAAAGTAGAAGGTGGGAGCAATAATTAAAAAAAATATGTTTTTACCTCCATGAACTGAAAAAAAATACAGCTATGAAAGCAATTAACTAGTGACTTCCACTATCAGATGAAGCAAAAAGAACGCACAGTCGTGGGAAAGAAAAAGTAAACACCCACTACTAACTCCTCAATAAATTATCGTAGAAGAAAGTTACTGGTACCGAACGATTGGAAATAAAGTTTACTTTTCAATGATGTATATAGAATTTGCTTAGAGGGCCATCTACATATTAAAACGAACTCAAACTCCATTCTTTTCAATGGCAATACCCAATTTTAACAAGATATTTCAAATCTTCGGTTCAAACTATGTCTAGGCACCAAATTTCAAGTCATTTTAATGATAAGTTTTTGAATTATAACATTCAAAATTTAGTGCTTCTAATGTTAAATTGCATTTTCATATTTTCCATAATATCTCCTGAAATTGTATACTCCTAATGTGCTATTTTTTTATGTTACAATAAACTCTTCTTGTCCGTTTGGTGTACGGGCAAACCGGTTAAGAAGCTACGTCAGTCAAGCGAAAAGATCCGTTCGCTAATGCTAAAAATTTATAAATATATCTCGTTTACATTTCAATATTTTTAAATGATTGTTTTTTGCATTGTATAACTGAAATCAATCTGTACAAAGGCCATTTTTTACTTTTTCGATTTTGATTACAAGTATTTTTAATGAGGACACTTTCATTTTCGGAACCGGTTTCGAAAGTGGAAGCATCCTCTTAAAAAAATCTGCAATGAAAATCGAAAAAGTAAAAAATGGCCTTTGTACAGGGTACTCTGCTATTCAAGAAGAAGAAGAAAAAATGAAATGTAAACGAGATATATTTATAAGCTTCTTCCGTAGGATTAGCTTAGCGAGCGGGGCTTTTCGCTTGACTGAAGTAGCTCCTTAAGGGGAATTCTTCAACTTGAGAGGAGAAAGTGAGTTCAATTATCTTAAACGCTATCTATCTCTTTTGATTGATTCTATTGATTTTGCTCCTTTATTCTAAACTTCTGTCCTTCCTTTTGATCTAACCTTATAAAACTCTGTCAAGTTTGGTTTAAAAGATATTTTTACTTTTTCATAAAGCTAAATTCTCTTCCTTCAAAGGTCTTATTCCTACTCAGAAACTTTATGATAAATGATACGTTATAGACCGGGGCTGCACAAACCATCACTTCATTGAAATGCAGCTGAAATTCCAGGGTTAGTTAAAACTCAGTTCGCATATTAAAATGCAACTGGTCTGCCAAGTCATATCTTGGCGGAAAACACATGCAAACCCAATTTTAGCGATTGACTGATAGGTTTACCATTGTGTTTCCTGCTCCAGTCCTTTATGTTTTCATACCTTTGGGTGCAGAAAAACACACTGATAAACCTACCGATCAACCACTAAAATCGGGTCTGCAGGTGGTTTCCACCAAGATATGACTTGGCAGACCAGTTGCATTTTAATATGCCAATCAATTTCTGTCTAATCCAATGGAATTTCAGCTAAATCGATGAAGTGATGATCTGTACAGCGGCCTCCCGGTGTATTATGTAAAACCTTTTTCTGAGGATCTTGGTTATATTAACCTTTAACTGATGTCACAGAAATTGTCACGTAACTAGTGTTAAGCGGTCTGTGAGACCGCTGCAACGAAAGGTGAATAAAAGGCACGATTAACTCATATGATGGTGTTTTTGTACTAAACTTTTTGCACAGGACTGTTATAATTAAAATTCACCTATTCAAAAGTTTCTGGTGATAGAACTAAAGTTACCGCTGCAACGAAAGGTGAATAAAAGGCACGATTAACTCATATGATGGTGTTTTTGTACTAAACTTTTTACACAGGACTGTTATAATTAAAATTCACCTATTCAAAAGTTTCTGGTGATAGTACTAAAGTTCCAAACGGAACAAAATTTCGGTAGTGTTTGAAGTTAAACTGAAAATTACAAGTTAAACTAGGACTTCCCTCAGAGGGATTAGTCTGAGCGATATTGCTGAGAACAAAGATTTAATAATAACATGTGGAAGCAAAGAAAATTAGATATTATCTTTAATTGTCCATATACCGCTATAAATTGAAATGATGAAAATAAACGAATCGTAGAATTACAAAATCTTATATATAAATTCGTATACACTGTTTAACAAAAAGGGAAATCAAACAATTCAAGACAGCCATGCATGGATATAAAATTAAAAGTACGCAATATATTAAAAGTAAAATAGAAAATGAAACACTAAATTACTTATATCGGAATTTTAACTGTATAAAATGATGTCAAGAGCATTAATCAGACGCTCCGCACCAATTTGAGTAACTTTAAATGACAAATACATGACGTTTAAAAAGAATGGACTTTATATGGTGTGTGCTCCCCCGAAATAGTTAATATTGTACAATATCTGTTTTCCACGGATGCAATGAGGTTGTCGATAACATTTAAGGAATTCTCTCCTCAAAATTTCATATAGTATCAAAGTACCGAATACATCAACAGTGGTATGCAATGCTTCGTTAGAGTGTGTTTTAGATATGCTCGATCGGATTTAAATTATGAGTGTATGCTGGCCACTACATACGCTGTATTGTTTTGTTTTCAAACATATTCTGCACAAGTTGAGCTGTATTTAGCATGTATTAAATAAAAGAAATCGGCAATGATTACAACATAAAGTATGACACAAGATCTGAATATATCGTCTGCATAACTTTTGATCTGTCAAAGTGTCATTTGAAGTATTCTACAAGTCCATACATATTTATTCAGCAAATCATGCAAGCTAACATACGCCAATATGAACCCGATTATAAAATTTCACCAGAATAAGTTAATATATAAGAAATCTACTAATGACAATTGAGAATATGACCTTATGATAAAATGTCCAGAAAAATTAATCGGAAAAAAAAATTCATATCACATTTAAAACGACACTTCCCTCTGTTAGTGACCTTGGCGAGAGAGAGAAAAGCCTAGAAAAGGAACACTTTAACAAGTACTTTCGAGCAACCTACTCACTGTTTCATACAGGTCTTTATTCAATATTTACACAATTTATTTAATGCTAGGTGGGTATCTATAAGTTTTGTTGCATTTAAATTGCATGTTTTGCGGAGGAAATGCAGCATTATGAAATATTTAAAGTTGCTGTACCTAAAAATTCCAAATTAATGGTAATTGAGATCGCTTTCCATTAATTTTATCTTTTTAAATTTTAAATTTTTTAGAAACCATTCATATAGACAATTGTATATTTTAAAACTAACCCGAAGCAAAATTTCAAAATTTTGGGCTCAGCAGTAACACAGAAATAGAAAATTTTCGAAAGTTTTTTGTTTCTGCACTGTTTTATATAGCGACATTTTTAGAAATTGTTCTATTGCGAGAATTTGCGTCATGACAATTCCATGTACTTCGTTACTTAGACCATCTTTAGATCTTTTTCCGCTTTGTTTAGTCTTTCTATTTTTTAGAATTCGTTCTACAACGAGCATTTATACATCTTATTAATTACTAATATGCCAAAGTTCTAGTTTCTAACCCCAAAAGTATTCCAAAAATTTGAGTATTCCAAATAAATCATAGTTTAGAACCTTTCTAGAAATTTTTACGTTTATCCGTCAAATTGAACCTTTTAGAGTGCGTTCATTACGAGTATTTACATCTTAAATTACCGCACCAAATTTAAAGTTTCTAACTCAATCAATATCGCAGAAATCACAATTTTAGAACTTTTTTGCTCCTGCAGCGATGTAGGTTTTTGCACTGACATAAAATAGTCTTTTTTCGGAGCAGAGATGGCCACCAACATTTTTTAAAGTTGGCTATGTAGTTTCAGAGATAACACCTCACAAGCGTATAAGCATTAATAATATTATACACTTTATAATATTATAATGCTTTATAATATTAGCATTAGATGTACAGATACAAAAGCCATTTATCTGTTACAAACTAAAGTGCCGGCGTTGCCCAGAATTTGAAGGATGTTTGTTCTGAAAAATCAATTTCAAAATTTAACGTACAACACAAAACAAACATTAAAAAAAGCAGTCGAAATGTTGTATGAATGAATCATATGAAAACGCTATATAAAAATGTATAAATGTATATAACAGACGCAAAAAAAAAATACAGCTATAAATGAACTTATTTCAATTTATAATTGGGGCAATAATGTTAAAATACGCCAATATTTCCCTAATCGGGTTTTTATCATGCTTCAATACATTTTTCACACTCATATGACGTTATACTATATCCACCATGTCCTTTATATTTCCAATATGACGTAATATTTTCCTCTTTCACGTGGAAACCTTGAAATAGAAAAGTTAAGAAGTTATATTCACTTTCATTTAAATTCGTCAAACTATTTGTTTCATTTTCATTTTTCACATGAATATCTTGCAATAGAAAAGTTATGATAAGTTCACATTTTTTTTAATTCGGCAAACTGTTTATTTCATTTTTCACGTGGAAATCTTGTAGTAGAAAATTAATTGTTGTAGTAATAATTTTATTCTGTTTTTTAATTGTTGGCAACTGCTATAACGAAGAATGTTTAAATTTGATAAGAAATTGCTGTTAAATTGGTGGTTTTTTATTAATTAAAAAATAACTATAAATTATTTCGATTCCGGATTACTTTAGTTTCCTCGGCCATGTTTTAATACACATGTACGTATCTTTTCACAATTTTGGCTTCCAAATTGTGGATTTTTATAGAATTACAAACAGACAGCTAGACAAGTTTTCATTTATATATTTCTCTCTATTCTAAAAAAAAGTAACTAACGCTGTCACCCCCGCCGCCGCCGGTTGTGAATTTTTTGTGACCGGGGGTCTTTCTTCGCTAATATTAAGAAAACTATTGCATACAAAAATATGAATATCGGTGGTATTATAGCGAAATGTTTGGTCAACACGCTAATGCATACAGTTTTCAAATCGAAGAATTATTTTAAGAGATATTTAATGCTAAAGTTGGACAAAATCGTTCCATTAAAAAAGTTTTATAGGAGCAAGGGCATGGGAATTTAATAATTTTTAGATCATTTTATTCAATAGAAGATCCCGGTGTGCAGATTCCATTAATTTTTTTAATTTGACTCATTTTTTGAGGTTTTATTTCTATTTTAAATTCAAATATTCAGCATTTCGACAGATATCTTTTACATATTTTAGAAAATGGTATTAATTTAAACTGTTGCCAACTGTATAAACAGCGCAAACAATAATGTTTGCTTCAAATAAAAAAATTATTTACACGTTACTATTATAAACATAAAAAAACCCTTCAAATTAGAATCAAATAATTAGGTATAAAAAGCAGGCACTTATTGGAAATTACGCCATAAAAACTATATTTACATGTGAATTTTAAAAGAGAAAGGATATTGTAAAATAAATTCATTAAATGCGTTAGAAGCCTTACATAGAAGAAATTACGTCACATTACACTTATTGTGCAAAATGAACAAAAAATAATATTGCAAAACAGTTTAAATTTAAAAATTGCGCGAGACAAAATATTAGAGGTTAAATATTAGCCTTTTTCAAATTTTTATTATTTGTCGTTTGATGTGAGGTGTTCAGCTATAAGTATGCAAAATTTCATGCCTCCAACCTAATTAGGGCTCACTTAGAAAGAATTGTTTAAAATACACATGTGGGAGCCCAAAGGGTTAAATGAACGACTTTTTAAAAATTTTATAGTTTGTCATTTGATGTGAGGTGTTCAGCTATAAGTATGCAAAATTTCACGCATCCAACCTAATTAGGTCTCACCTAGAAAGAATTGTTTAAAATACACATGTGAGAGCCCAAAGGGTTAAATGAAGGACTTTATCAAAATTTTATAGTTTGTCATTTGATTTGAGGTGTTCAGCTATAAGTATGCAAAATTTCACGCCTCCAACCTAATTAGGACACAATTGGAAAGAATTTTTTAAAATACACATGAGGAGCCCAAAGGGTTAAATGTACGACTTTTTCAAAATTTTATAGTTTGTCATTTGATTTGCGGTGTTCAGCTATAAGTATGCAAAATTTCACGCCTCCAACCTAATTAGGGCTCACTTAGAAAGAATTGTTTAAAATACACATGTGGGAGCCCAAAGGGTTAAATGAACGACTTTATCAAAATTTTATGGTTTGTCATTTGATGTGAGGTGTTGAGCTATAAGTATGCAAAATTTCACGCCTCCAACCTAATTAAGACTGAATTGGAAAGAATTGTTTAAAAAACACATCTGGAGCCCAAAGGGTTAAATGTACGACTTTTTCAAAATTTTATGATTTGTCGTATGATATGTGATATTCAGCTATAAGTATACAAAATTTCAAGTCTCCAACATGTATAGTTTCTGAGAACGGGCTCTGTGACAGACGGACAGACAGAGGAGCGAGACGATTAGGGTTTTGTTAGATGACCGAAACCCTAAAAAGTAAAAAAAAATAAGAAGAAATGATGCTATAAAGCAAAGTATTTTATTAAACATCATATAATTCTTTCTAATATTCACACGCGAAATATAAAATATGCTTTTGTCGATTAAAAAATGCTATTGATTAAATATCGCAAAATCTCAAATCAAAATTTTTATGCCTTTTTTTCTTTTAAATGGAAAAACAAACAGATTTCTTTTCCTGTTTGATTAAATTTAAATATGTTTTATAACACTTCATTATTACTGCGTGCGTTTTTTTTTTTTAATTATTTGCTCCATGTGTTCAAACCAGTTGTTTACGAAAACATCTTACCGGTGAAAGTGACGCACACCAAATATCTGTGACGTATGCAGATAAAATGTGCTTTTTTATCAGTTTTTTTAATATAATTTTTAAACGATTTGGAACTAATTTTTCATAGTAGGTGCATTCAGTAGGTGACTCTCATAGGTACCTTTTGGTGCAATCAGAAACGAAATCCGACAAATATTTTTTGAGTTATGCTTGACGAAAGGTTTTTATTAGGCTTTTTTTTTAGTAGGACATGGCGTTAATATCCATCGTAGTTGTAATGTGTCCGGACAGTAATATTTCGCTGAGTATTAGCCTTCGCTTCGCTCAGACAACTATAAAAATTGAAAAAATCCGCGGTCTGAGAGACCGGTAACATCAGTTAAAGGTTAATCAACAATATCAAATTTTAAATAAAGATTAAGATTATAGGGAATCGAAAAATGTGTTTCTAATGAAGAGTTTTGTATAGTTCAATTGCTTCCCACTATTGGACAACACACAGCCTTAATTTTTCTACGCCCAGAATTATTTGTTCAACAATCAATGTCTTATTATCTAGCTTTGCTTGTAGCGTTTTTTGACTTTAAAAGATTTTTGTTCAATAACCATTCTTGGACGATATTTATGTACTTATGTCTACATATTGGAAGCATATTTATATTTTTCCTTACTTTTAATTCCGCTTCCTTTATAATTTAATGAAAAAACTTTTTACAATGCTGTTCTTATAATGCTAAAATTCATTTTCTGATCACGTATTTCTATTTTTTTCTCATAGTATCTCCCTCCTGCCTTTATTTTGTTGCATTTCTTGACATTTCTATTTCCATTCTCTTTGTTTTTCTCCTGTTTTTTCCACTTTCACAATGGAGTGATATATTCCTCTTCTCATGCTCTGTGATTGAGCGTTTCTCTATCCCCTAATTTCCTCTTTTATTATGTGTTGCGTTTTTCTGCTTACCTTATATACGAGAGTGGTTCAATAATTATTGTCCCAAGTGTGTATAAAATATTTGTACTGCAATGGTTGATGTGGAATATTGAAATCTAATGTCTTAGATGCCTATGTGCTCAATTTCAGAACTGTAGCTGCTATATTAACATATTTGCTTTCATTTTTGGTGTGAGAGGTCACACCTAGCTTGAAAGGGGGTTTGGGGGGTGACAGTGAATGAGATGTGGCTACTGTCGTTCGAACTCGGGATTATAATGATGTAGCCACGTCTCATCCACTGTCACAAATCTATTATAGAAATGCTTCAGATCTGGCCCCATAAGCTCCAAACCAGTCTCCCCCCCCCCTTTTAAGCTAAGTGCCACCTCTCCCACCTAAAACGAAAATAAAAATAATATAGCAGCTACGGTTCTGAAATTGAGCATATAAGAATCTAAGATATTAGGCTTCAATATTCCTTATCAGCTAACACAGTACAAATATTTTATACGCACTCCGGACAATAATTATTCAACCACCCTCGGTATAGCCAAACAGTTTCTCAGTCCGAAATGTACGTTGCGTTTTATTAAATTTTAAGATATCACTGTGCAAAGTACTTAAAACTTACAATTACTGACGTCATGACGTCAGGCGAAAATCAGATGAATGTCATGTGACGAAAATCAGGCTGTAATGACGAAAATCAGGCAGTTTCTACGTAATTTTTAACTTAATTTCGTCTGATACATGGAACTTAGTTTATTGCAATAAAGTCCAATAAATTGAACATATTCATTATTGAAATAGAAAAAAATAATAATATTAAATTAATTTAGATTAATATTACTTAATTTAAGTTTATAATGTAATTTCTTACATGAAAATGTTTCACAGTTACGTAGGGTAGATAAAAGTATCGTAAATCAACTTAGAATTACTCAATACATAAAATAAATAATTGTGAAAATTTATGGCTTACGAAACACTATCGTATTCGAAGTTAAATGCATATATCATAGTCCATTGTATCAGTCATTTAAATTGCTAAATCTTTCCCTCGTGGAAACGGTTTTCAACTTGCCTGATTTATTTTTCTCCATACACTTCAGAATCGATTTTTTGCAGATAAAACTGCATGTCTGAGAGACACGTTTGTTCATTTTTCTTCATATAGGCATATTAGACATTCTAAACGAGAGTATAACAAAATTAGAAGAACATTTACAAATAAAATATATAGTGTTCATTAAACGTTTAGAATATTTTTTAGTGATAAAAATTGATCCTTTATATTTGTTACGCTTTTACTTATTCAAAGGCTATATTTAATTTTATTACTGTTGTTGATATAAGAGTAATAATAATACTATTCATTACGGATTTTTTTAATGTTTTGTATTCTATAAAAAAGCTTTTCCTTTTCAATGTTTAAAAGGATTTTTTGCGCTCTTTTCAATATTGTAGTTTATATCAGATTTTATTTCTAAAAAGAACAGAATTTTCGTTAACGTATACAAAATCCACGAATAAAATATAACTAGAAGAAAGGGTTTTTGTCGATAAATGAGCATTTATAGTATTTTGCAACTTTAGATTTGCATATTTCTTTATATTTGTATAAATGTTATTTTGCATAATTGTAATATTTTATGGTATGTCGGTGTTGAAAATTTAAAAAAAAATGTCATGCTTGAAAATTATTTAAAAAATCATCCCAAATCGATAAACTAAGTTACAGTTTTTACACAAGATTAATTTGAGAGTACATTTTTGTTCTATAGCATGGAGTAAAAAATAATAATTTATTAGTAATAAAAACTTCCAAAAGTGACACATAACATTACATCAGTTATTTCAAAATAAAAATAAACATAAGAAAAGAAAAGCACAAAGATTCTATTTTTTGGCCGTAACCAATTTATTTCAAACTTTAGAGTTGTGCGATTTCGCGTTTCCTCAATTCTGTTACAATAGAATCGGCTGGGTTCGAAACCGGAACTGTCTATTTGGGAGCTGGAGATCTACCGCTGAGCCACAGACGTTTATTGACTTCATGACAGCATACGTTTTTGTAGAATATTCTTTATAATTATTTTGGAGATGTCA
Source organism: Maratus speciosus (assembly GCA_963932465.1). Taxonomy (NCBI): domain Eukaryota; kingdom Metazoa; phylum Arthropoda; class Arachnida; order Araneae; family Salticidae; genus Maratus; species Maratus speciosus. The sequence goes on along the minus strand of OZ010792.1, from coordinate 324,046,965 downwards.
AGTTAATGCAGAAAGCATAAGCTATAGAACTATAGCGTGTAACACTCGTGAAGCGAAGCGAACCATTTTGATTATATATTTATGAAAATCATCCACTCGTTCCCATTTTATCAGGGAATGAACGATCTTACATTGTCTACATCAAAAGCAATAACCTCCTTTTTTTAAGCAGCCATGTAAAAATTGACTGTTTAAAATCCCCTTTTTCTGCTTTTAAAGAAAACCTTTTAATAGATACTTGGAATGCTTACCTTTCTAATAAGAATAATTGTAGTCAGGCAGAACTATTTGCCATTAAAAATATTGTGCTTTGGGCGGATTCAAATGAAAACAAAGCATTTTTAATTTCTACTGATAGCTTCTCAAGATTAATGGCTTTTTCAAAACATACATACAGTTGACATTATGATTTTTGATATATTCTAAATTTGATAGCAAATCTTGCATCTTTTCACTTGAAATGGGTGAAAGGTCATTCTAGAATCACAGAGAATGAATTAGCTGACAGTCTCGCAAGAGAAGTAGTACAAGACAAAGATATTCCTTCACCATTCCTTCCATTTCCGTCTTCTCAAAACACAAATTGAAATATAACAGTTAGTAAAAATAGGGTAATGGAAACACTAGTTACTATACCCATCATCTATTACCAAGTGCCCCCATCGATTTTATTTTAGATAATCGTTACCCTCTTCCTATCTTTGCTAAACATGGCCTATACTAGAAATACCTTTATGACATAGGAAAACATGATTCACCTTTTTATGATTGTGATCTTTCATCCACCTCTCTGTAGGAAGTTCTGGATTATTCTCTTATAGCACACTATCACGCTAAAAAGCAAAGAGATATGACAAAACCGGACTGGATTAAATATATCACAGAAAGTCTTGCATTTAAAAGAACAAAATATCAAGACTAATGAAATTTATTGAGAAAAATGAAGTCATTTTTAGGAAGAATTATTGATATTTCTCGGATAGCCTCTGAGAGCTGACAACCTCTAATCCATTTAATCCCATCTAATCCAGGCTGGGTATTGTTCGAGTAGATTAGTTGGTAGAGCGTTGACGCGCTGTGACAACGATCCAGGTTTGAAACGCAGTTACCAAGTTAGAAACGCAAAAAATCATGCAATTAAAATTCAATATTTCGGGCGTATTTCATAGCTCCAAAAATTATGCAGTGGAACATCCCTTTAACGAAGTTTTCTACTTAACGAAATTTTCTGCTGAACCTTGACTTTGAACACCATTAACGTGTAAATTAATTTTCATATTACGAAAAATATATTCTATATAACGAATTTTACTCCACTTCCGTGTGTGTACAACATTCAAACGGAGAGGTTGTTGTTGCGATGGATGTATGAATTTATATCAGCGGATTGTATGAAAATGAAATTTTTTATTTATTTAATCATTTCCGTTCAAAAGAGGAAATGATAAAAGCCTTCGATACAATAACAAGGGGATTCCAGTTTCACGAGAATGTTACAGATGCATTGTTCGGGTACTTACAAAAATGGGAAATTTTTATGAACAATGTATTCCTCATAAGGAACCTGTACAAAGTAATATCACAGACTTTTTAAAGTTAAGGAAATCAAATAATGAGAAAAAAGGGAAAAGTTACGCTAGGCTTTAGTTTTTGTTTACCTCTCTTTATTATGTTTTTTTAGACATTATTCTAATTAAATTTTTCTCATATGTCTACCTTGCATAAGATAAAGTTACTGCCCGAATTAAAATATATTTTTCCAATATTTCCATTTTAGGTGCATTTTTCAATTTATGCATGTGCATTTTATTATACAAATTTCATGACTTTGAGTTGATTACTATTTAACGAATTTTTTTCATAACGAAGTCTTTAAGTGTAACGATGAGACTTCGTTAAATAGAAGTTTCACTCTATATGTATCATTTCACTGATGCTCGGATTAATTTAATCCCAATTTGGCCATAGGGATGTGACTCAGTAAGACATATCTTCTTGTGCTGCAGATGCAGCCTTGACAACATATAAGAGTTAGGGAATGCCTGGCCGGGTATCGTCTCAGTTGGCACAGCATTGGTGCGCTATGCTAATAACCTATGTTTGAGCCCTGTCTTGTACACTTTTTCACTTTGTTGGTTTTATGCCTAGTTAGCAATGCAAAAATGCATTCAATTAAAATTCAGTTTTACTGTATGTTGACCATTGTGAAATAAATAAATTCACATATAAGTACCAAACAAGACCATGCTTCTTTTTTCGCTGTTAAATTTTGGTCAGAAGAGTTTAAAACAAAAAGCACTTTAAAGTGGCTTTATTAGAAGTATACATTCTAATCTACACTGGTAAAAATCTGCAACTTTAGCTGCATAGTCACTCCACTGCTTTTATAGAATATCTCTATTCTGACCAATGAGAATGCTCCATAGTATAGTCAAGTAATCGTTTTCTATAAAAGCAGTGGAGTGACTATGCAGCAAACGCTACAGATTTTTAACAGTGTATACATAATTGGAGAAATACGTGGTTTAACTTTAATTAACAGTCATTTTACGTATATTACACCAAAATTGAACAAAATAAAGAAAGTGTTTTGCACTTTTTTCACTGTTAAAAATTAAATATTTAGATATAAAAATCAAAATACAGTCATTATATTTTATGAAGAAATTCAAATGAATTTATTAACATTTGGGGCAGATAAAGGTATCGATGTCCATTTTAGAGAGTCATACACACTCTTCGGGGACATATTTCTTGCAGTTTGAACAATTTAGAAAATTTAATACACGATTCTTTTTACAAATAAAGCGATGTCTTATTAGAGGACTGATGTTTTTCACACATTTCACTTTAAAACACAAACCGTATAAAAAAACCCCAAAATAATTCAATATACATTCTAAAAGGGCTTTATATGATCTTGTACATAATGCAAAAATTGAAAAATTCAATGAATAAACTACGAGGATTTTACCTGAAAGTTTACTTAAGGTTTTTAACAACTACGTGTCGAAATATCCAGAAGCCCGAAATTGACGACGAAGTCGGTATCAATTGTGGTTGGAACTATTTACACGTATAAAGGATGCGAAAACTGCCAGCTATGTGCTGCCATATGTCGGTCAGAGACGGGTTCTGTGAAAGATACAAGTTGATGGTATTATAAAGAGCATAGACACGTGGACCTGTAAGAGGTCCATATCAATCTGGTTTCGGCTCAGGAGATTGACTAAAATCCCAGTCGAGGACATCGTAGCGGTCCCAAAGCGGGGTTCCTGAAGGGTGTGGTTACCCATGAATTTCCACGTTCAGCCTGGAGACTACGTTTCCAGGTACAACTGTCTAAATATACTGTTAATTGGGGTAGCATCGTGTGCACTTTCCACTGCAAGAACTGCGCGGCTAAATTTTTCTCGTGTGGAACGAAAGTAGGTAGTTGCTCTGGTGGCAGATAAGCGAATGGAGATCAGGATGGTAAAACATGGTCCGGTCGGAGCACCATTTTTGCTGCTGTTCCCTACCAGGTTGATCTGACATCCCTGGGATAGTTTCACTGGGTATGCACGATGCAGAGGACTGATTTTCCTATATTTTTATTCTATCGTTTCATTTATTTTATTATTTTATGGATATTTTGTGTTTTTGTGTTGTTTTGCCCGCTAGTATGAAGTATAGAGGTAACCTCTCACAGCGGATTCTCAATTCTGGCTCGTGGTTAAGCAATTCCATGGTTAAGGGTCCTCACTAGTGTCGAGGAGTGGTTAACTTCTCTGAACTGCCACGATAAGGAGTCGATGATGTGGCTACTAAGCTATGGGACCAGGCCTGTTCTGGCCTCTCTCAATGCAATGACTTGTGCTCTATCCAACGTCCGGAGTCGGAGTAATGTACTGTGTAATCATGATGAACAGTATTGTCTAAAATCATAGGTTAAAATTTGCCGCATATACTTCGCCAAATTCGCTTTTTAAGAGCATGGTCTAATTTGTTACAAGTAACTTAATACAACAAATTATACGTAAGATCTAAATAAGTTATCAAAGCCGGGTAATTCATATTAACTTTTTTCTTCTTTCTAAGTACTTAACTAACAATTTATAGATTATAGCATTAACAATCGAATACATTCTTACCAAATTACATTTAATTTTGTTCAGAATTATGAAAAAAAGGATTTAAAAAAAATTTAAAATAAGAACGAAAAATCATGAGTCCACCGTAGATTATGAAACACTTTCCAACAGATTCAGAGTATTGTATATCGGTAGCTGAAAAAACTTCAGAATTTTTTGTTCATCCCTGCATATGATCTATAGATTGGTATTTATACTGCATTGTATGCCAAAAGTTAGTTCAGTTAAACGCATAGCACAGTTTAAAATTTCCATTCAGCAATTTCCGTCAATAAACGGAAATTTACTCTATATCCTTTGCGTATCCCTGTATATTATGGACAAAATTTATAAACACCGAGTAATATGCAAAATAATGGATAAATTTGAAAACGCGTACCGCAGAACTGAAAAGCTCTGACAACAATTATCCTTCATAGGGAGTACTGTTGTAAAATACTTTTGTGTGTCCCTTCAAATGAACGATAAATTATATGCACGCAAAATTCTACAGTAAGTGCTTGTAGTACAGCTCAGCGATATATATAATTTCCAATATGTTTAAAATAGTGTAGTATCTTTAAAGTACACCGCGGAAGTTTTTCCCCCATAGGCCGTAATGTAATGTAATCCTTTTGAGTGTCCCTGTAAATGAACTGTAAGTGCTAAAAACTTAATTTTAAATATCAAACATACCATAATAAAACACAATAACATATAAGAATTTCATGGTAATCGCACTATATATACGCGAGTTTGACGGACATATAGACAGATGGACAGACAAACCCAATTCATAAACACTTTTCAACTGTGATGGAAAGTGTTAAAATGATGCCTTTAAACTTCCATTTTAATTGTGAACGTTTGAAGTACTGGTATTAATTTTTTCATTGAGAAGTAAAAACCAATTTTTGTTTAAAAGAAGTGCATTAATGATCTGACTTTCATGTGGAATGAAAAATATACTACAAAATGTATTTTCCATAAAGCAAAATAAATGTCTAGCAAATTTGAATCTATTAAATCTTTTATATTATCATTTTGAGCATACTTAAATAAATAGAAGAAACATTAAATATATGATCGTTATAAAACCTTTTTTGTATTGCCGGAACTTTTACATTTTAATGAAAGTTTCCCTTCAAAATGTATATTATATTACTTTTCAAATATTTTAAATATATTGAAAATAAAAGCTATTTACATTTGAATATAAAGTATTAAAATTATTTCATGCTCAAAATATTTCACTATCACTGTTCTGAGACCAGAAATATTGTTATTTTATTTGAGGAAAGATATTTAAACTAAAAGTAATCACGAAAATGAGAACTTGCTATTTCTAATTATTTTATTGTATTGACATAGACATTGATATTACAGTGATGAGTTTTGAAGTTTCTTTCTTTCCATCATATTTTCTGGATTTGTCTAGTATTTTATTCTAAATATTTGTTAGCTGAATGTTGTCTCACTGTAGTTATGAAATATGTAAAAAGAGAATTATTCATAATGGTGTTTTATTTGGGTATATAGTTAAAATTAGTATGGTTAGAACTTTTTCAGTGTTCATTTGCTGATTGATATTGGAAAATTGATTGTTTTTATTTGGTAAGCAATAACAACATATTGCAAATTATGCAGTCGTTTTAAAGTAAAACAGGCTTCTCAGAATGAATTATAGGTTATAAAAAATTCAAACTATGTATGTTATTTTTGTTAATGTGACTATGAAAAGTAAAGTAAAATGCTGTACAAAAAGTTAATAAGCAGAACTTAATATTGTCTTTGTCCCTTTACGGCACTTCGGAAAGGTACTGTGCTTGCATCCTGCGAACATAAAATAAAAATTTGTTTAAGAAATATTCATCCAAACTAAGATGAAAATTGCTAAAAGTGGTAAAAAATAATACACTTAAAAGGCATATAAATACTTTTATTCAGATCGGCATATGTTTCATCGCTCAAACGGCAACATTCACAATATATTTGTTGATACAAATATTTTCGCAAAAATAAAAAACAAGAAATTGGTAAATAAAATCAGACCACATGTATAATGAAAAACAAGTGCTAACATGAAATAAAATAAAAATGGATATTTGTGAACGTGAATTAACTTTTAGTATTGTTTCTTATTCTGCAGAGCATCTCTTTCCAAATTTTAGGCAACTCAATGGAAGCTGAATCATTGCAAATATTCTCACTGCTTAAAAAGCTGCGTACTATTGATTGCTGGATAATGGATGGTAAATAAAATCTTCACGGATAAATTTTATTGAATTATTATTTCATATATATTCATATATTATTATTAATATTAAATTATTTTATTATTATTATTTTTTTTCATGACTTTTAGCATTTTTTTTATCTTAGTTTGGATGATTTTAAGTGATTTTCATACATAATTAAAGAAATATTCAGTTTGTGTTGTAACGTTTGCAGCCTATAAATTAGAAATTAAAAAGCTAATTAGGAAATAGTTGAATAGTGTGTGACATTAGTTGATCCCGTTCAGGTCCTACACATACCCATAAGCCACAGTCAGGGCCCACAGCAGAAGGGCCCCCAAAAATGAGTTAGAAAAAATTTCTTAAATCGCCTAGATTTCTTCTATTTCAAATTCCGATATCGAAGTAACAGATTCCTCTATAAGCACCTTGCCTCTACTTTTCCGTTCTCTGAAAGTAGTTTAAGTTCTGTAGACAAAACTTTTTATTCGAATCATTTTTTAAGAAATATATTTAAAGTATTACAACATAAAACAGTAAAAAAAAAACAAAAAAAAAAAAAAAACAAAAAAAAACAACAACAACAACAAAAAAAACAGTGGCACTCCGGGAGTGCCAATAGAAGTGAAAACTTCAACAATTACGTGTGTGTTTTTTTAATCGTCAGGAAATGTTTTATTGTGCAGGAAATACTTTTAAATGTAGTGTTTTTTATTCATTATTATAAACTATTACTACCAAAATTATATTACAATTTTCATAGTAATATAATTTAACTATAAATTACATATAAATAAACATTAATAATTTGTAATATATATTATTATATTAAATTATATTATTAAATTATACATGTACATATAAATAAACAAATTTTCGTACAAAAATTCTCGTATTGCATTTAAAGATTTATCCGGTGAAATATAAACGGCAACCATTACAATTCAATACTATCCAAATATTGAAATCCATACTCCAATTCAATACTATCCAAAAGTATTTTTATTAATGAATACAATACCACAATTATATTACGCTTGGCGCGCTAGTGTCTATGTGCCAAAATGCTAGCATGTCGGTTACGTAACAGTGTCTCCAAATCAGTGGTTTTTCTCCATCTCAAAAAAAGCTTAACGCGCTTAAAGAAGTTTTCGAAAACTGATAATGTGTGTGTGTGTGTTCCTGTGAGAACGCCGGGAGAAAAAAGTTAGTTTTAGCTTCGTTCTTCTTTTTCGGATTGAGCTGAAGAGGGAAAAGTTCCTGTCATTCACCGCTTGGCGTGCTAGTGTCTATGTGTCAAAATGCTAGCATGTCGGTTACGTAACAGTGTCTCCAAATCAGTGCTTTTTCTCCATCTGAAAAAAAGCTCAACGCGCCTAAAGAAGTTTTCACTTCAAAAATTAAGATAAACAGGGGTTCATGAGCGCTTATATCAAATGCAGGAAGTTTTTCGAATAGTCCGCAATTTTTTTTTAAACTTTAATTTTGGTTTGAAGGGAACCCTGAAAAGCTTCCGAGCCTTGGTCCACATATAACCTTAGTCAACCTCTGATCCAAATAAAAAATGTTTTGAGAAAACTGAGTGGGAATAGTAAATAGCCAGAGATTAATATCGTTTTCCCTATCCCTTCACTTCACAGCGCGAAGGCTCTTTACTTGCCCTTATCGTGTCAAGAATAAAAATCTGTTTAGGAAATATTCAAATAATGTGGGCGTGACGTTTGTTAATGTGGCAATAAAAGTGGACAAGTTTAACTCAAAATCCTCTAGATTAATCAAATGTTTGTATTCGCATACATTTAATCTCTTATTTATAAAAGTACTCCAATTGTCAGTATCTACTATATTTGAAACGAAGTAGGCAATTATATATTAAAATGTTTGTTGTGTCCCTTAAAAAAATCTGTGACTGTTTTTAGTTTAAAGCCTTCTCTGGAGTACAAGAAGTGCAGAAGTGTATTGTAAATAGTTACATTAAAATTCGTTTATTGGTTGTAACGAAAACTGCGGACACTTGCACAATGGCCATAAAAAGAAGCTTGTTTTTTTAAGCCTATTAAAAATACAGTCAGTAGTAAGCTTTTACCGTATCTTAATTTGAAAGCTTCTGCCCCTTGGTTTAAAGATAACCTTAATCAAGCTCTGATACGGGTAAAAAATGTTTTGGGAAAACTGAGTAGGAATAGTAAATAATCAGAGATTAATATTGTTTTCCCTATCCCTTCACTCCACATCGCAAAGGCACTTTACTTGCCTCTATCAAGTCAAGAATAAAAATCTGTTTAGGAAATATTCAAATAGTGGGCGCGTGACATTTGTTAACGTGGCAATAAAAGGGGACAGTTGTTATTCAAAATCCTCTAGATTAATCAAATGTTTGTATTCGCATACAGTTAATCTCTTATTTATAAAAGTTCTCCAATTGCCAGTATCTACTGTACTTGAAACGAAGTAGATAATTATGTATTAAAATGTTTGATGTGTCTTTTAAAAAAAACTTTGACTGTTTTTAGCTTAAAACCTTGTCTGGTGCACTAAAAGTGTAGAAGTAAATAGTTACATTCAAATTCGTTTAGTGGTTGCAGCGAAAATTGCGGACACATGCACAATGGCCATAAAAAGAAGCTTGTTTTTTTAAGTCGATTATAAATACAGTCGGTAGTAAGCTTTTATCATACCTTCATTTGAAATAATTCTCAAATTGTGCACTAATTCTTAAATTATGTAATTATTTAAGGGACTGGAAGAGAAAAGTATTGAATACTGTATAAGGATTAATTGTTATCGTTACTGTAGCTAGGTTATTTACTGAATAACTTTGGGAAGCTGACTGTTTTTATTTTTGCATATAACAATGAAAGGTTACAAAAAATTATGAAGTATTTAAAAGTAAACAGGCAGAATTGGTTGTTCTAGATGACCCTTACATGCCATTACGCAAAAGCATCTCAATTGCATCCTCAAGTAGATCGAAATCGAGCAGGAATGAAAAGTTGGTTGGGAAAGACTTAAATGGCGTGCGTGATGTTTTTTGGTTTAGGAATAGGAGGAAAAATAGAGTAAAAATAGTAACACAGTTTAATTTTCTAACTGGGCTTATTCTTAGAATGTTCCGAGTAATTTGTTAAAGTACCAGAAGTAGAAACCATGCGTGAAATAATTGTTAGCATAGCCGTAAAAAAGGCGGAAGAAATTGGAACTAAAAGTTCACCCGGACCGAAATTTTCAGCAGGGATGACAGGGATGACCGCCCCGGGAACCCGGATTTCGCTTTAGAGTATAAGTGCAATCCCGGGGGGGGGGGGAGACTCAAATCCACTGCATATGGTAAGATACATTAACAATGACAATATTTTTAAAACAGTTAATAACATACAGAAAAATAAATTCAGTTTGCTGTTTTTGACTCTGAAACTCACAAGAAGTGTCATCAGTACATACATTGGCAGCAATTGCACTATGTTGTATACATGCATAAACAATTACAAGACATGTTTTTTGAATATTAGAGCTGAAAAACTTTAAGTGAAATGCATATGTTGATAAATATAATGAAAAGCAGGCTCAGTCCATACGAAACATTTGTTGACCCTTTCGGTATAAAAGCTAAAAGTTTGGTCCAAACGGAAGTTTTATTGGCGCAGCCCACGCAAAAATCAATGAAATCGGGCCCACCAAACCTAAATCGATTTTAATATAAAAACAAATTCCAATATTTCTTAATCAACACTGTTTTACAATTAAAACTCGTTTAACAGAATGTTCTTTACACATTTCTTCACAAAATTTAAGGTGCAGCTTTTTCAGAATATATGTCCGCAAGCTGTGAAATTTGGAATAAAAATATTAATGTTCACTTAGACATTGACGTACACGAAGGCTCATTAAAAATAAATGTATTTAAGAATGAAAGGAAAAGTCGGCTAAAAAGATCCTATGTGGTTTAGAAAAACAAACTAAATTTCTGTAGATATTGTTAAACAAATATCAATACCCCTATTATTAAGAATACGTGTATTAAATAAATAATAAAATAAAAAAGACCAAAAAAAGCCTGCCCTCACGAACTTGCACCAGTCTTTTTTCATTAGGCTGGGACTGTATCGGGCGTACAAAGAATGAAATCTAGGCTCAGCTCACTCAAGAAAATTTAAATTTAAAGCCCAGCCTCAAAATATATTTTAAATCATTTGTATATGAAGCGTGCAAGTCAAGGATTTATTTTTTATTCAGAAATTCCAAATTCGTACCAGAAATTCTGATTAGTAATTTTAGCTTTAATTAATGATAAACGTTTTGAGATTACATAAACTAAAAATTCTTTATCAGAAGTTCTGGTATGGATTCGAAATTTCAGAATAAAAAAAAATAAAAAATAAATTCCTCAAATGGTCGCATATAAGCACTAATGATACAAAAGAGTTAAAAGATTTTTAAAGACCATTTTAAATAAATGACTTTCTTTTATTTAATAACATGAGGGATTTTTAGTTCGTAAACTGAATGGATTTAATAGTTATATTCTTTAATTTCAAACATGCAAATGAATTTTAATGTGCAGAAAAAATGTAAGCTCGGATTCCACCCTAGTCTAAGTATAGAAAATTGTCCAAGTCCGCATCCTTAAACTAAAGGAAAAACAATCTCAACTTTGAGTTTGTGTGCAAATAGGTTTTATAAAATAGACAAAAAAGTATATATGCCGTTACATGAATTATTCATCTATTCTTAATTATTACTTTTTAGATACTTTTATTACTCAACATGGTACTTTTTGGCCTAGAAAAAAAATGCAAATCAATTTTGCAATTCTTAGGAAAGAATATAGTAATTAAACGTTTTACGTAAAAATAAGCAGGTATCATTCAATTAAGAAAATATTTTCTGTTAATTGCCGCATATCTCTCAACAGCACAAAAAGTGACACAACTCCAAAAAATTCATTTTGTGTTTCGTTGCACTTATGGGTCTTACTAGGTTTATTTTGGTACAGAAAAAGGGTTATTAGTGTAGTTATCAGGAAAACCGCTAGATTATGCAGTATGTCCAATTCATTTGCCACCACAGAAGGAGAGCATATGTCGAGGGATAAAATTACTTAATCGTCCAAACTTTTACTGCCACACTGGGAGGCGGCACACTGACAATCACCTCATGGAGTTCAAGGCTGAAATTCCAGAATTAGTTAAAACTCGATTCGCATATTAAAACGCAATTGGTCTGCCAAGTCCTATCTTGGTGGAAAACACTTGAAAACCCGATTTTAACTGTTGACTCTTAGGTTTATCATTGTGTTTTTCTGATCCCAGTCCTCCATGTTTCTATACCTTTGGGTGCAGGAAAACACTATGCCAAACGTACGAGCCAACCTCTAAAACCACATTTTCAGGTGTTTTCTACCAGGCAGACCGATTGCGTTTTAATATGCGAATCGAGTTTTAACTAATTCTGGAATTTCAGCCGTGAGCTCGATGAGGTGATTGTGTCTGCTGTCGCATCCCGGTCTATGCGTTTTCATTCTTAAGGCTCTTCATCAGTTAGGCTGGAAATTCTCTTCTCCAATGATAAACCTATGGACTTGGAATGAATCCCTATTTTTAAAATACATTGTTAGTTTTCTTTAAAGCGTTAAAATTTTACATACAACTCTCCTGCTTCACTTAGACTACACTTAAAATATAAAATTAAATATATATTTTAGAAACATTTTGGCAAATAAAATAGAAAGAAACATTCTTCAAGAGGAATATACAGAAAACAGCAGGAAAACATTTAGTTTTCCGAGGAGAAATTTGAAAAATACGGATGTATTCCAAGCCCGTAGGATTAGCATTAGAGAGAGAAATTTGAGTCTTAACTGACAACAAGCCTCATGATGTCAACAACATAGATGACAAAGGTTTTACGCTTTTGAAACTGCACACTGTTAAAAATTTGCAGCATTCTGGCAGGTCATTTGACCATTTTTTCCGAAAACGGTTACACAACCGTAATTTTAACACTGTTCTGACCATATTAGTGGCCATTTTATGGTCAGAATATAGTTAAATTATGGTTATGAAACCGTTTTTTCAAAAAACGGTCGAATGACCTGCCAGAATGCTGCAAAATTTTTAACAGTGCACGCGGAGTAAAACGCTATAATTTTATGTTAGAGTAAAAAGATGCGAATCTTCTTTGGATTCTCCTGTCAAATATAGTGCGAAGACAAGTCAGTAAGTACGTCATAAAAACCAATAAAACAAGTTGGAAATTTCACATCAAACGTGGAAATGTGCTGCGTTCGTACTATAACTAGTTTTATAAATATTTTTTGCACCGTATATTATTACTGAATGTATATTTTAGTGCACTTCATAAGTGCATATCAATTTCATCCTATTCGAAAGGCTGTAACATCATTAAAATGCATTTGAAGTAATTTTTTTTTCCCATTGGGCGTAATGTAACGGAAAACTTTTGACTGTCCCTGTAATTAAACTATACATTTGATTTTCATAAAATTTAAAATGACTCGATAAAATTTTGCAACAATTATATATTTAAAATTTCAGACCATTCGGTTGGTAGTTTTTGCTCTGTTATATGCGGACGGACAGAACTACGACTATAGCTGCTACGTATTTGTATAATTACGAACGCACCTAAAAAGGGGGGAACCAAAATACATACTTAAAAAGCATGTTTATTTTTCTATATAATCGTCATTTACATTAATACATTTGTCCCATCGCTTTATGAGTTTTCTAATACCGCTGCATAAAAGTCTTTGAAATGCACTCTCAGCCATCTCTGTACCTCGAATTCAATGTCTGCATCAGTCGACTGTAGGCTAAACCATGTGAACACGCTGTTGCAGTTGCTATGCTGTTTATTGTTGTTCGCCTGTCAGCTCTAACCCTTTCCTCAACCTTCTGCATTGTGTCTTCTGTCGCAAACTCAACAGGACTACCACTTTGTTCCTCGTCAACAACTTTTGAACGCCCCTGTTCATCTTGTACAACTGTTGTCTCATAAATTCGAAATTAACATCTTACGGTTGGGCAATGCTGCCACCTTTTGGCATATTTGGAAACAATTTACTACTAATATTTGACCTCTCATATCGGTTTATGACCTACTTACGGACTTTCCCTCGTATTTTGGGTTACGTCACTTTTCTTGCGGGTGAGCAATATGCAGTTTCCCTTCGCGGTTTTCTTGTAGTTTTCATATTAAAATGTAGCAAAAAGTGTGTTTCTAAGAGTTATATTCATATGTAGCAACATATGTGTTTTGTACCTTTAAATTAGCTTAAGTACATGCTTTTAATGTACCTATAGTTAATTCCAAAGATATCATTAAAAAAATGTTTTTTGAGGGTACATTTACATTGAAATTTTTCGAATTCCACTGTTTGCAATTCTATTGAATTATACTGAAATAGCAAAATAATAAAATATTTTACAGTAAAAGGGGAAACTACCGTGATTTGAAATTATTTTTCTGAAAAGAAAAACACTATCTTTCCAAAGATTTATCTATATTTTCGCTTAAAGTACCGAGTTCTGAAAGTTAAAATTGAAACGAACAAAGAACGCATTTGACAGTATATATATATTCTTTCTAAAACTAAATATATCTAATATCAAGAGTGTTTTATTTTTAAACAATGTTGTCGTATGCGACATACATGAAATAATTTCAGAATTTCTTTTTAAAGACTTTTCACTTTAATGAATTTCGTTTTCTTTAATAACATGCGCTGTTTTGACGTTTGTAAAATTGAAGGGTTTAATAGTTATGTTCTTTAATTTCAAAAAAGGAAATGAATTTTAATGTGTCTTCAACGTGAGGAAACACATACAGATTTACAATAGATTACAAACATTTTTAGAGATTTTATTTAAGGGTAGGTCTGAGTAAAGGCCATAAACCTGAGTAGCCATAAAAAATGCTTTTTAATTTTTTCGAATATAATATAAAAAAAAATCTATATTTTTTCGTATGTTATCGTGTTGATAAATTTTCAATGTGTTTTTCTCTTGTATGCCCCTGTAAAAAAACTACAAATCTACATCTTAGTTAATTAACTCGTTCAAGCAATTCGCAAGATCAAAATACTGCCCCAATTAGCTTCAAATTGGTTGAGTATTTCGAATGTTATCATAATGACAAGATCTGAATGTTTTTACTCTTGTATGTCCTTCTAAATAAATGTTTGAATGAAATTTTGTTAAAATTTTATTCCTAAACTCTGATAACAATCAATCAGTAACAAAATTAGCAACAGAATTACTTTGTCTCTGATGCATAATAGTTTGTCAAAAATTCACTAACAATATCTATCAACTACATATCTCAAATAAATATTTGTAAAATGTGCAAGAAGAAAATATCAGAAAAGGCATGCACGGCTTTATATATTTGAGAAAAATATGTAAAATGCCTTCAGAACTTACATTTGTACAACAATGTACATTGGATAACTCGAACCGCCGCACAATGCAGTATAAACGAAAAAAAAAAACCTGGCAAAAAATGCAAAAATAAAAATTTTCTCAACAACTGTAACACGCGTACTTTATAATAGCTAACTAACTGGTGCACCGTTTTATGTCTATTTTAGGAATATGAGTCTAATCCAGCGGCTTTTAGACTCAGTTGAAGAGGAGGTTTCTTTGCGAGAAGACGGGCCTTATTGTCATGTATCAACTTTGTTTTTGAGTTTAATTATATTTAAATGTAAAATTTTTGTGGCTTCATGAATTGTTGAACTCAATAACTCTATTTTTAATACATATATAAAAAAAAATTGTGTACTTTTTAAGCTTTTTTATCTCTAATTTAGATATACTGATTTAAATATTTTTGGAGTATAGTCGTATTGTTTATAGTTGTTTTGAAGGTAAATAAATAAAAAAAAATTAAAAAATTAAAAAAAAAATATTTTCCGCATATAGTTGCCATTTTTAAATATAAATTGCTTTGGTAACTGCTTTGGTGGGTATTAATAATACCCCAAAATCACCGTCTCCATACTATAACACAGCTTTATTGACTCAACTTTGCTAAATACTAAATGCAAATAATATATGTATTAATACATTCGTTTATATAAGTAATTATAAGACAATATATAGTACAATTCACCACATTTAATTAAACTTTACTTGTAAATAAAACAACGCTATTAAATATTACTTTCATCTTATAAACAGTAAAAATTTAAGTAAACTGTGTGTTCTATATTTATTTTTTTAAGTAAATGCATACTTTTATGTGTATATAATATTAAGTGTATTTACTAATAGTAAGTGAACAGCAATGATTTTAACTGTAAAGCACATGAAATTGGTCAGGAGCTATAATGATCTCGAAACCGCTGTGGTCGTCAAATGCATTAAATACTCTATCGCTACCAATCCTCTGGCCGATGCAATATACTCAGGGTTCTCGCAGACTTTTGAACAACATTAGCGATTTGCCGATTAAAAAACAGTGGCCAAATTTAAAAAAAAAGTTAGCAACATAGATTCGGCGTGAAACACTGAAAAATCTATCTTCAGCCTTTTATTGTATCCTTTTTTTCAAAAAGTTCTAAAATAACCTAATTTTTTGTAATTGCTTATAAAATAGAAAATCGACTATCCGCTACAGAAACTATTAAAAATAAGTAACTTTTAAATGTCTCCAAAATGTGTAAATGTTTCAGACATTCTTATAGCAGTCTAAATGAAAATTCAAAACAGCTATTTTTAATTTAGCGTTGTGAAAATATACACTAAAAATTGCTATGAGATTTCGAGTCTAACCGATAGAAAAATTTGACTGGTCAGTGATACATTGCATACAACTAATAAACAGTATGGTAAATGACTCATTTCAACGCCGTATTCTAGCAAAACTTATCTCTATTTGCGCTTGATACGAGTAATTTTGTTTGCGTTTTAACCGGCGCATACATAGTAATTAATTGACAATAGAGAAAAACCCATCGCATAATACTTTCTGTGTCTTTGGCTGTTACAAAACTGAATTGGTGTTGAGTCAGTATCTCAATATTGAGCACTCGCAATTTGGCGAATCTGATTGTTCTTTTACTCGCCAAATGAAGCATTTTATCGCAATTTGGAGCAATGGCGAGCGACAGCAAGAGCCCTGAATATACTTACTGAATTTGGCTGTTAATTTGTTCCGGTGATATCTTCCGTGATCGGGTCTGCTGCTACCGTTCCGGGCTAGTGTTGAAAAGTGAAGGGGCATTAACAGAGATTGGAACCCGCACTGAAGATCCTACATCTACATATACTGAATATATACTGAGGTGCAACAAATGGATCAAAGGAGAATCAAACACCTTATTCGTCTGAGTGTGTTAACGTCATGTAATGGGTGATACAGATCCCCTCTCTCTCCCTATTATTATAGGGTTTCTCGTAACTTAAAACCCTTTCCTGTAACAACGTATTCCTTTCAGAGAAGCGTTTTCAACTTAAAAAGGGTAAAAATGTATGGAAATGATTTTCATTTATATGTCAAATTTTGGTTCCTTCTCTAAAAGAATGCCGGGGTTCTCCGTGGAATATAACTTCTTTTATAACAAATTTCTACACATTAAAGTACATAAATATCGTTATATTTTAAACTATATCAAATATTTAATATAATTTTAAATTATACATCGAATGTAAATACGAGGGAACATCTATGGAGATTTCCTTTCTTTTATGACGATATATAGCTTTTATTTAAAACGTTCTTTTGAAGCTTGAACAAAAGGAATCTTGCAGTGATATAAGACTGGCGAATTTCAGTCCTGCTGAGCTACAGATATTGGAATATAAATCTCAGGTGAGTTATTTCTAGAATTAAATTAAAATACTTTAATTTTTTTTGGTTTCTAAGCATTCTTTCGGATAGAAAAGATTGCAGTGTAAAGAAATAATAGTTAACATAGTTAGAATAGTATTGCATTAGTTGATGATTTCGTCTGTGAACCCATTCGCTTACTATTTGTTTTTCAGAAGTGATTCTTTCAACTGACACCATTAAAATGACATTTAAGGATTGTGTTTTGTTGATACCATATATTGAACACTGAAAAAAAGAAAAATGTTTCTTATTCTATGAAAATATAATTTAACCACGAAAATGTATCATTATCTAATCCGAGTTGCCCGCAATCGCGAAATGCCTTCTTTACATTTAGAAATCTTAGAAGAAAATTATATTTTCGAGATTTAAAGAAGCTTTTATAAAATTTTCTTTTTTGTCCAATATTTGTCGGAAACTTCTCCGGGTAGCTTTTTCAGTGGTGGCCAAAATTGTGGAATTATTTTTAAATTTTCATGTTTTATAAATTTGTGTGCTTGAAGAATATAATACATTTCACTTAAATACAAATGCTTATATATCAAATTCAAGGAAGTTTAATGTAAAATTTAATTAAAAAAACATAATTAAAATATCTGGATTAGAAAAAAGTTACGCTTACAAAAAATAAGATCTATCTTAGATTTCATTATATTTTAAAGTTACACATTCAATACTTAGTAGGATGACACTTGTTTTGTATTACAGATTCAAAGCGTCTTTTCATTGAGAGAAATAGTGTTTGGAGTTCAGCTTTTTAATCACATGATGCCAAGAATCAATTATAGCTTCAATAAGTTGCGTTTTATTAAATGGACGCTTTTTTACAGGGATTTTCAAACGTCACCACGAATTTTCTATAGGATTCAGATCAGGGCTGTTTTCTATCCAGGGTAATAATTGTATGCTTTTATTTTTAAACCATTCTTTGCACATTTTTGTCATAAGGGCATGGAGTTGAATCATGCTGAAAGAGAAATGATGCTTTACTGGGGAAGAGATCCCTGATGGAAGGTATAAATTTTGGTTCCAAGACAGTTTCGATGCATTTTTTTGCATCCAGAATGCTATCAATCACTTGAATGTGGCCCACACCATCTGTAGACATACGGGTCCAAATCATGACATTTGTTGTGTTCTTTGTAGTTGCTTTAATGCAATCAGGATGAAGCTCTTCCCCTACTCTACGTCTCACATATTTTCGACCATCACAACCAAAGAGCGATATTTTACGCTCATTGCTCCAGATTATTTGCTTCCACTGATTTTCTGACCAAATGTGTTCTTTTCCATACTGAGCTCGTTTATTGCGTTGCTGAAGATTTAAAAATGATTTTTTCCTCGGAAATCTATCTTTCAGTCCAAAACCTGCTAATCTTCTCCTTATCGTTCTTGGACTAATTGAAATACCCATTGCATTCATTTCACATCTAACAGCATCTGATGAAAATCTTCTGTCTTTGAGGCATATCCTTTTTGTCTTTCTACCGTCAGAAAGCACTTGTGCATTTTTTTTTTCGATCTGATCTCTCGTTTTTATCACGGATTTAGTTTCTTCATAACGTAACCACAACTTTCGTACGCCAGATAAAGTGACTGATCCACCAATCTATCTTGCAATTTCAGCATAAGAGAGACCATTTTCTCTCAATATGACAATTCTGCTTCTTTTTGTAGGTGTCCAATCATTTCTTGTTGTTGATGACACTGTTTTAAATTATTTGTATTAAGAAAAAAATAGAAATAGAAAAAAAAAACATTCTATTTAGTTACGCATGTATTCACCCTTCTGCAAAATTTCTTCCAGCAAAATACCGCTTTTACAAATCAAAATATACTACAGTTTAGTTACTGACAGTTGATTAGTTCTTAGAACAGTTAATTGCGATTGGCTAGTAAGTTTTTATTACAATACATTTCAGCATTCATGACTAATTGTATTTGTATTTTAGACTAAAATAATATATTATTTCAGACTAAAGTTTATAATGCAGATATTTTAATTCTGGTTTGTTTTAATTAAATTCTACGTAAAATTTTCTTGAATTTGATGTATAAACTTTTGTATTTTAGCGATAATTAATATATTCTATAAGCATACAAAGTTATAAAACACGAAAATTTAAAAAAAATGTCCGCAATTTTGGCCACCACTGGATCATTTGTCTTTTTGTGTAGCAAGGACTGAATGTTTAAAAGATACCACTCAAAACAAAATTTAGTTGAAAACTGTTTTTAAAACTCTACATTTTATCATATAAATTAGGAGTCTCATATGAAGATGAGATGAGCGATAGGGCTAATGCCATATCATTAAAAACAAAAACGAAAAATCAATCGTCCTGCATACATTGTGAAACACTTTCCAGCACATTCAGAATACTGTAACAAAACTTTACAATTTAGTAAATTGAAAGTCTAAATAAGCAATTTAGAAAAGGCATAATGCATTTGAAAGCCCAATTTCTGCAATTACCATGAATAGTACGAAATAAATTTAATGTAAATAACTTTAGTTTTGTCAGTTTTAGCTTGATTTAACTATAATTTTGTCATATATATATATATATACATATTTATAATAAAAATTAACTATCAAATTTTATGATTTAAAACAAAATTTAAATTAATTACTAGAAAACAGGAATTCTGCTTTTTCAGAATTTAGTGTCTCCTTCGATGAAAAAAAATGCATGTATATAAATATAGGTAATACAAAACATATTTGAGATTTAAGACTTAAAACAGACGCTTTTATTTTATATAAAATGACGTCATTCGCATCCTTTGAAAAATTTCACATTTACGATCCAGTCTTAAACAATATCTACAGTAAAAGCATTCATATGACGTCACTATAGCTGAATAATACACAAATCCAAAAAACGACAACAACAACAAAAAAGACAGATGTAAAAAAAAAAAAAAAAAAAAAAAAAAGAAAAAAGAAAGAAATAATAATAAATAAAAAAAATAAAACAATCGGCTATTTAATGATTGATATGCTTTCATTTGTTTGTAATATAGATAATTAAATTAAATAAAGTTTATAATAGTTTCATGGTTTATCAGAAATCATTCATTTATAATTTTTCAAAATAGCACGTATTTTAATTACATTTTTTTTTCAGTAGTTATGGGAAAATGGCAACAAAAAGATATAAATACTATTTTCCAACTATTTTGTTTTAACTTTCTACGGAAATGAAGTACTTGAGTTGCCAAAATTAAACAAATGGTGCTAAAAACTAAAATAAGTAAAATAATATCTCAAAAATAAATTGAGATGCAGTTTTCAAACAAGCTGCATTAAAAAGTACTTTTTTCCAAATACGACGGTATAAAAACCTAAAATGTGAGATGCTTAGAAGTTAAAAAAATTACAGTAGAGTATTTAATAGTGCAATGATACATCTGCTTTGTTTTTCGACTGGCTTATACAACGGAACGTTATTTTTTGTAGATGACACTTTATTTGCTGGGAGAAAGATATAGCATGTCGGTGACTAAGATATCCGATTTGTTTCTGCAGCCCTGTATAGATCCATAGATTCATAGGTATATTACAAGTATGCTAAAAGCTAGCACAATTAAACTCAAAGTAGACTTGGAATTTACCATTCAGCAATTTCCGCCAGTAAACGGAAATAAACTTGAGATCTTTTTCTGAAGCCCTGTATATGAATACATAGAATTTACACGCACCACGCATTACGCAAAATAACAGTTAAATTTTAAAACGCGTATTACAACTGAAAACTAGATTCTAGAAATTATGGTTCATAGGCAGTACTGTAGCCAAAAGCTTTAGTGTGTCCCTGTAGAGGAACGATAAATTATATGCCCACCAGATTCTACAGTAAGCGTTTTGTAGTACACTTCAGTGATACATACAAATTTCAATACAGTAGAACGCCGATTATACGAACAAGTCGGTACCGACCCTAGTTCGGTTAAGCAAAAGGTCAGATAAATGGACAGGCAATTTAAGTGATGTTCCCGACTTTACTAAAATCTTCACACTTTATCCAGGTTTAGGACTGGCAGCACCAGTTAGAGCTAACTGACTGTTTAAAAATGTTTGTTTTTGTTTACTTTTTTATCATTTAAAATTTTCTTTTTCTCTTTTTATCATTTTCTGAACTCCAGAGATTATAATTTAAGCAAAAAAGCTTTCGATTGTTGCTTCCTTCAAAGAAGACGTTCTTTCCAATGCTACCATATCTCGAACTCTTCTTAAATACGTTAATTGAATAGGATCAGCGTTCTTCTGCCGTTCGAGCCATTTCATAACTGTTTCCAAACATTCAGAATCTTCGTTATGTGGTAGAACTGGGTCCTTTTCAGAGCATTCGTTTCCATTTCTCCAGTATCTTTTTCATCTTAAATATAATCCACAATCTCATCATCATTAATTTTTTTTTTTTTGAGAGAGAAATAGGCTGTTCGGATAAATGGAAGTTAAGTTAAAAAAAAATTTTTTTTTGAGAGAAATAGGCTGTTCGGATAATTGGAAGTTCGGTTAATTGGAGTTACGATAATCGGCGCTTTACTGTTTATTTAAAATTGTGTAATATCATTAAAATACACCGAAAGGAATTTCCCCCATAAGCCGCAATGTAACGGAGTTCTTTTGAGTGTCCCTGTAAATGAACCGTTAATGCTACACACTTCATTTTCAATACCGAACATGGTACAATAAACATCAATAACATACATCAATTTCATGGCAATCGGACTATATTTAAGCGAGTTAGAGCATGGACGGACAGACAGACACACAGACAAGCCTAAATTCATAAACCCTTTTCAACATTTTTGCGGAAAGTGTTAAAAATGAAATTTCAGATGGATGAAATTGAAATATTAAAAATAAGTAATTTTTAATTTAAAAAATCTAACTTCAAGAGATTGGTTCATACTTTTGTGTTGTTGAGGCAACGCATTGTTATTATACATGTTAGAGTCCTGCACCGGTCCAGACTAGAAACTGGCGCATTTGAACCCGAAACCGATTCGAAAAGAAAGAAAATTAATTCTATTTTAAAAAAGTAATCAAAAATGCTCTGTAATTATATGTTTAATATCAATTATATATTTTATGTAGAAAAGTAAATCAATGAATAAATAAATAATATATTTATTTATTTATTTATTATAAACAAAGAAATTATTAAACAAGCAGGAAGCAGGAATTTTGTTTTTTCAGAGTTTAGTGTCGCTCCCCGATGAAAAAAAAAAAAAGAAAAAAGAAAGAAACATAAATATAGGTAGTACAAAGCATATTTCAGTTTTCAGACTTAAAATACTCTCTCTTATTCTATATAAAACGACGTCATTTGTATCCGCTGAAGAATTCCATATTTACGATCCTGTCTTAAAAAACATCTATAGAAAAGTATGCATTTGACGTCACTATCGCGGAATAATACACAAACCCAGCAAAAAGCTATGTTGTAAACTCCACAAGAAAATCGGCTATCTAATGATTCATATTGCTTCATTTGTTTGTAATATTAATATAGATACTTAAAATTAAATTTGGTTTATAATAGCTCCATGTTTTATCAGAAATCGTCCATTTATATTGTTTCAAAATTGCACGTATTTTAATTACAATATTTTCTCAGTTGTTATGAGAAAATGGCAGCAAAAAGATAGAGTAATCTACTATTTTATCTTTAGTTTCTACACAAATGGAGTACTTCAGTTGCCACGATTACAGAAATCGCATTAAAAACTACAATATATATATATATATATATATATATATCGCGAAAATAAATTGAGATGCAGTTAAAAGTACTTTTTTCCTCTATACCAGTGGTTCCCAACCTTTTATTGGCCACGCCCCACCAAAGCATCCGTAAAGTCACTATGTCCCCCCCCCCCCCACCCTAATATGTAAATTATGTCTCATTTAAAAATGAACTCTATTCACACGGTGGAAGTGTAATAGAGCTTTAATAAAATCTATTCATTTCATATCTTTTAACTTTTCAAAGAGCTGAATCTTCTACCACAAATGTGTTTTTAACATAATTTTATAAATGCAATGAGATTATACATCTTTACCTACATGCCAAAACGAGTTATGTTCTACTTTTCCAATTTAACTCAATGTTAAAGAAAAGTGTTATACGGTCAGCATTTTTATCTTCCCAAATAACTTAAACAAACACTTACATTTAACGTTAAAACTGATAAATTCATACATTTTATAATGCATTCTTGTAACTTATTAAGAGTTGTCGGAAAAGATACACATAACACACATAACATATTCTCTCTGTTTTCCCTTTCCCAGCATTGATAATTTTATTAGCGAATAGAAGTAGAAAACGCATTATAGAAAACGTTACGAAAAATTTTAGAAGCACCAGAAAAATTATACAGAGTTTTAATACTTTAAAAATATCAATATTAAAAAGAATATTCGCATAATTATTCTGGCATTAAATCTATTTTAAAATATTGATACAGAACATTTTTAAAATTCAATAAAAAACTGATTTATGAAATTTTGCTTGTACTCCGTTTATTTTTAGCCTACAACACTACTTATCCCAAAAAAGACAAAAGAAACTTATAGTGAATGAGTAAGTAAGAAATTTGGAATTGCCCCCCACCCGGTGGGGCATACGCCCCACGTTGGGAATCACTGCTCGATACGAAGGCGTAAAAATTGAAATTGCGCAATGCTTCGAAGTTTAAAAAATTGCAGTAGAGCTGTTCAGTATTTAACGTACAGTCAATCAGGATAACTTTGATCTGCATCTTCTTTATTTTCATATGCCACACTCTTATTTGAAGAATATTGTCGTAACTAGGGGCATAAAAGAGAATAAATGATCCTAAATTATTGTTTGACTATAAAAAATTAAGGAATAATAAGGATAAAAGCAATAAAAAATGGATTTTTAGCCTGGTTCAAATTTACTCAGCCATTTAGGGTAACATTGCACCATATGATAAATTTTTATATAAAATAATTAATTATAAAAGAAGTATTGTAGTCAGGACAACTTTAAACCACAAAAAATGTTTTCAGATATGTAAAGACTGCGAATTTACATTTCCAAACATCACAAGATTTGTATAATTTATGATATTACAACAAATATCAGGCATAAGAAAAGTGGAAAAAGAGAACCATGAACATTTAGAAATAAAAAAAAACCTGTTTATTGTTCATATAAAACATAAAAATGCAGTGAGAAACAATTTTCAATGTTAACTCTATAATATATCCATAGTTACACCAATACATACAAGTACTAGTATTATTCAAACAAGAATAAAAAACGTCGAACGTATGAAATGTCAAATTTGAGTAGCTCCGCTCCTAATCACGCCTCTAAATGAATTTTATGTATTTTACACATATTTGTAAAAATATTTACATGTCATATTTAATGCAAACTTTCGGCATTTATGTAAAATATACGTGCAAATATGGGAAATTTTCGACAGTACCACCTATAATCAGTAAATTATAAGCATCAGTGTAACTTTGAGCCGGCTCAAAGTTACCCTGAAAATGCGGTAAAATGCTAGTGCCTTCTTATTTTACATTTTATTAACTATAAATAAATAAATAATCACAAAATATTAGCACATTTACAACATTTAGATAATAATATGTCTGATAAGTGAGTATATTGTTACTTACTATGAAAATTTAATTGGATTACAACAACTTCAAAACAGCATTCAAAATTAATTTGAAAATAGTGCTTCACAAAAATAGTTAGATGATGCAATTAATTGCGCATAATGTTGCTAATTTATTTTCTAAAATAAAGAGTAGAAATCCCAGTTTAGAATCTTGCCAACAGAGCACAGTTCTGGAGTTTATTTAGTCTTTTAGAGTCAAAAATGTTGAAAAATAGGAGGTGGTGCAAAGTTACACCCCGTGGTTCAAAGTTACCCTGATTGACTGTACATATACTTCTGCTTCGTTTTACGACTGTCATATGTAACGAATGCTATTTTTAACTTTTGCCTGAAAGAAATAGCATATCGGGGGCTAAGAATAGAAATGATATTTAGCTCTTTGTATCATGTACGTTGCATATCTGCAACGTACCCAAAAATTAATGTTACTTATACAGTGGACTTTAAAAAACGAATTTATTTATTGCTGCCGAATCCCGACACAACAGTAACTATAAATTATTCGTTGAATTCTCAACAGACGGCGATAATGATGCAATTTTTCATGCTAAAATTTTATTTTTCATTTAGGCAGTTTTATATCGTTATTGTTAAAATAAACTTCGCAAATTTTATAAAACTAAAAATCCTGGAGACATTCGAAAATAGAATTTTTACACGTGTAAGTTTATATACTTCACAATTTTGTAGTAGAAAATTGTCAATATTTATTAAAAGAATGTATTTTTCTGTTTATTGCAGATGTGGAAAAATACCTTTTAGTCAATAATTTCTTATTTTTATGTCGTAATGTTTCTTTTTTGCTAATTTTCTGTGTGCTTAAGGGGTCTCAGGACTCTTAAGATTGGAAAAAAAAATAATTTTCAACATTTAATATCATAAAATGTATTTGATTTTAAGACACAATTTTTATTGGGATAAAAGATACAAGTATGTACTTTCTTTTAATGTATTTGAAAAACTGCAAGGTGCAGAATTAGCATTTACAGGGGGCTCCAAACTGTCAGACATTTGACGATCAGAAAATTGGCATAACAGACTACGCGCAGGATTACAAAATAAAACTTGCAACAAAAATGAAAATGTTGGTACAGTCGTGGAAAAAAAAAGTAAACACCCCCTACTAACTCTTCAACAAATTATCGTAGACGGAAGTTACTAGTACCGAACGATTTGAAATAAAGTCTACTTTTAAATGATGTATATAAAATTTGCTTAGGGGGTCATCTATATATTAAAACGAACCCAAACCTCATTTGTTTCAATGACAATACCCAATTTTAACGAGATATTTCAAATCTTCGGTTCAAACTATGCCTAGAAACCAAATTTCAAGTCATTTGAATGATAAGTTTTTCAATTATAAGCATTCAAAATTTAGTGCTTCTAATGTTAAATTACATTTTCATATTTTTATTTATATCTCCTGAAATTATGCTCCTAATGTGCTGATTTTTTGTGTAGAAATAAAACTAATGAGCCCAAACATAAATACGCTGAATTTGCAATTTTTATAATTTTATGGTATGAATTATGAATTATGAAATTAATATTCGAAAAAATTATGAATTGCAACCTGCAATTTTTTTTTATGGATTTAGATTTATTAAGTCCTGCTTTATGAAAATCCCAATTTTCACATTTTTCTTCCAAACAGTTTTCAAATTATGCTTAAAAAATGACAAAATGATGGTTTAAGGGGCCGTTTATGATAGAAGTCAGTAGATATTTTGAAATTTCTTCTGCTGCCTTCTTATCTAACAGGCTTCATGGACTGCTTAAGGTTCCTTGATCAAGAAGGTGGCTCTCTCGGTGAAAAATCGAGTACGGAACTTCAATTTGGATACAGCCCTTAAAATAAGCTCGTTTTAAAATAATTAATTTCTCGGAAACTTATGGTACGAATTGCATAAAAATTTGTTTTTAGGCTAATTGAAGGGGGTAGAGTTCGTTTATGCTGTCAGAATTGGGTATTGCCATTGAAAAAAATGAAGTTATGGTTCGTTTTAATACGTAGATGGCACCCTAAGCAAATTTTATATACATCATTTAAAAGTAGACTTCACTTCTAATCGTTCGGTACGAGTAACTTTCTTCTACGATAATTTGTTGCGGAGTTAGTAGGGGGTGTTTACTTTTTTTTCCACGACTGTACCTACTTATATTTCATATTGTAATAATTGCCCTGAACTTAAATAAATTTGTATTTTAAGCATTTTTATATTTTTAATACAAAGCTGTATTTATCTAACACAATTTAGAAAATGTCAACAGTATAATCACCCCCCAAAAATATTTTTTTTGAACAATAAAAAGGAAATTTTAAGTTCAGTTTATGCAGACTAACATGAAACATATGTTTTGAAACTTTCATGAAGAAATATTCAGAAGTTTTTGAGATATCGTGCGCGTTATGGCCAAAAACGTCATTTGGAGAAAAAAATACTTCAAATTTTTGGATACGCAGCTTCAGCTATTGGTCGGGTATAATTCTAAAAGCCATAATTTCTGTTCTAATGGAAATGTCAAGGAAACAATTATATCAAAATGTTCATAAAAGATAGTGGTTTAACATCTAAAAAAATTAAAAATTCGAAAATTTTAAAGATTTAAGAGTCCTGAGACCCCTTAACCCTCTCACGGACAAGTCCTTGTTAATGCATTCACTAAGCTCCAGGTTTCACTGCAATATAAGCGTTATTTAAAATAATATGATTATATTGATTTTATGTATTTTTAAAACATTGAACATTAGTTAACCCGGCGTTACTCGCGCCGGGCTTCCGATGCCCGAATAGTTTTTTAAAGCTCCGTAAACCCTACCCCTTAATGCTGAAATGGGCCGCGCACAGTCTAGCTGAGTTCAATGTGACCTTCGACACAAAGGAATTGTTTTCGGAATTTTGTTTTATTCCGTTCGGAGGAAAACTTGATTTTCGGGTCTCGCAGGCCCGACGCGAGTAAACGTGTCTCTCATTTCGAGTTTGAAGTGCATCAATTTCGGAGCACATATGGCTCGCAAATTAATGTATAATGAAGAAATGGAACGATTACGAAAATTGTTAGAAGAAGTATCGACGGATGAGGAATCTATCAAAGAAAATGATGCATTTTCTGATTGCGATGAAATGTTTAGTGCGCATGATACATCGTCGGAAGAAAAAATTGAGTCTGATGAAGAGGATGCTGTTGAATCTAATTCAGATGATTGTTTTACTGGAAAAGATGGAAAGACGATTTGGAAAAAACAAAATTTCGTCAAAATTTTCGAACTTTAGCACGAAATATTATTTCAAAATTACCAGGAAATATTGGAGAGGCAAAAGACGTAACTTCCCCTATTGAGTCATATTTTTATCTCGCGGTTTTAAATGATTTCTTTTCGACTCAACATCGTTCGAACTTTTTTTCTTTCCTAAGGTAACAGATAGAATTTTCCCCTTCTACTATGTTCTATTTTAAGCCTCAGCGCGTATCGTAGTGATGTCGACCACGTCATATTAAAGGGTGTGTCTTCGCTCCGCGAATTAAAAGTACGCTTTCAATTCAGAAGGTTTCTGTTTTCTCTTTGCTATTTTTATACGCGCTGCTCATAATTACGTAATTTTAATTTAACTAATAGATTTAAATCGTTTCTTTCCGATACTATTGTAAACCCCGTTTGCATGGTATATATACCAAGTGCAACTAGTTTTTAACAGATTTTACGAAAATTTGATATAGTATTTTTTGACAATGTGATTGTCCTTTTGGATTTTGGGCTGTTGCGCCTGATTCAAAGAGCGATTTTAAGACTAAGATGTTCTTCAATAGCAAATTCGCGATCCATCAAATTTCATTTTCGTTCTCCGGCTTTTTTGTTTTATGCATTTCGATTTGGATATTTTATTATCAAGGCATTATCTATAACCAGCGTCAACCAGCATTCATTATTGTCATGGAATTACTTTAAATTTTAATAATCTACGTGGAACGTTTTCTAATATGTAGGGCGACCAGTTGAATTTCTCCACTATACCTTCCTACCTCTCATGTGATTAATAAAGTTGGATTTATCGTAATTACTTGTCTTCCTTGAACAAGCCTCTGAGTCATCTATTTATCATTAAGTAAGACCATTCTTAATTTATTTTTACAGCAACTGAAGTCATTTATTTTCGCCACAATTTATATCATTGACAATATTATTCTTTGTATATTTTACCGGCATAAGAATATTGATTTATGCCACAATCAAGAATTTTCAATTATTAACAGTTCGGTCGCGATGGATGGAAGTGGGGGATTATAGGGACGCTCAAAAGAATTCTATTACATTACGGCCTATGGGGAAAAATTGTTTGAGATAGGTTTTAATAATGTTACAGCTTTCGAACATAATGAAATTGAAATGCTTTTACGAAGTGCATTTAAATGTACATTCTGTAGCATATGCGGTGCAAAGAATATTTATTATTCATTTACAGAGCCACACAAAAGAATTCTGTTACATAATAGTATAAGGAAACATTTTTAAATTATGTTAAAGTATTTCACATATAACTAATTATAGTACGAAAGCACCTCATTTGCCACGTGTGGCGTGCAATTCCCAATTTGTTGAATTTTAGCGACTTTTACTGCGATTTTCATTCGGATTTTTGCGTTTTTTTCAGTTACATGGCGATTTTTTGACATTCGGAAAAGGAATTTGATTTCAGACTTTTAGCCTAATATAGTAAATTTTTCCATCTACGAATTTCGAATTTTAGCAATTTTTAATACAATTTTTAGCGAAGTTTTCGTTATTTTTTACGCTTCGCGTCGATGTTTTGTCATTCATGAATGCTTTCCAATTACAATGTTTTTTACCCCATTTGAGTAAATTTTGACTCCGGTCAATATTTCAATATTTAGCGATTTTTAATGTGATTTTCAATGCGTTGTTAAGCAATTGTATGAATGCTGAAACGATTTCTTGACATTGTTAAAAGGAATTCGTTTTCAATATTTTAGCTTAATATAGTAGATTTTGTCCTCTACGAATGTTTAATTAGAGATTCTGTGCGCTTTACATGGATTTTTTTGTTATTTATGAAAGAATTCTGGTTACACTATTTTTACTCCAATAATGTACATTTTGTACTCTGCTATTTTTACATTTTAAGCGATTTTTAATGCATTTTTCAATGCCACTTTTTTTCGTTTTTCGAGTCTCACGGCAATTTTTTCGCATTCGGAAAAGAAACTTTGTTTCAAACTTTTAGCCTAATATAGTAAATTTTCCCATCAAAGATTTTTGTTTTTAGCGAATTTCAATGCGATTTTTAGCGGGTTTTTTTGAGATTTTTTACGTTGCACGTTCATTTTTTGTCATTCTTGAAAAATTTCCAATTACATTGCTTTGAGTGGATTTTTTATAGTTAATGAAAGAATTAAGATTACGATATTTTACCCCATTACAGTAAATTTTGTCCGCTGCTATTTTTGAACATTCAGCTACTTTTTAATGCATTTTCCAATGCGATTTTTAGCGTTTTTTCGAGTGCCACGGCGATTTTTTGACATTCGGAAACAGAATTTGATTTCAAACTTTTAGCCTAATATAGTAAATTTTGCCATCTACGAATTTTGAATTTTAGCAATTTTTAATGCGCTTTTTAGAGAAGTTTTCCTTATTTTTTACGTTTCGCATCAATTATTTGTCATTCATGAAAGCTTTCCAATTACAATTTTTTCCCCATTAGAGTACATTTTGACTCCTCCCGATATTTTAATATTTTGCGATTTTTAATGTGATTTTCAATGCGATATTTAGCAATTGTATGCATATCATGCCGATTTTTTGACATTGTAAAAAGAACTCGGTTTCAATATTTTAGATTAATATAGTAGATTTTGTCCTTTAAGAAAGTTTAATTTTAGTGCGTATTTTTAATGCGATATTTAGCGGTTTTAAGAGATTCTGCGCACTTTGCATCGATTTTATTATTTATGAAAGAATCCAGTTTACACTATTTTTCGTGATTTTTGACATTCGGAAAAAGAGTTTAGTATCAAATCTTTATCCCACTATAGTAAATTTCGTCTTCCGCGGTTTTTTACTTTTAGTGATTTTTAGTGATTTTTCGAGTTCCATGGCGATTTTTTAACATTGGTAAAATTATTCCGGTTTCTAACTTTTAGCCTAATATAGTACATTTTGTCCTGTACGTTTTTTCTGAATTTAAGGAATTTTTAATGCGATATTCAGTGTAATTTTTATCGATTTTTAGAGATTTCTGGCGTTCCGTGTCAATTTTTTGTTTTCATGAAGGATTTCCGATTACAAAATTTCCCCCTTAACATTAAATTTTTACAGCAGTAACTTTCAAGCATTTAGTGATTTTTAATGCAATTTTCAATGTGATTTTTAGCCATTTTTAGAGCTCCTTGGCAATTTTTTGGCACTGGGAAATTGATTTCAATTTCAAACTTTTTGCCTAATATAGTAAATTATTCGAATGAAATGTTTTATCCCTTAAATAGTAAATTTTTACTCTAGGGATTTTTTAATATTTTACGATTTTTAATGCGATTTTTTTGGTTTTCAGAATAATTTTTTGACATTGAAAAAAAGAATTCTGTTTGAAACTTCTAGCTTAATAGCAATTAGGTTTTAAACATTTATCCTACTATGGTAAATGTTCTGCTCCGCTATTTTTGAAGTGTAGCGATTTTTAATGCTATTTTCAATGCAATTTTTTAGTGTTTATTTTCCTTCGTTTTAGAGTTCGTGGTGATTTTTTGAGATACAGAAAACGAATTCGGTTTCAAACTTATAATGTAATATAATAAATTTTCTCCTGTGCTGTTTAACCACTTTTTATCGCGATTTTTTAAAAGTTTTTCCGCTTTTCACGTCTTGATATTCTTCAAAGGAATTAGATTTGAAACATTTATACAAACATAGTAAATTTTGACTTTCATGATTTTTGAAATTTTTGCAATTTTTAATGGAGTTTTTTTTTGCTATTTTCGCGATCGACTGGGAATTGTTGATGTTCAATTTTTGACCTAACATAGTAATTTCTATCCTCTTTTCAATAAAGTTTATTTGAACTTCGTACAGAAATTTTTGTGAATTTTTGATGTCATTTGTAGTATGTTTTTGTGATTTGCTACGATTTTTACACATTAGTAAAAGGAATCCAGTTTCAACCTTCTAACCCAATATAGTAATTTTTTTTTATCTTTTTTTATTCTATTTTTCTGAAGTTTATTCGAAATTTAAGGGGGTCCGGGACACAAAAATCTTCAAATTTTCAATTTTTTTTTATTGGATTAGAAATTTCTCTGCCGTTTTCTGCTTAAAATGATGTTTAAATCATGTTTCTATCTTAATTAGAACAGGAAATATTAATTTTTTCGTTTTGGTTTGTTTTCAAAATCTGCCTTTCAAGCTATGGTTGTCAAGGAAACGAGTTCTTGTGAAATTGCGTTTTTCTTCATGATAGGTTTTTTCACCATTTCTCATATTTAAATTCTTATAACTCGAGAACCTTTAAAGATACAGGGTTGAAACTCGGAACATATCTTTTTCAATTATTTTACTTTACTTTTGAACCAGCATATTTGAAAAAAATATTTACTTTTGAAAATATGATTTAAAAAAAAAAAAAAAGTTGTACCACTTTTTTTGTAATTTTTTCGTTAAATATTTTTTTTAAATTAATATCTTTTAAAATGCTGGCTCTAAATTAATTAAATATTTAAATGAAAAACAATTTAAATTATACAAATAATATTTCGAGTTATAACGATTTTAAGTTATACCACTTTTTTCATAAATTTTAAATTAAAAAATTTTTTTAAAAAGCTATGAGAAGTTTTATCATTTGATTTTGTTTACAAATGATATGGTTAACCATCACAAAAAATTTCAAAATTTTAACTCAATAAATAAAAATTTTTTGAAAATGTGTCCCGGACCCCCCTTAAAGCGATTTTTAAATATTTCGGCATTTTTTATTATGATTTTCAGAACCTTTTCGCAATTTGTGCTATTTTTCAACGGATCTGGGCAACGCCGGAAAGATTAGCTAGTACACTATAAAGATTACTCGAAAAAGATTCCGAAAATCCAAAGTAGTAAAAGAAACATTGTTTTTATAAATTCTTAGTTAAAATTTAAAAATATAGTTGTTTATGAAATTTCTAAAGATAAAAAACGCTTTTAGGAATCGGGTAACTAGGAATAGGTTATTGAATATTGTGATATCCATATGTTTTCCACTTAATACTCGTGTACAATCCTTTTTTATTATGATTTTCAGAACTTTTTCGCAATTTGTGCTATTTTTCAACGGATCTGGGCAACGCCGGGAAGGTTAGCTAGTACACTATAAAGATTACTCGAAAAAGATTCCGAAAATCCAAGGTAGTAAAAGAAACATAGTTTTTATAAATTCAAAGTGAAAATTTAAAAATATAGTTGTTTATGAAATTTCTAAAGATAAAAAACGCTTTTAGGAATCGGGTAACTAGGAATAGGTTATTGAATATTGTGATATCCGTATGTTTTCCATTTAATACTCGTGTACAATCCTTTTTTATTATGATTTTCAGAACTTCTTCACAATTTGTGCTATTTTTTAACGGATCTGGGCAACGTCGGGAAGGTTAGCTAGTACACTGTAAAGATTATTCAAAAAAGATTCCGAAAATCCAAGGTAGTAAAAGAAACATTGTTTTTATAAATTCTTAGTGAAAATTTTAAAATGTAGTTGTTTATGAAATTTCTAAAGATGAAGAACGCTTTTAGGGAATCGGGTAACTAGGAAGGGTTATTGAATATTGTGATATCCACATGTTTTCCACTTAATACTCGTGTATAATCCTGGGCTATTAATTTAATATAAAGCACTTCTTTTTTCAAACAAAACACAACGTTTATTGGCACATACAGTGGATGACTCCACACATTTAACATCACTACACATAAAAAAAATATGAAATAACCTAATGAAGCACTACAGAAACTCTCTACTGTATACTCTGTATCCGTAGCACATACATCTATATATATATGTATTTGTTTTAAGATCCACCGAAATTGGCCGTCGTTTTCGTCTCCTTCCACACACTGGCTCCTATAAGCTCCTATAAGCTCCCTAGCGAATCTGTTACACATTACCTAATTTGTCAGCCTATCGCTTACTTGGCGAGTTAGTTAGTAATTATAAGTAAAATACTTAAGCGTTCGCTTCGAAATGACGAGAAGTAATACTGGTTTAGGATTCCAGAGGAAAGGGAAATATTAAGAACATCGTTGCTTTAATATCATTAACTGCAATAAAAAAAATAACATAAACAATTAGCCATAGTAACATATTTATATACATATTTCACACTGATTAAATTTGTTATTGCTCCTTTAATAGTAATTGTTATTGCATTTAAAATGCGTGTGATGATTAGCTTAGTTTTAGGGATGTTTTTCTATTCATACTTTTGCAAAATTTCACCTTTGTAATGACGACAGAACAGCTGATTTTTATACTTTGTCTATAATACTAAATAATATAGTAATAAAGATAACATCGATTAATTATATTTTTTATTTGACATGTACATGGAATTGTTTAATGAAATAATTCTTGTGAGTAACAATAAAATTATACCTATTGATACTTAAAGCGGAATTTCTATAAAAGTATGTCATCCTTTCTAATTTTTAAAAATTAATTAACATTTATTTAATGTGGATAAATCATTCCAACTCAACTATATCATGTCTCTAGGGATATAACATACTAATGAAGTGTGGCATATTTTATATGAATATATATATAAAATGCTACATCAAATCGAAAACTCAGTATGCAATTAACAAGAAGTTTCTGTGTCATAGAAAATGTTTTATCTCTCGTAAATTAACTTCGAAATTAGTACCAAGATTTTGCAAATAAATAAATGATTTTTAAAATGCGAAATGCTTCATTAGTTCGAAGAATTTTGAGCGTCAGTTTCATAATTTGAAATTGCTCAAGTGAAATAATAAATCTTTGAACTCTACATCAATTATTACAGAAATTTCATGGAGATGAGAAATTAAACATGTTAAATATTAAGTATATTTGCTAGACATATAGTATTAATTAGTGATTTTAACTAAATTATATAAATCGCGGTTTTAAAATTTTGATATAGTTTTAACTCATAGATTAATGTCATAAATTCTCTTAATTTCTAAAATGGTGTGAAATTAATAATAATAATTAAAAAAAATAATTTGTAAAGATATTTCATCATCAGAATAAATAAAAGATCTTTGAAAAATCCTTTACAAGCTCATGTGAGAACAATTAGTTATCATTGAAGATATATCGCGTATATAAGAAAATTAAAAACAACTTGTTCGATTTTTCGGCGCTTAAATGGCAATGTCTGCAAATTTCACGCATTTTCGTTTTAAACCATTTCAATGATTGTCAAATATTTGCATTCTTCAGCGCATTTTGGTTCTTTTCTTTTTCTGGGAAGTGGAGGGGTGACTCTTAATATGTATTTACTTTGTTATATATGTTTTTATAGAGAAAAATTAATCGTTCAAAGGGGATCAAGATCCCCCATAAACTCTTTTTTGGATCCGCTTAAGAGAAAAAAAGTAGTGTCGCAAATTGAGTTATCGAAAGCAGCTAAAATTTTACAAAAACGAATCAGAATTAATTAGCAGGGTTTTAATCCACCCGCTAATATAAAATAAGCAATAAAAATCTGTTTTTGATGAAATTTTATACTGTAAATAGTTAATCTGAACAATTAATGCTGCAACTATAGAACTCAAAATAAGATTTATTTTTTGTCTTAATCAAAAGAGATGTAGTATATTTAATACAGTTAAACTCACCTAATATGAGGGGCCAGAGATTGATAAAGTTCCTTATATTACATAAAATCCACGAGAATAAAAATCATAAAAACGCACACATAATTTAGCACACAATTATTACAATTGTTGCTCTAATTATAACTTTATACAATCTCTTAAAAAAAATATTTAAATTTCCGCAGCATTTCTTTTTCCAATAACAGTAAATTAACAAGATGTAAATTCTTCTCAAAATTTGCATTTGCCTTACTGATAAAAATAACAACAATAACAGTAATAATCTAAATTATCATATTATATCACTGAAGTTTCCACTTCTCCCCGAGGCCCCTTCTCCTACACCCTCTAGTCTACGGATCAACTCCTCATTACTTAAAAAAAAAAAAAAGATTTATTACCCCCTCTCTCTCGTAACTATAAAAGCTCGAGCTATAAAAGTTTCTACTCTTATATGCTTATTCTGCACGAAACTGGATTTCATTATTAAACTTAATTTTAATCACATGAGTTTAATAAACACAATCGGCAAACACGTCGATTGATAAAACTCATAACCCGGTTTTCTGGAAGATACGAATGGTAAGGAAAGGCTCTCACTGTGTTATTTCACTATTTGGCGGAAGTCCGTTAGAAATCGCCAAGTGAAAAGGAAAAGAAGCTATCAGGTAAGAAACCTCAAAGCGACTATTTTGGGGAGCCTATCCTCCCGATAGCGTTTACTCTTCCACACACACACTCACTTTCTCGCTCACTAGCGGATGCTAACCTAACTCCTTCTGCGAATAAGAGAAGGCTGGAGTCTTTGGCGGACTCTGAAAATTCTAGCCCCCCTGATGAAGCAAATTTCCAACTAGTTGCTCCAAAAAAGAGCAGAAAACAAGAGAATTCAGATAATTCTAGTAATATGGAAGTAATCTAAACTAGTGTTAAGGTTAAAAAAAAAACCAGGATCCCACCCATCAAAATTGTTCCACCTGAGAGGTGGTCTTCTCTTTTAGTCAACCTTAAGCGAGTGGCACCCTCGACCCGTTCTAAGGCTAAGGGGAAATACCTTAGTTTATCTTTTGATAATGTGGAAGATTATAGAACAGTACAAGCTTTTCTAATTAAAATTAATGTACAATATCACAGTTACGTTCTCGAGGACGCAAAACTACTTAGAGTGGTTCTTCGTGGATTACCCGTTAACACTTCTGTCCCAGAAATACAAGAAATCCTGGAAATTGATTTCCCGGGCATCACGGTGACCCAGATGTATAGGGGTCCCGTGAGTAATAAAAAATATATGCCCCTATTTTTCTGTTCGATCCCACAGCAAGAAGGTGTTGACAACGTCTTCGAGATTACTGAATTATTACAAACTGAGGTTAGTTTTGAGAAGTATCGGGGCGAAAAGGTCCATCACAGTGTCACAACTGTCAGGTTTTTTTTCACTCATCCCTTGCGTGTAACTTACCTCCAGTGTGCCTTAAGTGCCCCGGAGGTCACATAACGAAAGAATGTATGAAAAGCTTCGATGATCCATGTCGGTGTTGCCACTGTGGATCTGATGACCCCGCTAATTATCGGAATTGCCCCAAGTTTCCAAAAACTACCCCCCCCACCCTCAAGATAGGCAGAAACGTTAAAATTAATAATGGTAATAAACGTACTGTTGTAACTGTGAATTCTAATAGGACTTTCTCCAACAGGAAAGTTGAAACCTCACAATCTTTTAGGGAAGCTGCAATTGGACATAAGGTCGCCTGACCCGCCCCCCCCCCACCACCACCCCTTCCAACCCTCAAAATTAAAAAAAATCGGCCCCAATTAAGGATGTCTTTTCGGCCGCTGATTTCATTCAAAACTTAATTCAATTCGAAACTAATTACAATGCAGACATTGTCTGCAAGGCCTTTTCAGTATCCCTTCCGGCACTCCGCCAGGCATCCACGGAGATTGACCGGATTTTTATTTTGTATTCTAAAATAGTAAATATTTCCAAAATTGGGTGTCGCCATCAAAAAGATGCGCGCTTCTCCATTTTTAGTTCATTTCTTTTACCCCATCATGTTCCCAGCTACTAGTAATTTGGATTCTTTCTCCATTGGTGTATTTAATGCCAATGGGCTTAAAACACAGGAAACTGAATTCCAAGCTTGGGTTTACACAAACAATTTAGACATCGTTTTGGTCAGCGAGACCCATTTTTCCCAGGGAAATGTCACCAAGGTTGCCAACTACGAGTTATTCAATGTAGACAGGGCTCGTAAGGGGACTAATAGCCCCAGTTAGGGCGGCACTGCTATTTATGTAAAAAAATTGGTTTAATGTGACTTTCATCAATATTCCCCCTCTAAATTACATCGAAGTTACACCTGTTGTTCTGGACTTCCCCAATATTCCAAATCTTCTCATAACAGCCGTTTATGTACCTCCTTTAAGTGATAGAAACCTGCTGGAGCAAGATTATTCCCGGCTCACTAATAATTTTCCAAATTTTATTCTTGCGGGTGATTTTAATGCTACTCATCCCTCTTGGAACTGTAGATCTACAAATGGTTTGGTTGTAAACTCAGGAGGTGGGTGGATCAAAATTTTGCGCAAATTATAGGGCCCCCCCCCACCCACTTTTCCACTTTCTAATAATTATCTTGATCTTGCAATTACCCGCGATTTCTCTTATCCTTACAGCATTCAAACGCTGAACGATTTAAATTCTGATCATTTGCCAGTAATCCTTCGGTATCGAGTTGACTCATACAACCTAGATTTAGGTCGGGTTCTTCGCACAAGGTGAGAGGATTTCACCTTCCTGCTCGAGCAGCGGGAAACTCCGTCCCTCGTCACTGAGACGAAAGAGGAGGCGGAGGAAGCCATCAGTCAACTCGGTGACGTTCTCAGAGAAATGTATGAACAGTGTTCTCAACCGAGAACCAATACTGTTGACACTCTCCGTCTACCGTTGGAGATCAGACAATTGATTACTGAACGAAATCGTGCTCGCAGGATGTGGCAGGCCTATCGTACTCAATATTTTAGGACTCATTTAAATCAACTGCACAGGAGAATCAAGGCCGCTATCTCCAAGTTTAGAAATGAACGCTGGAACACTTTTGTTGAATCACTTTCAACGGAAGTCAACACAGTTTGGAAGGCTGCTTCCCGCATTCTTAGGACACGAACACACATTCCGGCTATTACTAGCCCTAATAGCCTTAATGGCATGGCATATACTAACACTCAAAAGGCTGAAGCTATCACTGAAAGTCTTAGAAGTCAGTTTACACCTAATTCTGGAATAGACAGCCCTCGGGTTGCCGCTGTGTTGGAGACCAAACACACTACCCCCGGCCACATCTTCTGAGGTTCGGGAGTATATCTCAGGCTTAAAAAGGAATAAGTCTCCGGGTGAGGACCGCATCTCTACTAATATGTTAATTAACTTACCTCATAATTTCATTCTTTATATTGTAATTCTTATTAACTGCATGATGAATCTTAAAATTTTTCCTAATTGCTGGAAGAGGGCCATTGTTGTCCCCCTACCCAAAAGTGGGGTGGCAGATAAACATGACCCTTCTAGCTTTCGACCTATATCTTTAATATCTTATCTATCTAAAGTTTATGAGTATGTTCTTGTCAACCGCCTTAAGGAGTTCTTAAATTCTAATGACGTGCTTATACCGGAGCAATTCGGTTTTCGGGAACGTCATTCAACAACTCACCAGTTGTGGAGAGTTACTGAACTTCTTCACAATGGCATTAAATCTGGTGGCGTGACAGGAGCAATCTTTCTCGATGTGCAGAAGGCCTTTGACAAGGTCTGGCACATCGCTCTTATCTTTAAACTGATTGCGCTCGGAGTACCGGGCCAATTAATTAAAATCTGTAATGACTACTTTCAACTTAGATCCTTCGTCGTTAGAGTGGGAAGTTACTACTCTAACCCTCAACCTATTTCTAGCTCTGTGCCTCAAAGCTCCCTGAGCGGTCCCACACTCTTCAACATCTACGTCAACGATATTCCTAAAGGGCCTGATATCGACATAGCAATTTTTGCCGACGATACAGCCATGCTTAAACAACATAAACATGCACAAACAGTGTTCTCTAAACTTCAAAATTATTTGGATATACTTTCGGTCTGGTTAAGAAAATAGAAAATTAAAGTGAACAGTGCCAAAAGTGCCACCATCTTCTTCACCAATCAACGTTTTACCCCAGATGCTAATCGTAATTTTAAACTGAATAATAATAATATTCCCTGGAAGACTGATTATAAATACTTAGGCATTCACCTAGATTCCAAATTGACATGGTGCAAGCACATCACAAAAACTGTGGGACGTGCTGCCCGCGCCGTGGGCTCCCTTAAACCCCTTTTGACTTGGAATAGCCCCCAGTCAATCAAATATGAATTATAACTGTACAAATCAATGATTAGACCAATCATTACTTATGGGTCAGCAGTGTATGGTACTGCCTCAAAATCTTAATTTAATAGAATTCAACTTTTTCAAAATAAACTCCTGCGTAGGTTTACTAAGGCGACCCGCTATGTCCGAAATGACGTCATCTATCGTGACCTCAAAATCAAACCTGTATTTGCAGAAATCAAAAAACGTACGTTGAAGTTTCACAAGTCAACCCCAGCCGTGAGGAATCCTGCGTTAGATGCCATCCGTCGTTATGACGCTAGAGTGGGGAGGAACCGGAAACGGCCCCTCGCAATACTCACTCGGGACGATGACTTCGTCCCATGCTCAAAAACTTCTAGAAGAAATCCTTCAGGAGTCACCTAAACGCAGAATTCCCCGGGAAAATTTCATCTTTTCCCTAGATAGAAAGAAATTTCATCTAGAATTGGCTTCCCCGTGACGTCATGCAGCATACTGTTCATTGTCAACAGCCGCGAATTTCAACTTTCCTAATTTAATTATTGTATTTTATTAGTATTTTTTATCTTTATTTATTTGGAGCTTCCTTTCCTTAAATTTTATTGTTTATGGGTGCTCTTTACTTTACAAATTTTAGATTGTTTCGAACAGTTTCGTTACTTCCACCCAGGGAGTGGACAGGCTTCGCCTACCTTATTCCCGACCGGCCTTGGGGTGTTTGCTCACTGAACTTCGGCTATTTATACCTTTTTCTTCCCATTTTGGTTCATTTGACTGGCGGTGCTCAGGCATCCCGGTCACGAAATTCATGCCCCAGTTTTTAGTTAATTTTGAAGTTACTTGTCTATTTTTTAGCTTTTAATTTTAATCTTAACTTGTCCCCATTTTCGATCACGTTCAATACCAAAATGCAATTTGCAATAGCGGTGTTCTCTCGATGTCTAGTAGCACATAGCCTTTTTCAAGGCTAAACGGTTTGTGCGAAAGCCGGGAGACCTGCGACCTGTAATGCGCACTAGGCTTGACTGCTAAATTAGTGAGTATCTGGCCCCCTTTGTTTTTTATAAGTTTTTAGAGTTAGTCAGGCTTGGCTACCTCATGCTATAGCTTTCCTATGCTCGTTGGTACCCTACTGCCTTTACATTCTCCGTTTTTTGCCTAGCCAGTCGGTGAAATGACATCGAAGTATAGGGCAACCAAAAAATTCTTGGATGCCTTATGCGCCCCTTTTCTGGAGGTTATATTTAACCTCGTGCTTCCAACTCTGGAATGGCCCTCGGGACT
The DNA here is from genome assembly GCA_963932465.1 of Maratus speciosus. Lineage (NCBI taxonomy): Eukaryota > Metazoa > Arthropoda > Arachnida > Araneae > Salticidae > Maratus > Maratus speciosus. The sequence goes on along the minus strand of OZ010792.1, from coordinate 324,005,570 downwards.
CCACCAGAGCTTCCAAATTATACTTTTAGTCCGTGCATTGTTTCGAAATTCATCCTTAGTTCATTTTCATATTTAGTTGGAGGTTACTCGCGGCGGCGTTGCACGCCGCGTTGGCACTCCTTAAGCACCGCGATGTCATGTCATTCTCGCTCACTGACGCCAGGTGTCAGGAATGTGGTGCAGGCACAACATGACCAAGACGTCATCCAGACATCACAAATATTTTTGTTTGTGCCGTTATATTATATTTTCGTAGATGAAGATATATTTGTCTTTTTTACAGTGCAGAATACAGACACACAAGAAGTGTTCAAATTTTATACCATTCGAAACGGCTATCACCAACGCCACTCAGCACAGATTGTCGAACACTTTGGAGATTTTCGGAATTTTGCAAGTACTGTCTACGATTAAACATGATTCCTTGCAACTCGTTCCATGAAAAAAGAATCGGATGTTTCGTACGCGTTGCCTTGAAGGCCCACCACAGAAATTAACACGGAATAAAGAGATAGATGGAGATGATGTGTTTTGATTTGGCCTGACGTAAAAAATGTAACCCTGAAACCGGGTAAAACCGGTCAAAATTCAACCATGTACTTGCGGCTCCACAGAGTCTGTGTGCGGCTCGCTGTGAAAACCTCTCCCTGACCAATGAAATTCAGCCGTTGTTCCACATGCTTTGTCTTGTTTGGGTCGAATAAGAGCCTTTAAATTTGAGCAATAATGGGCTTGATATTGCAAACCGTTTTGGCAGATTACTGTATCTCTATTATATTAAAACTCTATCGGAATTAATTAACAGGATGCATCATGTGTCTGGGAAAGAAGAAAAATGAGAGGTTTGCCCCATGCCAAATCCAATCGCTTGCACAGAAAGTCACTTATCAGTTTCTGGTGATGCTTTCTTATTTGAATGTTGCTAATATCGACATATTTATTTTTTCTTAAAATTTTAAAATATCATACTAATAGTATAAAGAAGAAAAATTTGTTTGTAGGGATGATCTCTTGAACTACTGAGCCGATTTAAAAAAGGATGGTAGCAAAATAATGGCGAAAGTCCCTGCTTTAACCCCTTGGGGAAGAGCGTCTTTTACAGAATTTTTTATCTTTAATCACTGGTTTTTTAAAACAGAAATTTTTGCCTAATTGAATCGGAAAAATGCTCGGATTAAATAAGGCAAAATTTACTATAAAAATTTCCTGTACCAAATAATCCCCGATTCTGAGCACTTTACGCGGCACGAATTCCGGTCACTCTTCCCCAAGGGGTTAACAAAGGCTATATTTTTGTCTGTTCCGTTACTAAACAGGGGCTGCTACAGGAACAAACGCGTTCTAAAATTCTTTTTATTGTGATACTAAAAGAGCTAGAAATTTGATATTTGGCATGGTGATTATTAAAATGCTTACTTCGAAATTAAAAAGGGTTAAATGCACGGAAAACTTTCTAACAACGTTGTAAACTACGATTCCTATAGAATTGATAGGAATAAAAACTTGAAATTTGACTGGGCTATTACTTTTAAGATGTAAATGTCTCATATAGTATTTTTTTTAAATTTAAAAGTTAAAAGGGTGTAGGAGGAAAAAGCGTCTTAAAATTGCCATTTTTGTGATACTGTTAGACTAAAAACATAATATTTGTCATTGTAGTTACTTATAAGACATAAATGCTCGCTAAGTATCGTTTCTAAAAAATTCGAAATTAAAAAGGTGAAATGTAATAAAAACGTACTAAAAATGTTCTAAATTACTATTTCTATGGAATTCTTAAAGAGAGATACTTTAAACTTGACACTGCTGTTACTTTTAACACATTCACGACGGGAAACGAGAATTCTCATTTTCATTCAAAAAACATCATTGACTAAGTGAGTGGCTTCTACCTTACAAAAAATGCTTTTATATCATGTTCTCCTTATTTTTTTAAACTTTAAGACATTTTATATTAAGTTCGTACATTGAAAGATATTTATCGAAGCATAAACTTAGGAAACCTATCTGGAACATCAATTTACAAAATATTTTCAGAACAGGGTGGAGCTTCTACTGTTTTAAAATTCATATTTGATAAAAAGTGGCCGTAGGCAATGTGTTAAAACGTAAATCTCGCAAAAACAGTTAAAAAAAAATTGAAATTTAAAAGGGTGCAAGAGAAAAAAAGTTCGAAAATTATAATTTCTGTGACAGTTTTGTGGCTAGAAACTTTAAATTTGGCATTTTAGCTGCTTATAAGATATGAATGCTTTCAAAGAATGGTTTTAAAAAAATGTTTCGATAGTTAAAAGGATGAAATGAGCATTCTAAAATTGTTAATACTGTTGGAGCTAGAAACATTAAATTTCGCAGGATAGTTACTTATAAGATGTAAATGCTAAACTACGAATGGTTTCTGAATTCTAAATTTTAAAGGCTGAAATGTTCAAAAAAAATTCTAAAAAACTTTTAAATTAGGATTTTCTTGAAACTGTTAGGGACAGAACTTGAAATTAGAGATGGCTGTTGCTTTTAAGATATCAATTCTCACACAGTCTAAAATGTAAAAGGATGAAATGAGCGGAAATCTTTCTAAAATAACGATGACTTTTGGAACTACTGAACCTATTCCAAATCTTTCCTCAGGATAATAAGGATGATAGTCTTCGCTAAAAGGGTTTATTTTATTTCTTTACAAACTATCCACAAGGACGTGCAAGAGTGAAAATCTTTCCAAAATTCGAATTTTTTTGCTTTTTTCTATGCTAAAAACGTGACATATTGGTACGGTGGTTGCTATTAACTCGTATATGTTCGGTAAGGAAATTTGTTGATATATTTTAGATTTAAAAGGATGAAATGATAAGAAAAGACTATATTGATTACTTGGAAACTATCGAGATAAAAAATTTTTGATTTAAATGCAGGTTCCTATTTGGGTATAATTTCATAAAAAAATATCGATGCTTGGAATGTAGGGGAAACGTTCTACAGTTCTATTTTCCGTGTGATTTCTCTGAAACTGTCTGACTAGAAACTTTAAATTTGGCAAGGGATAATTTTTAAGATATAAAGGGATAATCTATGCGCTCGAACAATGCCTTTTTTTAAAAAATTGAAACTTTTAAAGAATGCAAATAGGAGAAAAAATTATCGTTTGACATTCCAATATTACATATAAAATTTCAGAATAATAAGAGAAAACGCAAATACCACTAACTACTATAAAGAATTAAAATGATAGTAACAAAGAAATATGATTGCCAATTATGTACTACATATTTAACGTTTTGCTACGCAAAAATGACGATTAATTAGACTAAACCACAGTTTTCCAAATTATTACTTAACGATATATTAATTTTTATGGCGAATAAAGTTACACGAATGCACTAAAGAATTTTTTTTTTCGTAAGAAGATGACTTTTGGAACTACGTCACCTATTCCAAATCTTTCCTCAGGATAATACTCTGAGATCAATCGATTGTAAAAAATCCCTGCCGGCTCGGGCCTACAGGCGGAGGTAGATTTCGAAGCTAAGTACTAAATTCACCAACAAAACTTAAATCAAGATTAGAAATAAACCCAGTTCCTCCACTAAGAATGAGCTCTAGGGCGCTAAACATTTTGTGAAAATTCTAATATACACGAATACACACACGCATGTTTATGGAATAGGTTTAAAAAATAGCTAAAGAAAATTCAGAGAGCCTCAAAGTGTTAAAATAAGTTAATATTTCCATAGTCGGGTTTTTATCATGTTTTAATACGTTTTTTCAAACTCTCATGACGTTAGATATTCACCTGCTGAGGTCCATTTTATTTCCAATGCGACGCAATATATATATATTAATTCGTCAAACTATTTATTTCATTTTGAGTTTTCATGCGGAAATCTAGCTCTAGAAAACTTATGACGTAATATTCAATTTGTTTTCAATTCGTCAAACTATTTATTTAACTTAATTTTTTGCGTGAAAATCTTGCAATAGAAAAGCAATTGTTGTGGTGAGAATTTTATTGCTTTTTTTTAATTGTTGGAAACTTCAGAAACATGTTAAGACAGTATTCAAAATTTTGAACCCTCCCCATTTCCATTCCCTTGGGCCGATTTTGCCCATTTTCAATCCCCGCCGAGATATTAGCCATCTCAAAGTTGTTGGCGAGTTTGAAGACGATCCGTGCATAGTTGCGACTTTTATCGTGCGGATAAAATTTAGCACATACATACATACATACATACATACATACACACACATATATATATAAACTTTTTAGGTGGGGGTGGTTTTGGGTTCCTGGGGTCCTATAATAAAAAAGTTATGAAGGAATTTTTCAAAAGTGGCACCATGGTAACGACTGCAATAGGTAGTATTTCTTACGAAATCTACTTAAAATTATTTCACTGTAGGATAGATGATAAACAGAATTACCAACTACACTGCATTGTATCTGCATTTTGAAGGGGATGACTGCAAATGGATTGGAATGAAAGATTTTCTCATCAATGCAAATATCATGTGCACTTAACCCTTTATATCCCAAATTATGAATTCATGAAAATTTCATCTTCTAAAGCATTTTTCGGGAATTGTTGAAACCCCATTAGAAGATTTAAACAATCATTTAATAAATTTATAGAAGGATTTTGTTAATTAAAATTAATTAAATTTTAATTTATAGAAATTTTGAGCAATATTTATAACTCCACTCAAACATTTTATTTAAATTTTTTAGTATTTTATAGAACTAGGAAATGCACAAATGTAATGCTCTTACAATAGAAATATAGAAATATTTCCTAACTGGAAACTTTTCACCCACAATCTTTCAGCGTCAAGAAAGCTGAAAGGTTGCAAATGAAAATGAAATCATCCTTTTAATTTTTGTTTTGTTTTGTGCAACCAATAATGCTTTTGGAGCAAGATAAAGTAAAGAATCTATAACTAATTCTATACTGTATTACTACTAACTCATGTATTAAATTAATTTTATAACAAGCTATTTTAATGGTATTTTAAAGTACCATCAAAGCATAAAGGGCTAATGCAGTGCTAGAATGAGGATTCCTAAAAATAAGAAAATAATGTTTAATCATCCGTAACAGTATAATTTCACCAAACGCAGAAAAGCACACAACTACAACTTTTCACATTTTAACAACTATGCGTGCAATGGCGCGGGTTTTGGTAATGTAATGTACAAGGTGTCCGAAATGTATCTTTAAACTTAAAAAATAATAATTATTAAAAATAAACTAAGACTGATGTGCACTTACGGTTTTTATGTTCCATAAAGAAAATATAAGTAAGTTTTTTTCGCAATATGTTATTCCACGATTCAATCAATCTGCGCATCATTAGTCGCGGAAAACACATCCAATCTATATGAGATTTCTAACCCGTTCTCTGAAGCATTGCAGAATCAACGGTCTGGATGGCTGCTGTAATTTGACTTATCAGTTCATCAGTGTCAAAAATTGGAGATTGGTAAACAGTGTTTTGCACGATCCCTATAAAAAGAAGTCCAAAGGTGTTACGTCAGGAGATCTAGATAGCCACGGTAAAACACTGACGTAGGTGACGTAGCACCATCTAGTTTACACTTCATAAAAAAAAACAGGTTTTTTTTATGAAGTGTAACAGGTACCCCCAGGTACAGGGGGAAGTAGATTTAAGGGGGAGGTAGAAGTTAAATACTAATTTCACCAACAAAAGTAAATCAAGATTAGAGATAAACTCACTTTAAACATTTTATCTGGCCGCTAGTGACGAGTTTTTAATTTCATTTTTCTGTAAGAGCTGTTTTTTTTTTTCAAAATCCTGCTAATACGATAATTTCTTCTTCAACCCCTATTTTTTAAAATTTGTTTTTGCTGTAAGAGTTGGCCCTATCAAAAACTTGCAGGATAAAAATTGTATATAGTATTAAGAAGTTTTAAAATAAGTTTAAACGAATTTGGTATCTTGTGAATTGAAGTTATGAATGTTTTTCTTCTTCCAACACCCCCCCCCCCTCAATTTTTTTTGATTTTTAATTTGTTTTGCGGTAAGATTAGGTAATATCAAATACTTGGATATATAAAAGTTGTAGATAGTATTAAGAAGATTTGTTATAAATTTAAGTGGATTTGATATCTTGCGAATTGACGAAGTTATAAATCTTGTTCTCCCTAAAACCCTAATTTTTTTCGTCCCTTGAGCCCATTTTTAATTTTATCAAAAATATGTCATACTTAAATATTTGGCCCTTTTCCAAAAGTAATGAAAACCTTAAACTGATTTGATATGTATTATAATTAATAAGCTATGGGGTTTTTTTTCGTTCTTCGCAAAACTCCTCCCTATTTCCACCTTCTTGTTCCGATGGTGCCTCTTGGTCCGGTTTAACGAACTTGGCCGAGATTTTCTGCTCCTTGGTTTTATATATCTGTTTGAAAGAGATTTGTGCAGAATTATGGAACTTATCGTGTCCATAAAAAAGTGATATACAGGGTGTCCATAATCAAACGACCCTACTTTAAAGTTGACTACAGACAAAACTATTGCTCATAAATAAGTGAAATTTTGGGAAAGACATAATAAAGGGATGGAAATTTGTATAAGATAAAAAAATACATAAATAAAGATAGTTCAAAATTTCGCCACCAGAGGGCAATTTTAATAAATTACACATTTAGCATTAGGATAGCTTAGAAATTTTATTTATAGGATGTTCATAATTATTCAACCCTATTTGAAAGTTGTTTAGAGACGAAATTATTGTTCAGAATGTTGTGAAATTGTTTAGAGGACATAATAAAAGTATGGGAATTTGTTTGAGCGAAAAAAAATAGGAGGCCTTTTTTTAACAAATTACACATTTAGCATACATTTACCATAGTTTGACAAATTCTGTTATAACCAAACATGTTCTGCATGACTTTCATCATTTTCAGATACCCTCTGGGATCGTAAGATAGCCTGTTCCACAGTTGACCACAGTGTCTTCTGGGAAATGCTAGGAACATGATGTGAAATGCTGGCTTTAGAATAAGGTTAAGCTAATAAATAAAATTTCTAAGCTATCTTAATGCTAAATGCGTAATTTATTAAAAATAGCACCCTGGTGGCGAAATTTTGAACTATTTATATATATATATATATATTTTTTTTTAGCTTTAAAAAATTCCCATCCCTTTATAATGTCATTCACCAAATTTCGCAACTTCATGAACAATAGGTTTGTCTGTAGACAACTTTAAAGTAGAGTCGTTTAATTATGGACACACTGTAGATTGATAGATAGACAGATATATAAAGTTTCGGACTGGGGCTGGTTTTGTGTTCTAGGGGTTATGATTGGTGTAGATATGCAAAAATTTTCAGAAATTCCAACGTAGTGGAGAATGTAATAGGTAGTGTTTCTTACGAAATCTACCTAAAAACTTACCTAAAAAACCGTAAGTGCATATCATTGTCTGTTTATTTGTAATTATTTTTAATTTCTTCTATCTTTACAAGAAGAAAGTATTGCATTTATGAAAATTCTCGAATTCCGGTTTTCGACAGATTTACAAGTTTTAGGGGTCAGAGATCCAGATTTTACAAAATGCCTGTCTGTGAGTCTGTCTATATGTGACACAAATTTTGTGGGCGCTCTATCTCAAGAACTAACAAGCGGAATTTAATAAAGCTTTAGATTCAGTTAGTCGCTGATATAAATTGGTGCTACTTTTTGGTGTAAATCGCTCAGCAGGTGGCGTTGCTATGCTGCATTATTCATGATTTTTTCAATAGCTATATCTCAAGATATAAAGCAGGGATTTTCAGAAAAATTCAGATTCAGTTAGCCTTGATATAATTTGGAGCGGATAACATTTCCATGTAAATCGCCCAATAGGTGGCGCTGCTATGCGGCATTAGTTATGTTATCGCAGTAGCTCTATCTCAAGAACTAACGCATGAATTTTCATCAAATTTCAGATTCAGTTAGTTCCTGATATAAATTAGTGCTGTTTAGATTTTGGTGCAAATCGTGAAACAGGTAGCGCTACTATACTGTGTTTTTCACGATTTTCTCAATAGCTGTATCTCAAGAATTAATGCATGAATTTACATCAAACTTTAAATTGAGTTTTTCCCTGATGTAAATTGATCGTAATAAGTTTTTGGTGTAAATTGCCGAACAGGTAGCACTGTTATGCAGAACTTTTCACGATTCCGCAATAACTCTATCTCGAAAACTAATGCACGGAATTTCATCAAACTTCAAATTCCATTAGAAAGTTGACATAAGTTGTTGCTGATTAGCTTTTCGTGTAAATCTCCTAACCGGTGGCGCTGCTATGCTGCATTGTCAGAAAATATTAACATGTATGAGATAGAAGAAAGTTTTGGGATTGCCACGTCAGACTAGTTTTAAAGTGCAAAGATGCATTTCATACACCCTGTATTTTAGGTATAACATATTTCATTCACATATTATTAAAATTGTTTCTATTGGAAGATTAATAAAAAAAAAAAATACAATTCATAGAAGAAACTGAAGATTCTTATAAACCCTGACTTTGCAGTATTGTAAGTGATTTCATAGTCTGCTGTTAGAATGCTCACAAGAATGTCCGAATTGAATTTCAATTTAGCAGACTTCTAAAAAGAGCGAACAGATATCACTAACATAATTTTTAAAATCATGGAATGTTTCTAAATTGAAATCCAATTTTACTTTATTTCGTTTTAGTGAAAGAAATAAATCACACCGAAGTTTATGACTGTAGGAAGTATTGTGCTATCCAATAACAGAGAAAGAGAAAGTATAAATGTGGGTTATAAAACTTAAATTATAATATATGTTTAATATACAAAAAATATCACAGAAACCTATATATAAATAAAACTGGTTGTTTTTGTTACAGGTGGTCATTTACATATTAAATCTAAACTTTCATTTTAAATGTTTAATTCTAATACCATAATTTTGATTTTCGTAAACATTTACATTTATGCTAATTTATTAATAATTAAAGAATTCTTGATAGTGAAAACAGAAATCCAAATTTTAGTATGATTTAAAATACATTTTTGTAACCATGCTAAATATTTTTTGTGAGAAAACCATTTCACTGGTTTTAAACATTTAAGAAGATCTTTACATTTTTATTAAAGGTGAGGGAACAGAACGTCTAGACTATCTGGACAAATTAAAAACAACAATACTATTGAACAAGATATTGCAAAATGTAAAAAAAAAACTTTTTTTTTTCAAGAAGTAAAAATACTACAATATTTCAATGTTAAACATTCCTAAGTTCTTATTATCCCCATTTTCAATGCTGTTATGCATGATGCATGAGAATTTACATTATTTAGTGCACAACCACAATTTTTCTTTATTGGCACTGTACTTTAAATTGCGACAAATTTGCAACATATTCAAAGAGTTTAGTGCTGAATTTAAGCATTTGTTTATTATTACAAAAAGAAAGTCTAACGAAAAAAAAAAAAATAACAGTAGTAAGAATAAAATAAAGGTTCTGGTTTGAAGGTACTGTCCACTCCTTTTATTCCGCAACAATAATCCGCTAACGCCTATAATACGCGCTATATTTCAGGTGTAAAAAAACATGCAAGCAACTAATCAAAATCTTCTTTTTTAAGCAAGGTAATATGCACTTTGGACGTAGTAAAAGTTGACTGATCTGATGAATATATTAAGAAATTTTTAATGCATTTATGCATTCATTAGAAGGAAATGTTCTGCGTATCTTGTAAATGACTATTAGACTGCTATATTCCGAAAACATTCACTGGCTATATAAAAGATAAAATTGCTTTCAAAGAAGGATTACCTTTTGAGGATAAATATCCCAGTTTATTAGAAAAACAAACCTTTGTTACTGATGAAAACATCCTGATTCTTAAAAGGCTTCAAGAGTAAATTGCAGAACATAAATTAAAACTATAAAGCAAACCACTATCACTGCAATGTTTGATAGATTTAAAAATAATAGAAATGCTTTCTATTAATTTTTTTTTATCATTTAAATGTATTTCTAATATTGAATATAGTTATATATATATATATACACACACACACACACACACATATATATATATATTTATACATATATATATATATATATATTTTATTTCAAAATTAATGAAAAATTACTGCATGAATGGCGCTACAGCAGCACATATCAAATGGAATAAAACATATTACATCATTTCAAAATGCCAAAACACCATAACTCCAAAAGGAAGGTGTATATCTGCAGAAATTTTTTAACTATAAAATATTTAAAAGAACAAGAAAGACAGGTAAAAAACAAAAAACTATCTGTTCTTCATCAGTGGGAGGACAGACAGAAAACTAACTCCACCCCCACTTTTAAAATTTGCAGAATTGTTCAAAAACCTGCAAATTTTAAAAGTGGGGGTGGAGTTAGTTTTCTGTCTGTCCTCCCACTGATCAAGAACAGACTGTTTTTTGTTTTTTACCTGTCTTTTTTGTTCTTTTAAATATTTTATAGTTAAAAAATTTCTGCAGATATACACCTTCCTTTTGGAGTTATGGTGTTTTGGCATTTTGAAATGATGTAATATATATATATATATAAAGAATTTTTTTCATTTCTGTGTCATTTATTTACAGTGTGATTACTATATTTGTTGATAAATTCCAAATATTAGAATGCAAACAAAGAAATGACCTATAATCCTCAAAATTCTATAAACCACAAAAACTTTGGTCTAGACCTATGCGGATTAGAAGAAGTATTCTTATTTCAATAAAACTTTAATTTATATAGGTTTTAAAAAGAAAAATCTTTATATCACTATTTAAAAGGAATTATTTGGCTTCAAGCGCCAATAGAATTATGCAAGCATTTTTAATTCCTTCTTACATCTTAAAGTGAAGCAAAGTGAAATAAAAGAATATTTTATTACTAATTACCTCAATTTAAAAGAATTTAAAAAAATATTTATGCCATTATCATTCGTCCTTACATTGTTAACACGACAGAGAAATTATTAAGTATAATGATGTATTTTATTCTTTAGAAAAAAAAATAGCTCGGTCAATGGGCTTCATTTTTAATATACAAATAATATATAATTACACAGGACTCGAAATGAAATAAATCATTAAAAGAATAAAAGGAAATAATATTAAATTTTCAGATCATTAACAATAGAGTTTCTGTTATATTTTATTATGTGTCATTAATAAGAAGCGGGAAAACAAAAATGCACAAATATTAAAGCTCTTCAAAAGGATTATTTTAAACCTTTTGTTTGTTTGTTTGCTTTAAATAAATCCACTAAATATGTTTTTTTGTTAAATCTTTTTCTTTATAAAATTTTTTAATTAATGTTCATTAGAAATTGCTCCAAGTTGTAGGAAATATATTTAAAAAATGAAATCAGTGCAAGATATTTTTAATCGTTTTGGTTTTATAACTTTGAGGGAACTGTGCAGTGTGAAAAATAAATTGAGAAAGGAAATTAGAAAGTCTATTATTCTGACATATTTTCATGAAGGAAGAAGTATTTTGTCTTATTAAATTACTGCCTCATCAAAAAAGCAAAAAAAAATCTAGAAAACAGGAATTTAGTGTCGCCCCCGATGAAAAAAAAATATATGTATATATATATATATATATATATATATATATAGTACAAAACATATTTCAATTTTAAGCCTTAAAGCACATACTTTTATTTTATGTAAAATGACGTCCTTCGCATCCGCTTAAGAATTCCACATTTACGATCCACTCTGAAGCATCTACAGTAAAGCATGCATAGGATGTCACTATCGCAAAATAATATACAAATACAGCAAAAAGATGCCGTCATTAAAGAAACTCGACAAAAAATGGCTATCTAATGATTCATAGGCCTTCATTTGTTTGTAACATTAATATAGGTAACTTAAAATTAAATATAGTTTATAATAGCTCCATGTTTTAACAGAAATCATTCGTTTATATTTTTTCAAAATAGCACGCATTTTCTTTCAGTTGTTGTGAGAAAATGACTGCAAAAAGATATAATTGCTATTTTTCAACTATTTTCCCTTTATTTTCTACATACATGGAGTACTTGAGTTGCCAAAATTAAACAAATGGCGATAAAAACTACAAAAAAATTAATATTTAAAAAATCAATGGAGATGCAGTTTTCAAACAAATTGCATTAAAAAGTACTTTTTTTGCTGTATTTGTGTATTTTCAAACTGTGTATTTTTTTTCTCAATACAACGGTATAAAAATTGAAAATGAGCTATGCTTAGAAGTTAAAGAAAAATGCTATAGAGTATTTAATTGTACAATGATACATCTGCGTTGTTTATTGCTGGCTTCTGTAAAGTAACGTTATTTTTTGGACACAAAATAAGCTGGGAGAAAGAAATAGCATACCGTACCGGGGGCTAAAAAAGGTGTAACAATTTGGGAAAATAATACAAGGCATTTCTGCTACGCATTTTGAACGAAATACGATTAAGGCGATAGAGAAAAAAATCCTTTTCAACAATGCGAAACTTTCTGATCTATTCACGTACTCAATTTTAAACATAAATCAGCAAACATGGCTATTGAACTTATTTGGAATCGAATAACATTTTCTTTTCTCGATAAATGTATTACATCTTGAGTGATAAATAATTACTGTTTTATGATGACCTCGTATTTACCTAGTCCGTCGTGTCCGAAATTCGGTTCAAAACGCTAACGTTGACGTTATTCACTTTTATGGATTCTGAATATGGAAACCAGAAGATATAATGCGTTTAGAAAAAAAAAATTATATAATACAGAATTAACCCGTTCGGGTCTGGAGTAGGTACTATTAATAGGAACTGTATTAGGTAGCTTTCATTATAAAAAGCTACCTATTGCAGCGGTTCGGAGGAAAGCGATTTCAAAAAAATTTGGTATATTTTCATCGATCATGACCCCCAAACCCAGAAACCACCCTTCTTTCAAAAGTTTATATATATATATATATATATATATATATATATATATATATATATGTATATATATATATATATATCCATATATATGTATATATATATATATATATATATATATATCTGATCTTTGTCACACTGTACCTCTCGTATTTATGAACCGACTTGAATGAAACTTCATGTATACATAGTACATACCAATGTCTCGACCGAGTTCGTTGGCCAGCTTCATCCGCCATCGTGTTTCAAAATGGCGGCCATTTAAATTTTTTGAAAAAATTTAAAATTTGAAATGTGGTACCAAAAAATTGAAAATTAAAAAATATTTTTCTTTTATGTGTTTGACCTTGTTGCAAAGATTCCGGAGCAGTTTTTGTCTCGTTTATATCTTAAAAAATGGCTGAGTTATAGCACTTTGAATTTCTAGCGTGGCTGACATTTTGAAACGACCTGATTTTTGTCACGCGATAACAGGCGTACTTATGAACCGATTTGGATGTACCTTGGTGTATACATAGTACATACCAATGTCTCGACCGACTTCGTTGTCCAGCTTCATCCGCAATCTTGTTTCAAAATGGCGGCCATTTAAAAAAATTTAAAATTTAAAAGGAGGTACCAAGAAATTGGAAAATGAAAAAGATTTTTTTGTATCTGTTTGACCTTAATACAAAGATTCCGGACAGTTTTTGTTTCGTCTATATCTTAAAAAATGGCTGAGTTATAGCACTTTGAATTTCTAGCGTGGCTGACATTTTGAAACGACCTGATATTTGTCACGCGATAACAGGCGTATTTATGAACCAATTTGGATGTACCTTGGTGTATACATAGTACATACCAATGTCTCGACCGACTTCGTTGTCCAGCTTCATCCGCAATCTTGTTTCAAAATGGCGGCCATTTAAAAAAATTTACAATTTAAAAGGAGGTACCAAGAAATTGGAAAATGAAAAAGATTTTTTTTGTATCTGTTTGACCTTAATACAAAGATTCCGGAGCAGTTTTTGTTTCGTCTATATCTAAAAAAATGGCTGAGTTATAGCATTTTGAATTTCTATTGTGGCTGGCATTTTGAAACGACCTGATTTTTCTCACGCAATAACAGGCGTATTTATGAACCGATTTGGATGTACCTTGGTGTATACATAGTACATACCAATGTCTCGACCGACTTCGTTGTCCAGCTTCATCCGCAATCTTGTTTCAAAATGGCGGCCATTTAAAAAAATTTACAATTTAAAAGGAGGTACCAAGAAATTGGAAAATGAAAAAGATTTTTTTTGTATCTGTTTGACCTTAATACAAAGATTCCGGAGCAGTTTTTGTTTCGTCTATATCTAAAAAAATGGCTGAGTTATAGCATTTTGAATTTCTATTGTGGCTGGCATTTTGAAACGACCTGATTTTTCTCACGCAATAACAGGCGTATTTATGAACCGATTTGGATGTAACTTGGTGTGTACATAGTACATATCAATGTCTAGACGGAGATCGTTGGCTAGCTTCATTCACCATCTTGTTTCAAAAGGCCTGCCATTAAAAAAAAAATGTAATTTAAAATTTAAAATGAGGTATCAAAAAATTGGAAAATGAAAAAGATTCTTTTTTATGTGTTTGACCTTGATACAAAGATTCTGGAGCAGTTTTTGTTTCGTCTATATCTTAAAAAATGGTTGAATTATAGCACTTTGAATTTCTAGCATGGCTGACATTTTGAAACTATCTGATATTTGTCACGGATAACACGTGTATTTATTAACCTATTTCGATGTAAGAAGGCATGTGGATAGTATATAGCAATGTCTTGCCCAAATTCCCTGGCCAGTTTTATCAGCCATCTTGTTTCAAAATGGCGGCCAGTAAATAAAAAAAAATTATATTTAAAGTAAGGTGCAAAAAAATTAGAAATTGAAAAAGGTTTCTTTTTTGGGTGACATTTTGAAAAATCTGATTTTTTCCCTGCGACAGCACTCGTATATATCAACCGATTCCGATTTGAGTGAGCATTTGCACTGGAATTACTAACGTCTCGACCAAGTTCACTGGTTAGCCTCATCCACCATGTTGTCTTCCAGGCACTTCAAGATATCGCCGAATTTGTCAGCCAAATATAAGTTAATTTAAATAAAAACAGCTTGGATATAGCTGAGTAATTTCGCGAAATTCTCATTCATAATGATTTAGTATTAATAAAAATTAGTATTCAATTTCCTATAATCGGTTTCCACTAAATTGAGCTTTGTGTGTTTGAATAATATAAGCTGGCTTTTAAAAAATAAGGAAGGACTTTTTTCATTGAGTATGATTATGTGTTAACAATTTACTTTTCTTATATATACATGTAGTAATGGTAGTATATGTCTATGCATTTTTTATTATGACTTCATTTATGTTTTGGCATTTAGTAATAATAATAATAATAATAATAATAATAATAACAGCAGTTTACTTAATTCTCTTTGCATCGTTGGCGATTCTTCTATTTTGTAGCTTTCATTACAAAAAGCTACCTATTGCAGCCGTTCGGAGGAAAGCGATTTCAAAAAATTTTGGTATATTTTCATCGATCATGACCCCCAGACCCCGAAATCACCCTCCGTTCAAATGTTGATATATATATATATATATATATATATGATTTTTGTCACACTGTAACTCCCGTATTTATGAACCGATTTGGAGGTAACTCGGTGTGTACATAGTACATACCAATGTCTCGACCGAGTTCGTTGGCCAGCTTCATCCGCCATCTTGTTTCAAAATGGCGGCCATTTACAAAAAATTTAAAATTTGAAATGTGGTACCAAAAAATGGAAAATTGAAAAATATTTTCTTCTTATGTGTTTGACCTTGATAAAAAGATTCGGGAGCAGTTTTTGTTTCGTCTAAATCTTAAAAAATGGCTGAGTTATAGCATTTTGAATTTCTAGTGTGGCTGACATTTTGAAACGTCCTGATTTTTGTCACGTGATAACAGGCGTATTTATGAACCGATTTGGATGTACCTTGGTGTGTACATAGTACATACAAATATCTCGACCGAGTTCATTGGCCAGCCTCATCCGCCATTTTGTTTCAAAATAGCGGCCATTTTAATTTTTTTTTTAAATTTAAAATTTGAAATGTGGTACCAAAAAATTGAAAATGGAAATTTTTTTTTCTTATGTATTTGACCTTTATACAAAGACTCCAGAGCAGTTTTTGTTTCGTCTATATCTTAAAAAATGGCTGAGTTATAGCATTTTGAATTTCTGCCGTGGCTGACATTTTGAAACGTCCTGAATTTTGTCACGTGATAAATAGCGTATTTATGAACCGATTTGGATGTAACTTCGTTTATACATAGTACATACCAATGTCTCGACCGGGTTCGTTAGCCAGCTTCATCCGCCATCTTGTTTCAAAATGGCGGCCATTTAAAAAAATTAAAAAAATTAAAAAATTAAAATGAGATACCAAAAAATTGGAAAATGAAAAAGATATTTTTTGTATGTGTTTGACCTTAATACAAAGATTCCGGAGCAGTTTTTGTTTCGTCTATATCTTAAAAAATGCCTGAGTTAAAGCACTTTCAATCTCTAGTGTGGCTGACATTTTGAAACGTCCTGATTTTTGTCACGCTATAACAGATGTATTTATGAACCGATATGGGTGTACCTTGGTGTGTACAAAGTACATACCAATGTCTCGACCGAGTTCGTTGGTCAGCTTCATCCGTCATCTTGTTTCAAAATGACGGCCATTTAAAAAAAATTAAAAAAAATAAAATTTAAAATGAGGTACCAAAAAATTGGAAAATGAAAAAAAAATTCTTATGTGTTTGACTATAATACAAAGATTCCGGAACAGATTTTGTTTCGTCTACATCTAAAAAATGGCATTTTGAATTTCTATTGTGGCTGATATTTTGAAAAGACCTTATTTTTGTCACGCAATAACAGGCGTATTTATGAACCGATTTGGATGTAACTTGGTGTGTACATAGTACATACCAATGTCTCGACCGTGTTCGTTGGCCAGCTTCATCCGCCATCTTGTTTCAAAATGGCAATCATTTAAATAAATTTGTAAATTTAAAATTTAAAATAAGGTATCAAAAAATTGGAAAATGAAAAAGATTTCTTTAAGTATTTGACCTTAATACAAAAGTTCCGGAGCAGTTTTTGTTTCGTCTATATCTTAAAAAATGGTTGAGTTATAGCACTTGGAATTTCTAGCATGGTTGACATTTTGAAACGATCTGATATTTGTCACGCGATAACACACGTATTTATTAACCTATTTGGATGTAAAAAGGCAGGTGGATAGTATATAGCAATGCCTCAACCAAGTTCACTGGCCAGCTTCATCCGCCATCTTGTTTCAAAATGACGGCCATTAAATTAAAAAGATATAAATATTTAAAGTCAGGTGCAAAAAAATTAGAAATTGGAAAAAGTATCTTTCTTAAGTATTTGACCTTTATATAAGGATTCCGGAGCATGTTTGTTTTGTCTTTATCTAAAAAAAATGGGTCAGATACAGCAGTTTGAATTTCTTTATGTGGGTGACATTTTGAAAAATCTGATTTTTTTGCCTGCGACAGCACTCGTATATGGGCATTCTCACAATTTTTTGACTTTTATGTCCCTGAATAATAATTTTTAATTTAGTACATTTTTTTTTTTCATATACTGAAGGCAACATCCCGTTGCATGATTGCATAACAATATTAACGAGATAAATAAGTTTTGGACGATGTTGAGGGTCCAAATACCAGGAAAACTCCTATACCGTCCCGTGTCCCTGATGCTGATTGCCACACCAGTGGCCGATATGTTCTGCTCTCGAAGCTGGTAGACGGGAAGTGTTGGGTTCGAACCTAATCGCGCGCGCCGGTCTGATCGTTCGGAGTTTTCGTGGTTTTCTTCGAACCTTGGATTTCCAAGGGTTAATACGGGTTAGGTTCCCTTAGGAAGACCCCCACTAAGTGCACTCCCACCCCTTAGGGCCTATATCCCTCGTGTTAATAATTGGCCGTCATAAACACAACCAACCAACCAACCGTGATGCTGATTTTTAAGTTTGGAGCTGTCTGTATAAAATTGTTTCAATAAAAGTAATTCGATGTAATTTTTTTCTGAAACTGGGACAATTGTTTTATTTAAATATGTAGCTAATAATTAACCTGCATGCATTTTTAAGGCTGATAATATTTTTTGAACTCTGTCCCTGGGTTTTTTATCCTTACCGGCCCTCTTGCTAAACTTATACAGAAAATCACTTCAAATGCAGCTACAGAATTTTTTTCAAGTTTTTTCTCATGCAGAAGTATGCAGAATTTAAATTAGCATTTAAATTTAAATTTCAAGATCGTGGCTTTATTGGTAGTCTTACCGTCTCCAAGGTTTATTCCTGTACTTTTCGAGGTAAATTATTTTTTTTATTATTTAATCCAATGTAAATAACTCTTTCTAAAAATCAATGGACATTGTGGCTACCACTTAGTATTAACATGATTTGCCTAAAATAGGTGGTAATTTTCCTTATTGTTCCATCCTTATTGTCCCTTTTTTCCCCATTTCGTCCCTTTTTCCCTATACATTCCTATTTTTTACCTTACCGTCCCTTCTTTAACACCCCTTTAAGACAATGTTATACCAAAATTTTGTACTAAAAATACTACATTGTTATTATTTCTCATTTGAATGTCCTGTGGGTTTTATGCAAATTCATTATAAGTAAAAATTTAGAAAGAAAATAAAAAGTTTTAGTGGTAAAATGGTAAGGAAAATTAAACTCGCAAGTTTAATATAAACCTCAGTTAAATAAAAAATTTTTTCGCTGCTGATCATTTTTTCTTTATTTTGAATCATTAAGGCATTCGTCTATCAGATTAAAATGTTATTTTAGCAAGTTTAATTTCACCAGATTTTTATTCCCGAAAGTCAAAAGATTGTGAGAATGCCCCATATATCAACTTGTTCCGATGTGAGTGAGCATGTACACAGGAATTACTAAGGTCTCGACCAAGTTCACTGGTTAGCCTCATTCACCATGCTGTCTTAAAATGGCTGGCACTTCAAGATATCGCCGAATTTGGCAACCGAATATAAGTTACTTTAAATAAAAGCAGCTTGGATAAAGCTGCCTAATTTTGCGAAATTCTCATTCATAATGATTTAGTATTGATGAAAATTAGTATTGAATCTCCTATAATCGGTTTCCACTAAACTGAGCTTCAAGTGTTTGAATAATATAAGCTAGATTTTTAAAAATAAGGAATATGAAAGCTACCTCTTCCTCCCGGCACTGGTCGGACAGACTTTTAGGTAGATTTCGTAAGAAATACTACCTATTGCAGTCGTTACCATGGTGCGACTTTTGAAAAATTCCTTCATAACTTTTCATTATAGGACCCCAGGAACCCCAAACCACCCCCACCTAAAAAGTTTATATATATATATATATATATATATGTATGTATGTATGTACTAAATTTTGTCCGCACGATAAAAGTCGCAATTATGCACGAATCATCTTCAAACTCGCCAACAACTTTGAGATGGCTAATATCTCGGCGGGGATTGAAAATGGGCGAAATCGGCCCAAGAGGGTGGAAATGGGGAGGGTTCAAAATTTTGAATACTGTCTTAACATGATTCTGATAAAACCAGCTCTTACACAACAATGGCAGGAAAAAAATAAAAGTTTTTCGTTATAGCAGTTGCCAACAATTAAAAAAAAAACAAATAATAAAATTCTCACCACAACAATTACTTTTCTTTTGCAAAATTTTCACGTGCAAAATTAAATAGTTTGAATTAAATTAAATTAAATAGTTAAAAAATTAAATTAAATAGTTTGACAAATTGAAAACAAATTGAATATTACGTCATAAGTTTCCTAGAGCAAGATTTCAGCATGAAAACTCAAAATAAATAGTTTGACGAATTAAAAAAATATGTATATTGCGTCATATTGGAAATATAATGGACCTCAGCAGGTGAATATGTAACGCCATGTAAGTTTGAAGAAACGTATTAAAACATGATAAAAACCCGACTATGGAAATATTAACATATTTTAACACTTTAAGGTTCTCTGAATTTTTTGTAGCCCTTTTTTAAACCTATTCCATATATATGTGTGTGTGTATTCGTATATATTACAATTTTGACAAAAAGTTTAGCTCCCTACAGCTCGCTCTTTGTGAAGAAACTGGGTTTTATCTCTAATCTTGATTTAAGTTTTGTTGGAGAATTTAGTACTTAACATCGAAATCTACCTCCGCCTCTAGGCCCGAGCCGGCAGGGATTTTTTTATACATTCAGTGGTGGCCAAAATTGTGGACACATTTAGGTAGCTTTCATTACAAAAAGTAAAAAGCTGCCTATTGCAGCCGTCCGGAGGAAAACACTTCTGGACAATTTTGGTATATTTTCGTCGATCATGACCCCCAGATTTATCAAAACTACCCTCCGTTGAAATGCTGACTTATACATATATATATATATACTATACAGGGTGTCCGGTCTCAACGGTGTCCAATGGCTAATTCCTAAACCGTTAGTCGTAGACATATAGTTCCAATTACAAATATGTTTTAAATCAGGTAAAGAAATATTTTAAAAGCGATTTGGGTTAATAAAAACATATCTTAAAAAACTGCGAAATTTAAATTTTTATACGGTCCCCCGGTCCTATAAGTTATATTTAGTGAAATTTTCCTTTTACACTGACAAGTAATACAAAAAAAGTTCCGTTATTCTACGATTAAAATTGACCGAGTAATAGCTGTTTAAAGTTGGAGCATATTTTTTGCTGCAAATTGGGGGTCATTCACAAATTTAGTCGAAATATAATTTCGTCAGATATAAAAAATGTTTGGGAGTAAAATTAACATTGCAATATAAATTTGAAATCTTTAATCATTCTGGCATATTAATGCAAAATATACAATTTGTAATAAATATTTAAGAAGAAATAAAAAACAGAATTTTTGTTAAATAAAATGATTATAAATTAACAGCCTTAATTCTTTACAAGATGATACGCATTTAAAAATATTATTAGATTGCACAAGCCTGCAAAAGTTGAATTATGTCATGTTTTTTAGCTTTTGAAAATTGATTCTTATATATTCTGTACCGCTGAATCTGAAATTGACCTTCATTTTTAACTATCATATCAGGATTTTTCGCAAATTGCGAATTTGAAAGTTAAGAAGTTCAATGTTAAAATTGAATTTCCTCCCCCATCTCATCGGATCACTCAGCTGTTTAGCTGTAAGAATCCCAGGATAAGCAAAAATATCGATTAAATTTTTTAATAAAATAAAATAAAATAAAAAATGTTTTACATATGTTTTATAGTATGAGATTTTCGCTATATTTTAACTTACACATTTGCGATTTGCAAAAAAATTCTAACGTGAAGGTTAAAAATGAAGGTCATTTTTAGATTCAGTGCTAAAAAGTGCATAAAAATCAATTATCAAAAGTTAAATTTTGTTGAAAATTGTAGTTGAAAATTGATTCTTATATATTCTGTACCGCTGAATCTGAAATTGACCTTCATTTTTAACTATCATATCAGGATTTTTCGCAAATTGCGAATTTGAAAGTTAAGAAGTTCAATGTTAAAATTGAATTTCCTCCCCCATCTCATCGGATCACTCAGCTGTTTAGCTGTAAGAATCCCAGGATAAGCAAAAATATCGATTAAATTTTTTAATAAAATAAAATAAAATAAAAAATGTTTTACATATGTTTTATAGTATGAGATTTTCGCTATATTTTAACTTACACATTTGCGATTTGCAAAAAAATTCTAACGTGAAGGTTAAAAATGAAGGTCATTTTTAGATTCAGTGCTAAAAAGTGCATAAAAATCAATTATCAAAAGTTAAAAAACACAACCATCGCCTCTACTTTATAGAATTCGATTTTTGTTATTCTTTAAATTTGAAATTTTATGTTTTGCGAAATATCCTGACATGATGGTTAAAAATTAAGGTAATTTTCGGATTCAGTGCTAAAAAATACATAAAATTTAAAAAACCCAACAATCGCAGTCTTGTATTATCTAATCTAAAACTTTTTCTTAAACTCCTTGGCAGGAATCTATTCAAAATGTTTTGTGTTATCCTGTAAAATAAGTATAAATGGTAACCTCCGAAAATCTTAATAATATTAGATTGTTATCGGATTTGCGCCAGTATGTAAAGTGCAATCTCGATCGGATATTTAAAAGTGTGTTAAAGTTCGAGTAAAAATTTTGAACTGGAAAAACATACATACGATTGCTGAAGTAACATAAAAACCTACAAAAAAACATAATTTTTGTTAAAAGAAATCATAAGAGAAACAGTCTCAGATCCAAATTTGAGACTTAATCATAATACTTGTAGGATTTTTTTTCAAAGCGCAGATACACATGAAGTAAGATCTTCGAATACTTTAAACACTTGGTATACGATCCCTCAAAACCAAGCCGAACTCATTTGTTTTCAGAGTAGAAAAGTGGCATAAGTCATGCATTTTTAAAGTTTCATAACTCGCTCAATTTTAACGTTATATGAATGGGACTTTTTTTGTGTTACTTGTCAGTGTAAAAGGAAAATTTCACTAAATATAACTTATAGGAGCGGGGGACCGTATAAAAATTTAAATTTCGTAATTTTTTAAGAAATGTTTTTATTGACCCAAATGACTTTTAAAATGTTTCTTTACCTGATTTAAAACATTTTTGTAATTGGAACTATATGTCTATGACTAACGGTTTAGGAATTAGCCATTGGACACCGTTGAGACCGGGCACCCTGTATATATATATATATTCATATAAGAATTTTGTCATGCTGTAACTCTCGAATTTTTAAGCCGATTTGGATGAAATTTTTCATGTGCATTGCACATACTACTGTCTCGACCGAGTTCGTTGGCCAGCTTCATCCGCCGTCTTGTTTCAAAATGGCGGCCATTGGAATTTTTGATTTGTTTTATGTTTTCTAACATTGTATACTTATAGAAAATGTTACGTTTCACAAAAGGCAAACTCTTGTGTATAATTTTAAACAGAATGTTAGAGAAACAGTAAAAGATATTTTACAGAGTCACACAGTGTATATTAACAATATAGGTCATTTTAAAGAGAAAGTTAGGGAACCTAAAATTTCCAAAAGTGTCCACAAAATTCAAATGGCCGCCATTTTGAAACAAAATGGCGGATGAAGCCGGCCAACGAACTCGGTCGAGACATTAGTATGTACTATGCATATGAAAATTTTCATCCAAATCGGTTAAAAAATTCGAGAGTAACAGCATGGCAAAATTCAGATATAAATATATATATAATATATATATACATAAATAAGCATTTCAATGGAGGGTGTTTTAGGGATGTGGGGATCATAATCGGCGAAAATATAGCAAAATTTCTCAAAGTGTTTTCCTTCGGACGGCTGCAATTACTTTTTGTAATGAAAGCTACCTAAAAGTGCCCACTGTTTTGGCCACCACTGTATATTTCGCTCTTTAAATTTTAAAATATAGGTTACTTTTTTGAACGAATGATGTGTGATAAAGCTAAAAAATATTAGAAAGTTGTAATATATGTTAAATTTACGATATTTTCCAAACGTCTCCAAAAACTCTTCCTTAACCTAGATATTTTTTTTATGTCGGAAGAGAAACTTTCTGTTGCTAAATTACTTCTGCATGAAGCGATTTAAGACGTAACAATTAGGAAGGTAATAAAATACTTTTCTGCTGGTCATTTAGACGAAAATACAATTAAGAGAGGGAACATAGTATTTACGACTGAGGAAATGATTTTTATAAGCTTTTCTGAAGTATCTAAAACATATTAAATGTTAATCTAAAAAATTAGTCATAGATTAATCTCTTATGTCAATATATTTAAGTTGATTATCCTCCGTGGTGTTTTCTTTAATAAATAGTTAATTCGTTTTGTTAAGACTAATTTTTTGTATTTTTTCAATCTTATATATTACTTTGATGACATCGCCATCAGAATCCATATAACTGGATTTGTTCAATTCTTATTTAAAAATACCGAATTTTTCTAGAATAATCTCCTTGTTATCTAATCGTAAAATTTCTATATTAAATAAGAATAATTCGAATCAAATCGATGCAAACTGATTTTATTCGAAATAATATACTGCTTCTGTGTCTTTCAGGGAATGTGCGTTGAGCAAAAATAGATTGAGAAAGGAAATTAGCGAAACCGTTGTTCTGACATTTTTTTTATGTCGGAAGAGAAACTTTCTGTTGCTGAATTGCTTCTGCATGAAGCGATTAAAGACGCAACAATTAAGAAGACAATACAATACTTTTCTGCTGATCATTTAGAACGAAAATAAAATTAAGTTAGGAAACGTACTGTTCATAGCAGAGGAAATGATTTTTATAAGCTTTGCTGAAATATCTAAAACATATTAAATGTTAATCTAAAACATTAGTCATAGATTAATTTCTTATGCCAATATATTTAAGGTGATTATCCTTTATAGTATTTTCTTTGATAAATAATTAACTCGTTTTGTTAACAACTTATGCCTCCACGATACTTTAAAGTACTGTTTAAATAACTTGTTATAAAATTAATTTAATACATCGAACAGTAGTAATACAGTTTAGAATAGGTCTTAGATACTTTACTTTATCTTGTTCCAAAAGCAATATTGGTTGCACACAAAAAAAAAATATTTTTAAAAGGGTGATTTCTTTTGCCTTTGCATCTTTGCAGCTTTCTTGAAGGTTTAGAGATCGGGGGTGGTTACAACCATATTTAAAAGCGTAGTATTAAACAGATGAAGAAAACCTGACATACAAATCAAAGTTCATGACGACAAAAACTGAAAAAAAGGAGATAAGTGCAGAAATCGGGATTTCGCAGAAACGTCTGTTTCACTATCTCAGTGGTAAAATTCAATTGATTAGCTTGTGTTTTGAGAAAAAGGCGACTTGAAAAATGTCACAGTAATTAGACGTCGACCAGGGTAAGATCAGTCATTTGTTACCATAGAAACGAATGACCAATATATTCTGTTAGCTCATCAAAACAGAACATGCAATGCTTCTTACAAGGAAGGTCGCCTTACTGGGCATACTCAGAATATTTTGAAAAAAAATACCACTTAAGCTACTTATGTATGTAATAAAGGATCAGTCAAATTTAGCGGCGGAATTACAGTAGAAAGTCTGTAAAAAAATAAAATACTTTCGAGTATTTGGTGCGAAAAGACGAAAGCGTCACGCAATTTGGCGAGCCATACTTTTCCTCGCCAAAAGCAAACGATTTTAATTAGTAATCTCTAATAAACGTTTATACGAGTATACGTATAATATGTATTATACGAGGATACGTATTCAGATACGTATAATATGGCTACGGCGGTTATACGTATTATTCAAAACAGCATATACGATACATCGTATATCCGGATCTTAACCAAGCGGTTAAACGTATAAACATCTAAACGTTTTTCTTTCAAGGCATGAAAATAGATGCATATCTACGGATTTTAGACATTGAGAAATATCATTTAGAATTATGCATTCTCGCAGTTTACCAGGGCCTTCGCGATTCTTTGTTGAAAGAACCACGATGGCCTGGGGTTTACCTACCTTCTAGTTGTTGTGTACTTAAAAAAATGTGAATACTTTTCACCAGTTTTGATTTTGGTTGTTTTCCCCAAAAACTAAGCTATTAATTATGAAATGTTTTACTATTGAAAGTGGGTAGCTGTAAATCTACCTTTCGCAGATCTGTAACACAGCACTTAGATTCTTTTGATTTGTGGCATTGACCCTTCTCGCGAAACATTATTTTTCATGCGACCACAGAACAGACTTAAATTTACTTTATATTTTATAGTGACAATGATCAATACGACTGCTAGGAAGCTTTGTAATCATACTTTTATTGTATTTAAGAATATTGTTTTCTAAATTTAAAATATTTTGAAAATATGTCTAAAAAGAAAAGAGAGGGCAAGTCATTTTAAGCATGTGTAATTGCATTCTAAAACCTACAAGTCGATTACTTGCGGTTTATAAGTAATCAAAATTTAAAGTTACTTTATACAAAAAAAAAATATGTATATATATTTACCAATATTAACAAATCTTAAAGGTAATGCTTTAACATTTTTTATAAAAAATATCACGAATGTCACGATTAAAAAAATGGATTTTAATTATGCATTAACAGGGTTGAAAACATTAGCTCCATGGAAAGAATAACAATTGTGCCCGGATGCAATTTGGAGTGTAACACAGACGAGTAAAGAATTTTTAAACGATTAAAAGAAAAAAAAAACATACTTAACAAGGATTCACACTATATCTGAAACATTTATACTCTCATTCTTTACTCAAAAAGTGTTTAACTTTGGCAGTTTCTTACAACGTATACATCTTGTACACATTACATACACAAAATATAAATGTAACAGGATGTCTGATCTCAATACCATAAGATGAACAAAAATCTAAGTGAATTCAAAACAAAAATTTGCGAAGTACTTTTTGAAATTCACGGTAATAACTTTCGGTTTTGAAATAAAAACACTAACATATTTCCAGCTTATTCTCCATTCAGTGACGTAAGACTGATGAGGTCTATTGTTATTAAAAGTGAATACGATACTTGAAATATACGTATACTTTAAATGTACGTATACTTAAATATACGTATAACCGATGCACCATTATACGTATCCGGATACGTTTAAACGTATATTTTAAGGCATTCATATTTCATAGAAACGGATTATACGTATATGCGTATATCGTTTAAACGTATAACGGAAATACGTATCCCATCCAGAGCACTAATTTTAATGCACCTGAAAATTGTTTGTTAATTGATTTTTTGAATGCGTGTAAAAAGTATTTAATGAATTTAAACATAAACAATGGGAGAGTTTAATAAATACATTTTTTTCCTATTACATATTTTGTTGCTTGTTATTTAATTTTATTACTTTAAAAACAATTTCATATATAAAAAATACTTTACTATAGTTAAGCGTGTTCCAAAATAAAGGCAAGATTCATTTACTAGTTATTCATTTCAATATCAAAGAACTGGTCATTTCCATAGCAACAAAATTGAACCGGCAGTGCTCAATTGGACTTAATTTTGAGATATTGGAACAATTTTAATTTATTTTAATTTTGTTTTAATTCATAAAATTTGATATTTAACTTTCATTATAAATATATATATACATGACAAAACTATAGTTAAATCCAACAAAAACTGACAAAACTAAAGTTATTTACATTAAATTTATTTAAGCAAGTCCAATATGAAACATTTTTAGCTTAAAGAGTATTCGACATAAAAAAGCATTTTTCGAAATTTCATTTCATTGTCAACCGATGATAAATCGCCAAATAAACGAAATTTTCATTATTTTTTTACGAACGGTCTATCGATGTTTGCCAAAAAAATATATATATAAAATATATATCCACATAAGAAGAATAACACTCTGTATTTTTTTTTCAGATTTTTCTGAATATGCCCGTAAGGAGACCTTCCTTGTTAGCTGCAAAACACAGTTGTTCCTGGTTGCAGGACTAAGGTTGTCTAGCCAAACAGTCCGAAATAGGCTTCATCAGAGTGTTTCCTATGGACGTAAGCCATTGGTCTGTATTCCGTTGATCTTAAGCAACTGTGCGTCCCAAAGAAGGTGGGCAACTGAATTTCGAGATTGAAGGCAACCTGGTTGGAGTCTAGTGCTAGTTACAGACGAGTCCCGATTAAGTCGGGATGTGACATCCGACGTGTTTCGGTATGGAAAGACAGAGGCACTTGAAATAATCCCACATTCGTTCGTGAACGATCACATTATAGAAGAGGTGGTTTGATAGTATCGGTTGAAATTAGCATAGCTGGGCGTAAGGACCTGCATATCATTCGGAATGGCACTTTGACAGCCAAAAGTTATACCGACCCTATACTGAGACCTCATGTCGTATTTTACATTACAGTAATTGATGATTGCTTTTATTCCATGCATGATAATGCCTGATCGCATACAACCCGTCTTATGAACAACATGCTTAAAGCTGAAACAATACAGCATATGGAATAGCCAGCATGCTCTTTTGACCTAAATCCGATCAATCATGTTTGAGACATACTCGGACGACGCATTGCAGCGACACTAAGGCCTTCTTTTATTGTCCGGGATTTCGATATTGCAGTTATTGAAGACTAGCTGTTTAACCCGTTCTATGCACGGGAGTTCATGAATTTAATTCTAAAACCATAATTAAAAATAACTATTCGATTTAGTAAAATATTTTACTACTACTGTGCCTTTTTTTTTTATAAAATTTAATTTATCATGTTACTATGTCAGCAATATGAATAACGGAATGAATAGAATAAAAATTTTGTTGATGTTTGTTATAAAATGTGTTTCTTATTTTAAAAAAAATTGTGATAAATAATTACAATTAAATAATCTCTTATTAATCTTAATCTCGCAATAAAATAAGCTCTAATTATTTGCATGTGAGGTGAAACAATTATCGTAATACCCACAAAAGCTTCTTATTATTGCAGCGTGGCATACGTAATATGTATATCTCTAATTATTTGCATTTGAGGTAAAAGAATTATCGTAATACCCGCTACAGCTTTTTAATATTGCAGCGTGGCGTACGTAATATGCAATGCGTCTTGCAATAGAAAGGTAATTGTTGTGGTAAGAATTTTATTGTGAATTTTTAATTGCTGGCATAAATTCAAATTTAATTAATCAATTTTAATTGGCAAAATCCTTCTAAAATGTATTAAATGACTATGTAAATCTTCTAATGTAGTAGTTTCAAAAATTCAAGAAAAATGCTTTAGAAGATGAAATTTTCTACGTCGCCGTCAGAACCCATATAGCTGGATGTGTTAAATTTTTGTTTTACGTAGATTTCGCAAGAAATACTACCTATTACATTATCCGCTATTTTTTAGTTTCTGAAAAGTTTTTGCCGATCTACGCTGATCATGACACCTAGAACCTCAAACAGTTCAAAACTTTATCTATCTATCTATCTACCTATCTAGATATGAGTTTTTTATGGACCCGACAATTTCCATAATTCTGCATAAAACTCTTCCAAACTGATTCATAAAATCAAGGGACAGAAAATCTCAGTGCAGTTCCTTAAACCCTTGACCACAAGGACGCACGCTGCATACGTCCTCTCATTCCAGTAATCAACGACCATGACGTCCACCCCCATACATCGTTCTCTACACAGTAATGGATGCATATTTGTACCGGATTGGTCTGTGATATGTAACTGATGCAACAGGGTACTGTGGTCAAAGGTGAGTTTTATGACACAAACATTTTACACCGCATAGCCTGGTATATAGTCCTTCGCTGGCGAAAGTAAGCCTGGTGCTCAAGGGGTTAAAGGGCAAAATCGGACCAAAGAAGTCGGAATAGGGAGAGTTTTTGGGAAAACAGAAAAAAAACTCCCGTAACTTCTTAATTATATCAAATCACTTTAAAGCAATCATTGCTTTTAGAAAAGGGCCAAATATTTATGTATAAGAGATTTTTGACATCATTAAAAATGGGCTCAAGGAGAACAAAAAATAGGGTTTTAAGAAGAATAAAATTCATAACTTTATCACTTCACAAGATATCAAATCCACTTAAATTTATTATAAACCTTATTAATCTTATCTACAACTTTTATATTGACAAGCTTTTGATAGAAATAAAAAACTCTTACAGAAAAAAATAAAACAGGGGTGTAAAAAAGAAAAAAAATCATAACTTCGTCAAATCATAAGATAATCCGCTTAAATTTATTATAAATCACTTTAATATTATATATAACTTTTATAGTGGTAAGTTCTTGATAGGACTAACTCTTACAGCAAAAAAGAAAAAAAATAGGGGTTAAAGAAAACATTATCGTGCTAACATGATTCTGAAAAAAAAAAAACAACTCTTACAAAAAATGAAATTAAAAATTCATCAACAGCGGTCAGATAAAATTGAAAATTGTCAAACTGGGTTGATCTCTATTCTGATTTAGTTTTTGTTGTTGAAATTAGTAGTTAACTTCGAAATCTATCTGTGCCTGTAGGCCGAGCCGATAGGGATTATTTTAAATACCGGATTTTTAGTATAGTAATCTTCTTGTTATTTTATTCTACAATTTCTATATTAAATAAGTATAATATTACTAGACAAAATATAGCGTTCAAACTTAAAGACTGTACAAAACCTGAGTACATAGGGTTAATGGCAAAATATGTTATACAGAACTTTCTATTTCGGACTCATACAGAAATCTGGCAGTGTTTACATTAAAATTGAAGGGAGGGGGGGGGGAGTCGAGCAGGAGGTATTAGGCCAGCTGATATGGAATGCCCCATATTAACCCTGTGAGCGGTTTGGACGTATTTTTCCGTTTCCCAAAAACAACTTAAATCTGTTGTTGCAAAAAAATATTTTAAACAGAATTGTATTTTAAAATGTAATATCAAATAAACGGGTATGAAGTGCGTTTTAGAAACAAACAGGGAAAGAAAATTTACATTAAGATTATTTTTATAAGCATTTTTATGAAAATGCAAGAAAGCCCTCAAGACGTTCGGAGGATGTTCGGCATACTCAGTACTTCAAATACACGAATAAACCGTAGTTTTTTTTTTTTTGCAAACTTTTAATTATTATCATTACTTTCTTCTATCTATAGTAGAAGAAAGTTATTGTAATCGAAAGTTCTCTTGACTTCCGCTTTTCGATACATTTACACGCTTTAGGGGTCAGAGATCCCGAAAAACATGCTTTTTCAAAAGGTCTGTGTGTCCGTGTGTATATGTGTCCTCATTTTATCACAGAAAATTATATGAAGTTAGGCATAGAACTGAACCATAATTCATATATATATATATTTTGGCTATGGACAGCAGGTCCCAGTTCAATTTGGGAACATTCCGCCGAAAAGAGGCGCTGTAATAGCGATTTTTGTGCCATTTTCATTATTGTATCATCGAGTGTGCATGGCATTATGCATAGAATTTAACCAAATTTAATATATGTTTTTAAATATGGCCATCAGGTCCCAGTTCAATTTGGGAATATTCTGCTGGAAGGGGGAGTTGTAATAGCAATTTTAGTTCAATTTTCATTACTGTATCATCTAAAAATGTATCAAATTATGCATACCAGATTTCATATACAGTCAATATCGTTTATATGGTCACCCATGCGTTCCTGAAAAATATAACCTTATAAGCGGGGTGACCTTATATGCGGTGTAAGAAAGAATTCTATTTGAAACAATAAAATTTAAGCGTTATGTTAGTTATATTAGTAAAATAATGTACAAACAAGTTATGAAAATATAATTTATAAAAGAAAAGGTATAAACAAGAATTTCTTTACACTTAAATCTTCGAATTGATGAGTAATATAGTCTATACTATTAAAAAATAGTTCGCTCGGTGTGTGTCCGTCTGTCTGCGATGGCTAGTGAAATTTACCGTAAGTACACTGTAAAAAAAAACGACATTTTTACAGTACAAAATACTGTTCATCTCGCGCACAAACTTGATCACAGTGAATGTGCTGTATCTTTCTTTGGTTTCCTCACTATATTAGCATGGAAAATACAGTAGTTGCGTAAAATTAACAGCACAATGTGCTGGCAATTTAAACGTCAGCAATTTGTGCTGTAAAAAAAATGCGTCCAAATTGCCAGCACATAGTGCTGTTAATTTTACGCAACTACTATATTTTCCATGTTAATATAGTCAGGAAACCAAAGAAAGATACAGCACATTCACTGTGATCAAGTTTGTTCTGGCAAATCTACAGTGGTTTTTTTTACAGTCTAGAAGTCTGAAAATTTAGGTGAGTACAGCTCAAACTTCATGTACCCAAGGCTCAGATTTTTAATTTTAAAGGGCCGGGCTCCTTTAAGTTTTTTGCCTAAATTGTTAATAATTTGCACCCTTTTTATCCGATTTTCTTCGTTTTTGGGGCCTTTTCTCCATTTAGTCATTCCTCCATTTCTACATTCCAGTTAGGATCCTGGCTCACTGAAGCCTAGTACAAGGCCACTTGTAGTTTTTCTGCCCTAAATGGATAATTGCTTTCCCCCTTGAATCCGATTTTCGCATTTGGGATCCTTTTTCCATTTAGTTATTACAACGTTTTTACATTCCAGTTAAGACCTTAGGGCTCTGTCCGGGTCACCTTAAACTTTTTTGTGCGCCATGCATTTTCATCCCCTAATTGTGTCACTCTCTCAATGCATAACTTTAAAGTTAAGTCTTGGACTCTTGTACTCGGGCCAACACCCTCATATTTTTATTGGGGCTTTCGGGCCCCCTTTTTTTAACATTTCCTCACTTGTTTTGCACATTTCTTTTAAATTTTAATCTAATGATTATTTCCTACCTTATGCTTAATTTCGCCTAATTGAAGATCTATACTCTAAGTACTAGGATCTTTTAACATGTTTTCATCTTAATGGCCCTGTTCTCAACTATCAGTTGGCCCTTTTTGGGTCCCCTATTAAATCTCCCTTAAATTGTCTGATTCACTAGCTTTTTTTTCTAACAACTTCTTAGGTTCTTCAGCTACTACATGAACGACCAAAAATTTCTCATACTTCAGCTACCACCAATTTTTAATATTAATCGCATGCTTGAGGCTTTTGGTGCAACTTTTTAAAAGATGATCCGTTTCTCTAGCGATTTTCTTTAATGTAGTTCTAGTGTCTCCCGGTTACTTTATAAATTATTAAAAAATTTCCTTATACCCCAAGTACCACATTTTTCGAATATTAATCTTCTTTTTTGCCATTAACTTAAGTTTACTCACTATAGCCATAATTTATAAATCGCGTTACTTTTAAATGTAAGTATTTAGAGGGGACGGATTGCATCCGTAAATTAAATATTGCGTTAATGTTAAAGATAATTCGTTAAATTTATAAGGGGCACCTTGCACCTCTTAGAGGGGCATTTTTGCTCGGGTTCTATGGGAATTCTTTAACTCAACTTCGATTACGATTCAGCTACTTTCTGCTATATGAAAGTTTCTTTTAGACTTCTGTTACTACTGTCTTCGAATATTAACGGCACATCCTTTTCCCGGTTTCTATGGGCTAAATTTCAACGGAAATATGTTCATTCAACTTAGCTTACGATTTTTTTACAGATTTTAGTTCCACCTTCCATCGGCAGAGGGCACATTTGTATCTCAATTTCTATTGGCCGGATTACTACTGGGTTTGTCTCTTTCGTCTTTGTTTTCGATTGTTTACAGCGCTTGCGGTACACTTTCGGTATACGCTGCGTTAGACAGCGGGGACTCAGGTCACAGTTTCGTTCAGAAGAGGTTTTTTGGGAACACGCTAGAGGCTGCCGAAGGCATTGAGTCCCCGGAAACTAAGTTTATTTGAAACACCGTATGCTGTAAATGCAGTGCACCCCCAAAACTAGGTTCATTTAAAAGATTTCCCGAAGATATATAATCATAGAAGTTTGATTTTTGTTTAAGGTTATTTTAGCGGCTAGTATGGTATTCAGCTAGTATGGTAATAAAACTTATTTCTTTATTTAAAATAATCTTTTATGTACACTGTTAAAAATATCGTGAAAAATTACCCCTGTTTGTCTATTTCTACTCTGCCTCTGTGTGTCTACCTCTGCTATCTATTTTCTGACCAATGCGAACGCTACATAAACACCTATCGAGCGTTTTGATTAGTCAGAAAATAGATAGCCTTTAAAAACAGAGGTAGTCTTTCACGATATTTTTAACAGTGTAGAGTAGTTTTTTTATCATATTTGTTAAGATTGATTATTTCTAATTCACGAACAGTTTTAAAATATTTTTATGCTTTGAGAGCTTCTGCTTTCGTTGTTGGATCTACTTCAGATTCACTGTACTTATCATAATTTCCATCAGTGTTTATATTTAAAACTTCTTAAACGATTTCTGGTACGGAAGCTTCACCATTAATAGCTATCTCATTGTCAATACCTGCATATATCAGTTCGTCTTGTATTGTTCAAATAGAGGTTCATCATCATCATCATCATCGTCTTCGAAAGATAAATCTTCACATTCTGGAATTCAAGCATGTCCAGGAAAATATTTAATGGTCTGCTTTGATACCATATTAAAACTCTTGTTTATGCAATCTAAATCTTTTTTTTTAATCATTTGCAACAAAATGATCAACTGAAGTCTTTTAGAAGCTCCTTTCGATAACGTATCTTGAAATTTTGAATAATCCCTTGATCTATGGGTTATGCAACAGTAGTGTAGTTTGGAGGCATGGAAAGAAGTTCCATCGAATTTAATTCTGGAATTATGTAATGGGCAGTACAGTTGTTTGCAATGATAGCCACTTTTCTTTTTTTGTTAGACCTAGTTTTGTCCAATCGGCTAATTTCTTTTACCCAAATGTTTGTTGTCACCCAGACTTTTCGGTCCGTATCGTAAGATGCAGGCAATGATTTGCAGTTTTTCAAACAAACAGGCTTGAGAAATTTACCAATAACTAATGGAGTCAATTTTTTTGAGTTATCCATATTCGCTGCTAATAAAAGAGTTAATCGTTTTTTGTTTTTATTCCCACCACTACATTTTTTGTTCTTAAAAGCAACACTTTTATCCGGCAAAACACAAAAGAACAGTCCGCATTCATCGAAATTAAAAACATCACAAGGTCAGAACATACTCTTGATAAAAATCCTTCTGGAAATTGCTTAGGAAAAAGAAAAAGCATAGAATGATAGGAAATTTCTCAATAAAAAAAAGAGACACAATGCGACCATCAGGCGTGATTCTAAGTATAAAAAAAATTTTCTGAGATTGGCACCAAATTTTCTGAAAGTTACAGCAGAGGGGGAGGGCGGGAAAATCCACTATCGGCACTAACAATGCGTTTGTTCCCCGATCTTTTGACGAAATTTGGGATTTTTTCACGATCTTTTCACGAAATTTGTGATTTTTTTGCGATATTTTGCCGACGTTTGCGGGGTTTTTTCGCAATCTTTTGACGATATTTGTTGTTTTTTCGCGATTTTTTGACAAAATTTGCGGATTTTTTTGGGGAACTTTTGACGAAATTTGAAGTTTTTTTCGCGATTTTCGAACGAAATTTGAAATTTTTTCACGATTTTCGGACGAAATTTGAAGTTTTTTCGCGATTTTCGGACGAAACTTGCGTTTTTTTAGCGATTCTTTGACGAAATTGCCGATTTTTCTGCAAATGATTGACAAAATTTATATTTTTAGGTGACCATTTCTCAAAATTCTCGATATTTTTTATGTCCGAATTTTCGAATTGGTGACCGATTTTTTTAAATTTTCGGAAATGAATGGCTTAAATTTTCGGAACAGACCATATATCCGATAGTAGCCATTAGAAGTCTGACCATATAGGCGGTGTATTTTAACACATAATAGCTATTCAGTCAATCCGGACTTTTTTGAAAAGTGACCTTATAAGCGGGGTTACCTTATATCCGGTACCGACTGTATATGTTTTTCTCTATGGGCAGAAGATCTCAATTGAATTTGGGGATATTCCACAGGAAATGGGAGCAGTAACGCGATTTTTGTACCATTTTCATTATTCTATTATCCAAAAAATTTGAAGTTATGCACATATGATTTTGGCTAATGGCCAGAAAGTCCCACTTCAATTTGGGGCAATTTCTTCGGAAGATTGCTTTGTAAAAGTGCTTTTTTGCGCAATTTTCATTATTTTATCATCGAAAAATCTACGAAATTATGCATAGAATTGAACCAAATCTCATTTATATGTTTTTAAATATGGTCAGCATGTCCCAATTTGGGGATATTCCGCCGGAATGGTGCAATGTAATACGATTTTTTCGCCACTTTCGTTATTGTATCATCGAAAAATTTATGAAGTTATGTATATAATTTAACCAAATTTCATATATATGATTTTGGCTATGGTCAGTAGGACCCAGTTGAATATTGGGATATTCCGCCGGAAGGGTGCGCTGTAATAGCGATTTTTGTGACATTTTTACCTACATTGTATCCTCGAAAGAGGTATGAAATCAAGAATGGAATTGAGAAATATATATATATATATATATATGTGTGTGTTTTTGCCTATGGCCAGAAAGTCCCATTTCAATTTGGAAATATTCCATCGAAGGAGGCGCTGTAATAGCGATTTTTCTGCCATTTTCATTATTGTATCTTCGGAAAGTATAGGATAGTATGCGTAGATTTTAACTAAACCTCATACATATGTTTTTAACTGTAGACGACAGGTTCCAGTTGAAAATGAAATTCCAATAGAAAGGGGAGCTGTGATAATGATTTTTGGGCGATTTTCTCGAATTTTCGGAGTTATGTTGTACATTGGCTGCTCATGTTGTGATCTGCATTTGGTATTTAGCTGATCCGGCTGTTCACAAACAGCTGATGTACAATATAATAACGATAATATTTATTTTATTAAGTCAAGTGTATTCTAGACAAATTCGTTTTTTCACGGAATCAGATGAAGCAGAAATTTAAGATTAAAGTTAATGTTGGTGTAGTGTTGATGTAAAAAGTAATAAGATTGAAGTATTGCAAAGTGTAACAATTGTTTGAAATATTAATATGTATTAGAAGAAGGTTTTGGGATTGGCACATCCGCCTATTATTATTATTATCGCTTTTATTAAATCCTTCGCTTTTATTAAATCCTACTTACCTAGCTTCTTGTGTTTATAAACGCAAGATATTTTTGTATCGTACATACAATAACTTTAAAATTTTATCGGTAGTAATTTTATTAAAAGGTGAATAGAAATAAAGCAAATATATATTAGTAAGAATAAATTATAATTTCAAGAACCCACAACTTTCGAGAAATAACTCAATAATTCAAATCTTCCGAACGCATAAATTTATGTATTTGTAAATCAGCTTTATCTTATCTTCTTCAAACCATAAAAGAAATTTACGATTGAAGTAAAACAAAAGGAGGAAGTAAAAGAAATATAAATTACGTGTAAAGGAATAAAAAGGGATAGTTATTTCACTATAAAAGAATTATGCTTCTATATAGGAAATCGAATGTATAGGCAGGTGGGATTTGTGAAGAAAAGTTTTCCTTTGATATCGTTTTTACAGAGCATAAATGAAATAGCATTGTTTTAAAAAGCTATTACACCGGTTTTAAGAACACCAATGATATTTCAATTTTTTTAATTTTGAATTTTAGGCTAAAAAAGTAAAAGAGATTCAGAGAATTCGAAAAATAACTAATGTATAAAATTTCACAATACATAAAGTATTAAAAAGCGCCATTAAGTTTGCAAGCAAAGAATATCACGAGTTATATGTGGAAATATTTCGTCCCTTATTTTTAATATGCATTTTTTTCATCTTT
Source organism: Maratus speciosus (assembly GCA_963932465.1). Taxonomy (NCBI): domain Eukaryota; kingdom Metazoa; phylum Arthropoda; class Arachnida; order Araneae; family Salticidae; genus Maratus; species Maratus speciosus. Next base: position 323,968,187 of record OZ010792.1, on the reverse strand, counting down.
ACATTCTTTATAAAACCTATTAATGCTAGAGAGTTGAAACTTTTCATGCTTCTCTAGCCAATCTGTTTCTTAAACTATGAATGTAGCTATAAAATGTTATATTCATGTGAAAATGTTGTTGTTGCTGTGTAGTTAGTGGAATCATACATTTAGATACCGATAAAATAATTCGTGACCCAGGTTCTTAAGGAAATCAGAAATGTTTATTCGAGGTGAAGAAGCGAAGATGCACAGAGGCTACGTTACAGAGGCGATAGCAAGGGAGGGAATGAGATACATTGCATGTTTCTCCTTAATTACATTCTCGCCAAATAATTCGCCAAACGGTTACAAATTCTCGATGACATTTTTCTGATAGGGAGATCTTCATATAAAAATTGGCAGGTTGTCGCCTTTATCCTTGAATTCATTTCAAAATACCATGAGAATTTTATAATACTGTTCACAGACAATATAATGGGGCTCGTGACGATAACTTTTGAATTTCGATTGCAGACCTGTGAACCAAATAAGGATATGATTAAACTTTTTGCTTAGCTTGCACATGGCCCGGAGAAAGGGCCGGGTGTCGATAAGCATATATGGTAATGAAAAAGTTTAGTTAAAATGTGTCGGAATCAAAACTTGGCATATGGTTCAATAACGGCTAACTTTGGAGGGGTTTTATGACTATTGCGAATTTTAAAGATGGGGACTGTATTTAAATAAAAGCGGTTATGCTAAAGGTTTATTAAGATATCCTTTAATGATTTAAATGGAGTTAGAAGTTAAAATAAAATGAAAAAGGGAAAATTGTATGATTTAATAAAGAAAAAGGGAGATTATATTAATATATGATTTTGATATCATAATGCTCTACAGAATAATATTTTAAAAATGATTTTTATTAACGCCTTTTTTGAGGAAAATAATTTTTTAATATTATTGAACGAGCTTTTAATAGCGGCTCTGCTCACGTAGAAATTAAGTTTTGCAATTCGGAATGAGAAATTTAAATATCACTTTAATAATTTTTCTTCAATAATTGACCTAAGTAATAATGCAACTCCTATCAATATACGCCCAGTAGAACATTTTTAAAAGTTAATCTTTCATAATATGGTTTACCTAACTGTAGAACTTTCTCCCATAGCTTTGTAATTAAGCAACGTAGAAGGATGAGTTATACCCAAAAACTTTCTGACAATGTAAGTCCTCTAAAAAACACTTAGTAGAACGTGAGCAGGGCTTTGGAATGAAATTCCCATTTATATTTAACAAATATAGGAGATTGAACTTTCTCCTATACTTCTGTAAATAAGGATTGTAGTGGTAGCGTGAAACAGTAATCTCTAATTTCTAAAAAATTAGACTAACTTTTACAAAGAAGACTTTATAACAAAACAATAATTAAATAATTTTTTATAGTAGTGTGTATTAATTAATTAATAATGTGCATAAAGTATTCCATGTATCGGGTGTCCCAAAAATAACTGATGGATTTTAAAATTCAATAATTTGCAAACGGTGACAGGTATTAAAAAAATTCTTGCAGGAGTGTTATGTAAGATGCCAGGAGTTTTTATTCTGAGATTCACAATTTTAGTTACAAATAGCGGCGATAGGTGGCGCTGCAAGCAATAACCGCTAAATCTACGCTCGCTTTTTTTGCCTCGCTCTTCGTCCATGGGAAAAAAGGAGATTACAATGTATTGAATGGATACCGAAGTACCAAAAATCGGGACTAGACTGAGTACCTATTGCTCTCAGCGCCATCTACTGTTTGAAATTCGAACTAAAATCAAGAATCACAGTAAAAAATCTCTTGACTTCATACATAATCCTCATGCAAGATTTTAAAAAATATCTGCCACTGGTTGCAAGTTATTGAACTTTAAAATCCATCATTCATTTCTGGGACACTCGGCATATATATATATATATATCGTAGGATTAAACATATATATAAAGATTGGTTTTTTTTCGTACCCAGTGCTAGGAAAATAGACCATCCATTAACTAGGGTTCATACTCTAAACAGCCAGTCCCAGTTTTATGATTTTACACGCAATGATCGTTCCTTATGGTAGTACAGGGGAAATGTACCAAAAAAAGGGGGTTATCTTGCAAAAGGTCGAGTAGAAGGTTTTTTTTCTGAATTGTTTATAATGATGCTAACACGGTAAAACTAAGTTTTCTAACAAAATTTCTTAAGGCTAAATTTTCTATGGCCAAAAAACAACAAAATTTTGGGATCTTTTTTTATTTTTTTGAAATATTTCGAGACTCGTTGCCGTAGCATATTATTTGTCAATTACAATATTAAAGAAGATAAAATTTTCTACAACTTTCATGCACACAACTTTTTTATACACTCAATAGCAAGCGCAGAACAACATTTCAAAAATAGGACAATTTTTTCAGTTTTCTTAAAAACCGTGAAAAACTTAGTTCTGGCCCGATTATTTAAATGTTTTCCCCGGATTTAATCGTGTAGCTCAACTTCTATATATTGGTATCAGTAAATTATGTATTTCAGGGCCATAACTAGCCTTTTTTGCGCCCGTGGCAAACATGGATTTTGATTCCCCCCACCCCCCGCTTTAAAAAGAATATTTACCACGAGAATTTTAATAAATCTCTAATAGCCGGATTTTGAAAATTTGAGGTGTGTAATCATTAAATACGTAATGTGAACTACGTAATCAGCTTTGCCAAATATTGATTCATTAAAACCTTGAAAACCGAACCGAAGGGAACCGAAATTATTCCGCTTTAAACAGTTTTCCATCTTAGCAGGTATAATTGTTCATATTCTCGCTCTTGAAAAAATATATTTTTTTCTTTAAAGACCGGATTTCGTATATACAGATTTCACTTTTAAAGATTTTACGGTAGTTGTAGTATTGAGGCGTTTAAAGTCACAATTATATGAATTATGAGACTAAATTAATCACACGAAGACATTCGCAAGGTAATAATAAACATATGGGAGCGTTCTTCACAAATATCTCGCTTGCATTTTATTTATTTATTTATTTATTTTTTGTGGGATACCTGAGATCAATATCTAATGTTGTGCTTTTGTGCTTTTTCAATTTTTGTTGCATTTTTTGTTTTTAACATTCGGACACTTTCATTTTTGGAAAATTGTTTGGAACCCGTTCTGAAATTTAAATTATTCTCATTAAAAAGATGCAACCAAATTCGAAAAATTAAAAACGCACAATGTTTGATATCGACTTCGGATATCACATGAAAAAAAATTAAATATTGAAATTCCAGCAAGAATTCTGAAAAGAATGCTCCCATAGGTTTAACATTAGCGTGCAAATACTTTCGCGTGAGACTACACTAGTGACGCGAAGACACTGGAACGCTAATGTTAAATCTATGGGAGCGTTCTTTTTACAGTTTCTCGCTTGCAATTTAGTAGTTTTAAATGATTTTTTTTTACTTAGAATTGCTGACGTTAAATTCTAACAGGATTAGTGTTTACCTTTTCTATTTTCGTTAACTGGTTTTCTATTTTGATTATAGTTTTAATTTTTAATTTTTTTTTAGTTTTTCTTCAGCGAGACATTTTTTTCATATTGCATACATATACATATATTAATCGACAAATAAAAACTTCACTTGGCACCCCCTTCGCCTTTCGTTTTCGTTTATCTGTGATCCAGATATCTGTTTTATTCAGGATAAGGATATTCTTTCGAAACGGGATGCTAATTATCCTACAACAGTGCCATCAAAAAGAAAAAAAAATATTGTTAAATAGCCTGTAGAAGTTATTATTATTAAAATACATTTTTCTATTTAGCTTATGCAGTCATATTGCGTACCTTACTTAGTGTTGGGAAAGTGGAGTTGAATAAAACAGGTGATCAATGCAAAAACAAAAATGTTTATATGGTCTACAATCATAAATAAATTGCTATTTCATTTGATAAATGGTATCACTGAGATCATTAAACAGATATCGTTTCGAAACTACATTCTACCGAAGATTAGAATATTCCACAAAGTATATTTTTCAACAACCAAATTAAGTTTTACTGTTTGAGCTTTAAAGCAATTAATAGATAATCTTAAAAGTTTTATGTATGTTTGCATGCTAAAATGATATAATCTCTTATTATATTTATTGATATAAGTGAAAAAAATATTGACAATATCTTTTAAAACTAATCTTTTAAATATTTTTAAGAAACCAGTGATCTCAAATATTTTATCGACAGAATTTTTAAATTTTACAAGAGATACATGCAGAACATTAGTTAGTTAAATAATCTGTTGTCATTTTTATTGTAGCTATATCATAAAGTAAAAGTATTTCTTACACAAAAGATATTTATTTTTTGTGTCCCCCCTTTTATATGGAACTACAATCCAATGTTTACTATATTTAAAACATTTTAACATATGTTATCAATAATTTGTAAATAAAATATACCATTGTAGTGTGGAATAAAATACGTTTTTCGCAAATTTTCATACCTATCCCATTGATACCTAGAAAAATATGTATGTATTATAAAAATTAAAAAATATATAAAATTCTTAAAATTAAACAAGAATTCTTTCAAAATTGAAACTATCGTGAAAACAAGTTACTAAATATTGAAGTATTCTTTTAAACAATGCTATGAAGTTAACACTGTATACACTTAAAGTTATTGTCTAAATATGGAAATTATCTTATTCATCTATACTCTGCCCTATTTTTAAGATTATATAAATTTATAGAATGTAAAATGTTTGTTGAGATGAAAATAAAGACGTGAATGTGCAAATAATAGATAATGCTATCAATTGTTAGAGGTCGACATATACGATTCAATCCGCGGGGAACATTTGAATAATCGGGGCAAAACTGCGTTTTTCTCGGTTTTTAAGAAAATTGAAAAAATTGTCTTATTTTTGAAATGGCGCAATACGCTTGCTATTGAATGTATAAAAAGATTTAAATATGAAAGTTGTAGAGAATTTTTTCCTCTTTAATATTGTAATTGATTAATAATATGCTACGGCAACAGGTCTCGAGGTATTTAAAAAAAATGAAAATAGGCCCCAAAATTTTGTTGTTTCTTGGCCACAGAAAATATAGCTTTAAGAAATTTTGTTAGAAAACTTGGTTTTTCCATGTTGGCATCATTATAAACAATTCCGAAAAAAAAAATCTTCTACCCGACCTTTTGCAAGGTAAAATGTACATTTCCCTGGATTATAGTGCAAGTTTAATGGTATACGATGTATTAGGGTCCGTATACGGAGCAGCCGTAGTGATTCCGTCATGTGAACTGCTGCCCTTTTCGATCAGGATCCTATCAGGCGGGATCTGCCGCTAAGAAGGTAGGTCGGTAATCCAAAGAGCGTGAAAGCGTAGGCCTGACATCTTTTCCTGCCCCGCACCACTCTGCAAAAATCTCTGTATAGGGAAGTAAACCTCCAATTCTTAGTCACTGCACACACAAACTTTAGCTTTTGATACAGAATGAATAAGTTAAAAGACAGTGAAGATTTTGCTCTCGCAATAAAAATGTTTTTTTTTTCTTTTTATGTAACCCCGAATACGTAAGATTCCGAGTTATTTCCAGGAATTAGGAGTATAAGCTTAAAAGTTATTTTCCTTGTCTTCATCTGAAGAAGATCAGTCATTAAGGCTGCACCATCACTCAGCTTCCGAATCCCCCTCAGTAATGTTAAGTCTATATGCGTTTGATGCATTCGTATATTTAAAATATCTATGTTCTCTTCTTAGCCCTTTAAGATCTGACCTACACAAATGTGTAGGTAACGCTAAAGAAAAAGAAAACACATTTTCCTCTTTTTGTGCGATTTAAAGTCGGGCCTGCACCCGCAGAATTGCGTGGATCCTCCCCTGGCATAGTTTGACAACGGATATATTTTTTAAATATTTTTTTAAAGTCAAATAGGACCCTATTAATTAGGGGAAACCACCAAAACCTTTCATTTCTCCCAAAAAGCTTTCGGTCTTAAAGGGTTAGAAGATGTCTCGTTTTTTCTTAGTTCTCAAAATATTTCTAAAATCTTTGCTTAAGAGGCCACACTAGTCTCTGAAAAAAACCCAGATGGTAATGTTAATCTTATGGGGAAGTTATTTTCAAATATCACGCTTAAATTTTGATATTTTTGAATGATTTTTTTTTCTTTTTTCTTTTTTTGCACAGGATAGCTGAGGACAATCTACATCCGGGCTAGTTTTTACTTCTTCGATTTTAGTTTCATTTTTTTTTTAATTACTTTAACTTTCAGAACCGGTTCAAACTGGTTCCGAAAATAAAAGAAGTTTTTTGTTTAAAATCTGAAACCAAAATCGAAAAAAAATAAAAAGTAGCCCGGATGTAGATCGTCCTCAGCTATCCTGTGCAAAAAAGTCATTCGAAAATATCAAAATTTAAGCAAGAGATTTGAAAATAGCTTTCCTATAGGATTAACTTTAACATCCGGTTCTTTTTCAGTGACTAGTGTGGCCTCTTAAGTTAATATTTTATGTGTTAAAAGCTGAGGAACTGTGAGTAAGATTTTAACACTTCGAATAAAATTAAGCATATATTTTAGAAATATTTTGAGAACTAGGAAAAAGAGAGACATCCTTTAAGAAGAGTACGCAGCAAAAAGATGTTAAAAATATGAATTTATCGAGGAGATGTTTTAAATATACGAATGCATCAAACGCCCATAGACTTAACATTGCTGAGGAGAATTTGGAAGCTAAGTGGTGAGCAGCCTTAAGACTGATCCAGATATTTCGTTGTCTTAATTTAGAAAAATTATATGCTAATTTAAAAAAGATGTTAAAAATATGAATTTCCCGAGGAGATATTTTAAATATAGGAATGCATCAAACTCCCATAGACTTAACATTGCTGAGGAGAATTTGGAAGCTAAGTGGCAAGCAGTCTTAAGACTGATTCCGATATTTCGTTGCCTTAATTTAGCAAAATTATATGCTAATTTTTTTACTACTTTACCGATTCATGATTTTTATCCATGTACTTTACCGGGATGTATTTGTGGTCAGGAATCCACTAAGCGGGAATGATCGCCTTCTTCTATGCGTATGAACAATTAAAAAGCTTTTCCTAGTACAAGCTGATAATTCACATAGATTATATTTTTACGGGAACAGCTTACGTGGACAGAGAAAATTAAACCTTTACATGTTAACTTTATATGTGTACCATTTTATGTGTATGTTTATCTAATGTCTAGGGAGCGCAACTGTTTAATATGAGAATTATCATTCTTTCACTTTATTATAAATTCTAATTTCAGTCAATAACGTGTAATTTTACGCATGGAAATAGCATCAGAGTAATTAATGTTTACCATAAAATAAGTGTAAATTTTGCCAGAAAATGGGTTATGTAAAATTTTAACAATTCTTTTTAAATTCTTACTATTTTTGCTTTTATCTGTGTAATTGTAAACGTTCCTGTAAATAAATTTATGTTCTATGTTAATTACTTCTCTGTGTTATTTTCAATGGGTTAACACACCTATGTATGCTTTGAGTAGAATTAATTTTTAATTTGTAATTTTCAATGGAAGATATATTCAAAATTCCTGTAAATGATAAACTACAAAAATAATAATAACAATTCTAGAAACTGATCGGTAAAATGATAGCAATACATTTAGGAAAGAATCTACAATCCTTCAAAATCATTATAGGTAAATCATTTGAAAACAACGTTTAAACACACAATAAAATAAGTAGATTTGATAATACGTATACGTTTCGTGAGTACTAGGACTCACATCCTCAGTGTAAAAACTTTAAAAACAATATCCCCCCAACTGCATGTACGGTGAAAAAACCCAAATGTCAAAACATAATACCAAAAGACCATCAAGTTCTAACAGCCAATGAAATTAATGCGGACATTCAATTCCAATGTGGTTTGTCCTACACTGGACAAACTAAACGAAAACTCCGTTACAGAGTCAATGAACACAGAAACTATGTAAAGAATAAAGAATTACAGAAATCCTCTATCGCCTCTCATTGCTGGGGGGAGGGACATAATTTTAATTTTGACTCAGCTACCATTATCAAGAAATGCATTACTCCTCTGGATTTAGACTTTTTTGAGGCTATTCATATCCATAAATTTAAAGACTCCTTGGTTAATGATTTATCTAGTACACCATACATCTCAACTTTCTGGATGGATTTGTTGTGTCACGACACTTCACTTCCGCATTAATTTCATTGGCTGTTAGAACTTGATGGTCTTTTAATATTGTGTTTTGACATTTGGGTTTTTTCACCGTACATGCAGTTGGGGGGATATTGTTTTTAAAGTTTTTACACTGAGGATGTGAGTCCTAGTACTCACGAAACGTATACGTATGATCAAATCTACTTATTTTATTGTGTGTTTAAACGTTGTTTTCAAATGATTTACATTTTCACACAAGTTTGTACTCATTATAGGTAGTTCAAAAAACTCTCAAAATCTGATTTTTATTGGAAATAATTCGGCATGCTTATTAAAATAATGTAAAATTGAAAAGAAACCTGTCGTTAATCTTTTATATTCTTTAGAAGAATTGAAAATATAAAGCAGTTCTTTATATATGAAATGTTAGACTCCAAATAAAATAGGTTATTTCGCAGACATTCATATAGTTAAAAAAAAAGGAATATTTACATTTTTTATTGTCTACTTTTACCTATTTTTGAAACTACTGTAATAATTTTTAACGAAATCAGAATTTTTGTTCTAATTTGATGCAATATAAATTTATATTTTAAAATTTCCCTCAGAATACAAGAGAGCCGTATTTCAAATACATTATTTTTAGTTGAAAAAAAGCAGTTTACATCAGGAAAATCTTTGAAAGGAATAAGCTATTGGAAAATATAATGCGGAAAGATTTAGCTTACTTGACAGAATTTTAAATTATCTTTCTTCCTAGTGAAGCATTTTTCACTTAACGAATTCCTCCTTAAACCTTTGGGTACTTTTTTCTTTCCCAAGTAAAATTCCTCTTGATCAGCATCTATATAACACCTGCGCGAAGATTTTTTTTTTAAATCTCAGTTTTTATTTTTGTTATTGTATATTTATATCTATAAATGTTTTGTTTTCATGAACCCTAATAAATTTAATAATTAGAAAGCAACTTTTACTCAAAATGTGTAAATCTTATCTCACTCTTCTATAAGCATTTATTAGAATTAGTGATTGTGTACGAGTATGATAAATGTAATCAATGTTCTCACAAATAGTCCTTTAATTACGCAACAATTCATGGACGTATGTCGGCATATGACAAACATTTATAGCTAAATACATAATAAGGACTTATAGTGAGTTGAGAAATAAGTCATTGTTGTTTATGTTTGACATATTTTCATAAAAATTTCATAATTCTCATCTTGGTTTAAATTGAATATTTATATAACAATTGCACAACGAGAAAAAAAACCCCCATGCCTCTCGGCCTACAGGTATAGGTAGATTTCGGAGTTAAGTACTAATTTTACCAATAAAAATTAAATCAAGATAGAGATAAAACCAATTTAACAATTTTATCTGCCCACTTTTGAGGAGTTTTTAATCTCATTAATCTGTAAGTGCTGGTTTTATCTGAATCATGTTAATACGATAATTTTTTCTTCAACACCTCTTTAAAAAATTATATAAGAGTTGGTCCAATCAAAAACTTGACAGTATAAAAGTTGTAGATAATATTTAAAAGATTTATAATAAATTCAAGTGGATTTGATATCTTGCGAATTGACGAAGTTATGAATTTTTTTCTTCTTCAACCTAACTTTTTTCTTTTGTTTTTCTTTTATTTTTTGCTGTAAGAGTTAGTCCTATCAAAAAATTGTCAAAATAAAAGTTGTAGATAAGATTAAGAAGATTTATAATAAATTGAATTGGATTTGATATCTTTTGAATTGACGAAGTTAAGAATTTATTTCTTCTTAAATTCCTATTTTTTTGCCCCTTGATTCCATTTTTAATGATATCAAAAATCTGTCATACATAAATTTTTGACCCCTTTTTAGAAGAAATAATAACATTAAACTAATTTGATATGGATTATAATTAAGAAGTTATGGGTTTTTTCTGTTTTCATAAAACCCCTCCCTATTTTCAGCCCCTTGATTCGATTTTGCCCATTAACAAACTTGACCGAGGTTTTCTGCCCCTTGATTTTATGTATCGGTCTGAAGAGATTTGTGCAGAATTAGGGAAGTTATTGTGTCCATAAAAAGTTATATATATATATAACCATTATATAATTACAAATCATCATCGATTCCAATTACTAAAATTAAATTAATAAATTTAGCTACAATTCATAACACTGACATTATACAATATAAAGATGGAACCTTTAACCAGTAATACAGAATCATGCTAAATTCCAAAAATTCACTTGCACATTGCGGGCAATAAATCCATATAAAACATATGAAAAAAACGTCAAATTTTGATAAAATATCCTATTAAAGGCAAAAGATACAATTATACAACTAAATAATATTGAACCAGAAAAAGCCGTATCATAAACATACAATAGATCAAATGGATGAATGAAGCCGGAAGCTTATATAGTATTTCACTTTTTCAAGGGTACATAAAATACATATATAAGCAAAAAGCATAGTCGATTTCTGTAATGGAATCCAGCTATAAGCAAAAATTGAATTCCATTATGTACCCTATTGACTAATACCAGGAATTATAAATCCACCATGTAAAATAAAATGAATTTAAAAAAAATTATTAATCAATGTAATATCCGCAGCAATGAACAACATTAAAAAATGAAAAAAATTAAATCAAAGACATACCCAGCGAGAGAACAGCCATAACCAATTGAACATGACACAAACATTTAAGGGGTCTTGTACCTTTTAAACGCGTCGAAAATTAACGAAAAACTTCAGAGTTCGAATTAGTCTATCTTCAAAGCCTTCTTATGTATAAACATGAAATTTTGGTTATTGATTAAACAGATTGTGCTTTGTAATATACTACCAACAGAAATTTGTTAACCCTTTACAGAATATGTGTATTGTTGAAATCAAAATAGCTCTTTTTTTTACCCCATAAGTCATTGCGCGCATGATATCTTGAGAAAGTATGTATGGATTGTCATGAAATTTGGTAAATATACTAAACAAATATGTGTGTTTAAAATGATCTACTTTTAAGTATTTATAATGGTAATATTTTTAGTTATGACTATTTTTATTCATTACAAATACAATTTTTTTTTTCTTTTTTTTACGAAAATATTTTTTTTATATAGTTAATGAAATAATTTTAGCCTAAGAGTAGATAATTTTAAACACACATATATGTTTAGTATCTTTACCGAATTTCCTGCCAATTCATGCATACTTTCTCAAGCTATCATGCGCGCAATGACTTATGGGGTAAAAAAAAGAGCTATTTTGATTTCAACAATACACAAATTCTGTAAAGGGTTAATAAATTTCTAATGGTAGCATATTACAAAGCACAATCTGTTTAATCAATAACCAAAATTTCATATTTATACATAAGAAGGCTTTGAAGATAGACTAATTCGAACTTTGAAGTTTTTCGTTAATTTTCGACGCGTTTAAAAGGTACAAGACCCCTTAACGGATTTTGGCATAGCAAAAATCCCGCAATAATAACTTGCACAGTTAAAAGCTTATCCTCAAGGTTGCCGCAGGAAATATTCACAATCTTAAATGATAACAATTATAATTAACATATAGTACATATAATAATAATTATTAGATGCTATTATAATGATCCTGGAATAAATTTATAATTCCTGGAATATATATATATATATATATATATATATATATATATATATATATATATATATATAGCTCTATCAAAAGAAAATGATTTATGAAATCCATGAAAAGAGGGTGCAAAACAACAATAGAAATCAATGAAAATTTATAACTAAAAAAAACAAGCAAACAACTCCTTGCTCTTCGGAAAGTAGGAGGAGTTAAAAAACAGGTACCAAAAAATAGAAATTGAATCCTCACAGGTTTCGCAAGATATGGCCATCCCCCATACTCCAAAAGTGTAAAAAAATCATCAAATAAACTTAAACTTTCAAAAACTTAACGAAACAAAACTGCTTTAAAAACATAAACAACCAACCAATTCAAAATCAATAAAACTAATTTTAAAACATAAACAAATTAAAAATTCTTGTATAACTGAATCATTAAGTAATTAAAAATATTGAACATGTGAGAAGGCCATACCCCCACCTTGACCCGTGAAGACTTTATAAAACTTGATACCTTTAAAATATCCTCTATGCTCCACATCTCTCCAACAGCAGGAGTTGCAAGCAGGGCCATAATCCAAGTTAGACCTGTCTTTCCGTTATCTTCATAAACATAAATTTTATTCCATGACACCTCAGTTACAACTTGACATTCATCAAAATGTAGACGTTCTTATAAAGACTTTAATCCACACTTTTCATGTACTCAAGCAGTTCCATTGGCATCCATTATGGTGTTTGGCAACTTGGCTGTTGCCACTTCATAAAACTCTTTTCAAGCTGATTTACATAATGAAAAATAAACTAATATGGAAATAAATTATTGTAAAAAAGATTAGAAGTAAATTTAAAAATCTGAGAACTCAAAAATTCTTTACTGCTGCAAATCCTATAAAATCTATTTACTTGTCCTTTACTACTTTATAGGATTTGCAGCAGTAAAGAATTTTTGAGTTCACAGATTTTTTAATTTACTGCTAATCTTTTTTTACAATAATTTATTTCAATATCAGTTTATTTTTCATTATGTAAATCAGCTTGAAAAGGTTTATGAAGTGGCAACAGCCAAGTGGCCAAACACCGTAATGGATGCCGATGGAGCTGCTTGAGTATATGAAAAGTGTGGATTAAAGTCTTTATAAGAACATCTACATTTTTATGAATGTCAAGTTGGAACTGAGGTGACATGGAATGAAATTTATGTTTATGAAGATAACGGAAAGGCAAGTCTAGATGACGCTGGTCTAACTTGGATTATGGCCCTGCTTGCAACTCCTGCTGTTGGAGAGATGTGGAGCGTAGTGGATATTTTAAAGGTATCAAGTTTTATCAACTCTTCACGGGTCCAGGTGGGGGTATGACCTTCTCACATGTTCAATGTTTTTAATTACTTAATGATTCAGTTAAACAAGAATTTTTAATTTGTTTATGTTTTAAAATTAGTTTTATTGATTTTGAATTAGTTGGTTGTTTATATTTTTAAAGCAGTTTTGTTTCGTTAAGTTTTTGAAAGTTTAAGTTTATTTGATGATTTTTTTACACTTTTGAAGTATGGGGGATGGCCATATCTTACGGAACCTGTGAGGATTCAATTTCTATTTTTTGGTACCTGTTTTTTAACTCCTCCCACTTTCCGAAGAGCAAGGAGTTGTTTGTTTGATTTTTTAGTTATAAATTTTCATTGATTTCTATTGCTGTTTTGCACCCTCTTTTTCATGGATTTCATAAATCATTTACTTTTGATAGAGCTATATTTACTTAGTGCATATAAGAAGCTACATTGCGCTTGATGCGCTGGGTTGTTTGTTTTACACCTTTTTAAAAGCATTATATATATATATATATAATGTCAAATATTTCTATCTTCCAATGTTTTTTATGCATTCAACTTCCTGTTCATAGTAATCCTTTTTTCCAAATTTAAAATTTATAAAGTTAGAATCTTATTTAAATTTTCATTTATTAACTCCTTAACCCTTAAATATCCCCCTCCTTAACCCTTTTTAGAGGATTAATATTTCTATATAAATATAGTGGTTGTAAGAACTTAATTTATGTATTAAAAATTAAATAAAAAGGTGATGGAAATTTACATCACTATGCATTTAAGGGTTAATTCTCGATCCCGTGATATTCACGGGCTGTGTCTTTTATTCATATTGTCCGATTCCCACCAGTTTTATAAAATAGTATAATTGGCTTCATTATGGTATAATTTTACGTGATATTAAATAAGGTGAATTATGGAATTTTTTTTTTTCAAAAAAGTGGTGCCAATAAGCAATTTGAATTTTTAAACCGTAATTTAATGCGACCGTTAAGGGGCTAATGTTTGGATCTTGTCTTAAATCTTCATTTATAATTACGTCATCTAATAAATTGTTGTACAAATTTAAAATTCGTAATGTTGTTTTGAACCGAAGGTGGTTTTGGGTTCTAGGTGTCATGATAGGCGTAGATCTGCAAAAATATTCCAGAAATTCCAGCATAGGGGAGAATGTAAAACTGGCAACCAAAACAAATACCAATAATGTATTCTTCAACTGAATATTTAACAAAACTTCTGAAGCACGTGCTGTGTAAATTTGGAAAACAACACAGCCTACTATAGCACATAACAGCTACACGTGTTTATTTTAATTAAGCTCAGTTAAAATTCATTACGATATGTAATTTAGACCTTAATTGCCAAAGCAAATCCAAGCTCAAAAACAAAAGTTTTTTAATTCTTTCTGCGTCAAATAAGAGTGTCATATTTGAAAAGCTGGAAATAATCTGGTGACTAATTGGACATAAGAGTACCTATTGATTAGCCTATTATATTTAAAGCATGAATTTTAATTAGAAGCAAATACTCATTTCTAATTATTTTAAACATTTGCTTTAATTAGGATTCGGAACGTAATTTTATGGAATTAATAAAAACTAATGTTCTTAGGTATGTTTCGAACCTTCTCAGGTAGATTTGTTTTTCTAGATTGAATAACAGTATTTTCTAATCTTCATCAAGGTATTAATTTTAAACTCCTTGTAATTGCAAGTGAAGGCTTTGTGTGACAAGCCTAAATTTTGCTTTTTGTCTGTTATTATGTCTATGAGAATGGCAATCAAATAAATCAATTTAAAATACGCCTTTCTGAAATTCAGAAAAATCATAGGAAATCCTCAAAAATAGGTCAACAAGTATAATACATCCTTAATTTTGCAATGCCAGGTAAAACCTTGTTTTCGGATAATTAAGAATAGTATTTTTTTACTTTAATAAAATACAGATAAGGTGAAAGTTAATATTCTGAACAATTGTTAGATGTTTGCACAGGTTACATGTGTTCAGAACACGGCTCTATTTAGACACAGAGAGAAACATTATCCGATACATAGACCCAAAAACTAAATGAAAAACGTAGCTGTACTTAGTTACACAAAGGCTAGGCACATGCTAATCATATTTTGATAGTCATTCGAATGAACATTTAAAATACTTCTTCTAGGAAGTGACCGTAGCTGTGCAGTCACTTCAGCACAAAAAATGTATTTTCTGTTTCACTAGTGATGAATTCTAATGTATGTCTATTCCAGATACAGACATTTCCAAAAAATATCAGTATTGATAAGATTGTTTAGTAAATTATCCTTTTTTTTCTTTTAATTTTTGTTTCGGAAATTTTCTCCCCATGTCCTCAAAAGTCTAAATATGCTATACTGGTTCGTTTTGGTCATTAGCACAGACTAACTACAGACACTTTCAAACTGAAAAATAACTATAGAATCACCCTGGATACTGTTATATTGATAAACAATCCTATCTGAGTGCAGATCTAATTACGTTTTCTTTTCAAACTCTCT
Source organism: Maratus speciosus (assembly GCA_963932465.1). Lineage (NCBI taxonomy): Eukaryota > Metazoa > Arthropoda > Arachnida > Araneae > Salticidae > Maratus > Maratus speciosus. The sequence goes on along the minus strand of OZ010792.1, from coordinate 323,952,563 downwards.
TAAAGGGATTTCAAATAATTTGCTGCTACCGATAATTCCTTGCTTTCGATACGCTAAGGCGATTTACTGATACTGAAAATTCTGATTGGTTATTAGAGTGCTTAACGTTGTGAACACTTTGAGGGGCTTCCATGTTGACATCAACTTTACTACCAGTCTATGGATCACTATTTCCCTTTATTGTAAAATTATTTGTAAAGAAATAGTAATTTTATAAATATTTTCGACTGTAAAAATATACTTATTCTTTAAAGCAGACAAAAATTTTATGCTACATTAATATTTCTTTACTCTTATAAAAAACCAAAAAAAAAAAAAAGTTGGTAGCGGAAATACTAGTTTAGATATTAGTATACTTCAAATAATAATCCGATTTTACACAATAGCAATACCATAAGCATGGCTTTGCCAAGCAAGTTCGTTTCACTAGAGATTTTCTCAGGAACAGTATTAAGAAAAGAACATAAAAGGCAAGTATAAATAAAGTCTTGGAATAAAGAACATATTTCTATTTTTCTAACAGAATTAAACCGCTTCAAAGAAATTCCAATGTGTAGGCAATGGAATTAAGGGGAAAAGAACTTTTCTTTGAAGTCATTTTTATAGCATTAACAAAATATATATCAGATTACACATAGGAATTCATAAATATGTTAAATAATTCAGATGAAATAGAATATTAAATTATGTTTACCCTATTTTGAAAATTTGATTTTCGCAACATACTTTTTTATTTGTCAAAATTTACTGACGTAACACTGAGAAAAATTTCAAAAGCATTTATTTTTGTTTATCATTTTCTTTTTAAATTAAGCATTTGCTTTTTATTAATAAGCTTTTTTTTTATTTCAATTAAAATTATTTGAGTTATAGATCTAATATTTTAACTATAAAAATTCATTTGAGTTAATAATAATAATAAAATAAAAATGTGATAAAAAAAAAAAAGAATTGTTCATTAAAAAAAAAAAAAAAAAAAAAAAAAAAAAAAAAAAAAAAAAAACTGTATTAAAGACTTGATAATATGGATAATTATTTTTTTACTATGCAAAAATTCTTAAAATTATTTTGAATGATCCCAATTATGATGGAGTTCAGAACTTTAGAATATTTGTAGATCTATAGTAGCGACCAAGTTCGATTTATCTTTTAATGCATTCACCGGAATTCATAAAATGTTGTAGGCTGTAATAATTATTAGAAAGAAATTTTCTAAAATTGTTCTTTACGATATTTATTCGGAGTAGAAATATAAAATTAAACTGTCCACACAGAAATGGATAGAGATGGTGCCTGAGAGTATTTCTAAGTATACGTCTACATGATTGTCTTTATGAATTGTCTTTATGTCTTAGCAAGCGATTCATTGCTACACAAATTGGTATCACATAATTAGCGGAATTGGCAAACAAGAGCACATGAAAATAAGTGAAATAATCTAAGCAAAATTGTCTGTTACCCTTTAGACAATTAGGAGAATTTTGAATTTCGTGGCAGGGCAACCAGAATAGCAGTCCTAAACAGTAAGCCAGAAAGAATTCGAACGCCACACAGCGGAGTATTTGATCCGAAAACCTGGCCAAAAATGCAAAAATTAAAATTTTTTCAACAATTTTAAAAAGCATATTTTTTAATAGCTGACTAACTAATTGGTGTATCGATCTATGTCTTTTTCAGAATCATGAGTTTTATCCGGCGGTTCCCAGCTTCAGTTAAAGAGGAGATTTCTTTGAGAGAATATGTGCTTTATTCTTACGTTTCAACTTTGTTATTCTGTTTAATAATGTTTAAATGTATATTTTTCGTGGCTTCGTGAATTTTTTAACTCGATAGCTTTAATTTTAATATTAAATAAATTAAATTAAAAATGTGTTCTTTTTAAGCCTTTTTAGCTCTAATTTAGATATATCGATTTAAATATATAGCTTTTTAAATGTGTGCCGGAGTTTGCCAAACCACTTTTGAAGTATAGTCGTATTTCTTATAGTTTTAGGGGCCCAATTAAAAAAATAATCTTCATATAGTTGCCATTTTTAAATAAAATTGTTTTGTTAATCTTTTAATAACACTTAAAAACCAGCATCTCTGTACCAAAACACAACTTTAAAGACTCAACTTTCGTAGATACTAAATGTAAATAATATATATCCGAGCAAGACAAAATAATTTCCGTGGATACGCAAACCGATCCGAATCTAAAAATTTCATTTGAAAGAAACCCGACACTTGAACCCGACAAAAATACCCCAAAGATCCAAAACCGGATCCGAACAAAACAAATTAGTTTCCGTGGATACGCAACACGACCAGAACCTAAAAATTCCATTTGAAGTCAACCTGAAATCCGACTCGAACCAAATGTTAACCCGACAAAAATATTCCAAAAACTATAACTGATGCGAGCAAGGCAAAATAATTTCCGTCGAACGGTAACCCGATCCGAACCTTAAAGTTCTAATTGAACTCGATCTGAAACCGGTTTATGGTCGATTTTCGAATTGACTTCAAATGGAACCTTTAAATTCGCATCCGGTTGTGTGTCGACGGAAAAAATTTTGTCTTGCTCGGATCGGGTTACGGTTCTTTAAAATATTTTTGTTGTTTTCAGATCGGGTTTGGGTCGGGTTTCAGGTTGACTTCAAATTGAATTTTCAGATTCTGGTCGTATTGCGTGTACGCGGAAATTAATTTGCCTTGCTCGGATCGGAGTTCAGCCTGACGTACTTTTATTTCAAGTACTGTTCGGGTTTCGGGTTAACTTCAAGTAGAACTTTCAGGTTCAGATCGGATTGCATGCCGACGGAAATTATTTTGTCTTGTTCGGATCCGGTTATGGATCTTTGGAATATTTTTGTTCGGATTCAGATTTGGTTCGGTTCTGATTTCGGGTTTTTTCTAATGGAATTTTTAGGTTCTGGTCGGTTTGCGTGTCCACAGATATTATTTTGTCTTGCTCAAATCGGATTATGGTTCTTTAGAATATTATTGTCGGTTATCAGATTTTGTCAGTTATCATATCATCATCATCGGTCAAACTGTTGTAATTTATTTTTTGGGTTCGGGTCGGCTTATGGGTTATTAAGCCTAAAAAAATCAACCTGATTGGAAAATAAGTGGTCATTTTTCAATTAGACTAACGCTGTCTAGGCTCTTTGCAATAAGCCTGAAAAATATCAGGCTAATTGGCAAAAGGGAGATGATTCTCTTATTAGGCTGGTTTTTTCCAAACAGCCTAGGCTCTTTGCAAAGAGCCTGATTTCTCAATTAGCCTACGACATATATATATTAACACAATGGTTGATATAAATAATTAAAAGTTTACATATAGTAAAATTAACAGCATTTAATTAAACATTACTTGTAAGTAAAAACAACTCTATTAGCAATTACCTTCCTCTTTTAAAAAATAAAAATTAAGTAAACTTTGCATTAGGTATTTGTTTTATATTTATTAAATGCATACTTTTATTGTATACAACATTAATTAAGTGCACTTACTAATAGTAAGTGAACAGCAATGATTTCAAATGTAAAACACATGAAAAATAATTTTGGCCAGGATTGTGCTTCGAATACTCCACTACGCGCCAATTCGAACGTTAGGATAAAAGTTTTGGAAACATAATGTGAAAGACAAAATAGACTGTAAGTACTGCAAATGTTTCTGATTTAATGAGGAAGCTAAACTCAAAAATTCAGTCGACCAAAGAGATATTTTTACTGAATATTGGACTGAATGGGAGTATAACTGCAGACAGAATTCAATGTCGATCTTTATTCTTTTTTTCATATTTAACGAGTGTAAATAATCATCTAAATTCTATTTATACGAGAACCGTTTTAATGATAAAGTCATACGTTAAATATCTTTTTTTTTCTTTTCCTTTGGTGGAAAATACAATGTGAACTGAAATAAAAGTTAGGATAAAATAAATAAGTAGGGGAGACCGGTGCTAGTTGGCTACAGGGGTAAGTAGGCGCAGTTCTCATAAATATCCTGTTTGTGGATAGATTGCGCAACCAGTCTCAGAGTATCTTTCTTATTGCTTTTTACAATCCTCGATGTAGTTTTCCGTCGTTACCTACGTGCAGTGGACATTTATTACCATTTTTCTGTTTTTTGCACTCATGAGTAATTTTTTGTTGCTTCATTCTTTTTCTAATTTCTAATACTTATCTTAATAATTGCGATTTAACTTGTGCAGTTTTTCTTAGTGTATGATTAACTGTACCTACCCCATATGTGATTTACTTGGATTATTTATGCTTAAAGAATTACGTGTCCCTTTTGTGAAGAAATTTATTATGGGGCAAGTTGGCTCGGTGTTTGGTGTGCACTGGTAGCTTGAAAATCAGCAAACAACGAGAAAAGTGGTTGCAATGCAAGATTTTGGGCACAAGTGGCTTGCATAAATGGAGACACTCGATTTTTTATTTGTGGTAACTGTAACTCTGATGATGATGTAGAGTAGGATAGAAGTTACTCAATGTTAATGTTTTATTCATTATTTTTATGTCTGTATAATTTAGAATTTACATTGTACTGGTTATAATGAAATTGATTTCGCTTAACTGCGTGTCTTATTTGAGCTTCATTTAAATTTTTATAAAATGTGTGCCAACTTACCCCATAGGTATAGGCAGCTTGCCCCGTGACGAGGTAGGTTGGCGCACAATTTTCTTTTTACTTTAGGTTTCCGCTAAACATAAACTACAACAGCTACAAATTCAAAACTCCGGGTATTTATAGCCAAATGTCTGTTATTTAAAAGTGCAGTTAAAGTTTGTTAAAAAAACTTAAATAAAAAATTTATAAAAATAAAAAACTAAAAACTGCGCCTACTAGCCCCGGTCTCCCCTAATTAAAAGTTAGTTTTAACTGAAAAAAAGGAATAATTTAAGAAAAATATATGACTCCACATCACAACAATATTAAAAAAAAAATCATGGCTCTGTGAGTAATTTAAAACAAGTGGGTTAGTGTGATCAAAGGTTATGTAAAGGGTTTCGTTTAATATTTCTTTCAAAAGACTTTATTCTTTATCAATAAGAAAATAGATGGCAGAACCATTAAATTTAATTTTAAAATGATTATAAGCTATTTTTTTAATCAAATTAAAAATATTTAAGAACTGCTTTTCAGACAATTGTAACAGCATATACTCGTATATATGAGAAGCATATTTAATTACATTATTTAATTTTAGCTAAAAAAAGAAACCCCCTAAAATGGCAAAAGTATACGAAAGTTCTTTCAATTAAATCCATAGGGCAATGAAATGTAGTGAGAGGGAAAATATCGAAAATATCACCTTTTAGCCGTTAAATGCCCCCCCCCCCCAAAAAAAAAAACAAAAAAAAAAAAACAACAACATTCCTTTAATATTTAATCTATTACATAATGAAATCTATACTGGGAAAAAATTCAAACTCACACGCTGAGCTTCGAACCAGGAACCTTTTGAATGGCATGTAAATGCGCTACTACAGAGCTATCTAACCTGCGTGAAAATGACTGAAATTAAGGCTCTGTTTTCAAATATATATTGCAGAAATGCTCGGTTTTCATTAATTTAATTCAGCTAATTAAAATAATATAAGTATTTTCAAAGTTTGATGATTTGTTGTGTGATAGGAGGTATTTAGATTGAAGTACGCAAAATTTCAAGTCTCAGACTTATACAGTTTCCGAAAACGAACTCACAGACAGACGGGGGAGTGAGACTAATACGGTTTCGTCAGATGAACGAATCTCTAAAAATGAAACGAAAGAACAGAAGGAAAACAAAGGATTGTCCTTGCGTTATCAAATTTGAGATGCCATTGTCAGCTGATAGCTTGAAGGGCGTGCTATTATTTGGATCTAAGAAAAAATATACAAAAGTAAAAATGGCTTAAAAAACACTCTTTTATGCGCATTCAATGTTTATATGCTTAAACCTTGCATAATTTCATGACTGCAATTCATGAATTTTCCAAAAGAAATTTCTCTAAAATAAGTAAATAGGACTTGGGCACCAAACACGAAAATTCACTACTATGATTTACGCTTGATAGAAAGCGCAAGCTTGTCAATTTATTAAAAATATATATAATTTTTGCTCTGTTTCTTTTTTAACATATGGCTAACAGGAAAGTAAATAAATTATCTCTTTATCGCATAATCATGTATTAATTAATATGAAACTGTTAAATGATAAAAGCGTATCTTTTTAAATTATTATACGCTAATGTTTTTTAATTTTCTCCTTTCTAGCGTTTAAAATTAAATCAAGTAGTTTTAGAAGAAATTTTTCTGTTTATTAAAGAAATTTCCATCTTTTTTGCCTGGAGAATTTCCGAAAAATTTTAGCTTCAGTTTACGATTTTTTTGTGTGCGTTTTAACCTTCTAAGCGGTTTGCTCGTAATTTCCGTTTACTCAAGTCAACTTAAATCGGTTGTAAAGAAAGTATTTTTAACAGAATTGTTTTTTTTTTATGACTAGGGGGCTCTGCCCCCTACGAGCTACGCTCGCCACCCCCGTTCAGGCACACCAAAATCCAAAAAGTACGCTAATTTGATCGGCTTTAAAAATATTGAATTAAAATTGAAACAAACAAACAAACAAAAAAAAAAACAATAGCGATCTCTCTGTTAACGGGTTTCCATTTGTTTTCCTTGGATTGGGGATTTTTAAGACCCAAATCTGCTGCTGTTAATAGATACAATGGCTGTTTTCGTATTTAATTAAAAAAATTAGTTAAACATTTGAAAATAAGCTAATGTAAAATGAATTAAGTAAACAGTCTCATTGTCTCCCGGTATTTTTTAACAGCGCTATAAGATAGCTCTTTTAAATAATTCATTTTAAATGTATCGTTTCAAATCTGACGTAATTTACACCAAAGTTTTATTTCTCTTATTAATATTCACGTGAAAATAATTTTGTTGTTAGAAGGAAATATTATTTGCGCTGTCTTCGAATTCACGATAATAGTTGAAAAGATTATCTCAAAATATCTCGTGCAAATATATTTTTCAATTTAAATTGTTTTGCTATAATTTTGCCATTTTAAATATGACGTAATTTCCTCAAATTACAAGTTTTAATGCATAATAATGAATTTTTTTATTTTAAGATTTCGTTTCTCTTTTAAAATTCAAGTGTAAAAATGGTTCGGCACAGATGTCATTAGCGCAATTTTTTCTAAAGCTAATTTCATATACGCAACGGGTACTTAACTGGTGCTAAAGTGTCGTTATTTTGCTTGATGTGATGGTAACCCGGATGTTGTTGTTTATGCTATTGATGTTTTCGCCAAATTGGCGTCGGAAAAAAATTGCGCCAATATGATATCTGTGCCTATGATTCTTATGACGTAATTTTCCTGCTTTTAACATTTAATCATTTAATTCTAATTTTAAAGTTTTTTTCTGTTTGTAATAGTCACGTGTAAATAAATTTTTAATTTGAAGTAAACATTATTGTTTGCGCTGTTTATACAACTGGCAACAGTTTAAATTGATAACATTTTCTAAAGTTTGTAAAAAATATCTCTCGAAATGCTGAAAATTTGAATTTAAAATTGAAATAAAACCCCAAAAATTGAGTCAAATAAGAAAAATAAATGCAATCTGCACACCGGGAACATATAACGTATAAAATGATCTAAAAATGATTAAATTCTCATGTATAGTTTTTGCTCCAATAAAACTTTTTTAATGGAACGATTTTGTCCGACTTTAGCATTAAATATCTCTTACAATAATTCTTCGATTTGAAAACTGTCTGCATCAGCGTGTTTATCAAACTTATCTCTATAATACCACCGATTTTCATATTTTTGTATGCAACAGTTTTTCTAATATTAACGATGAAAGGCCATGCTTAAGCATTCAAATTGGAAGCCGATCTACCCGGAATATCTACGCAGATTTTCATTGGTCCATTTCCAAATCAAAACTTTTTTTATATATAGAAGGATATAGTATTTAAAATAAAGATATAAACTATGTATAGGAAACAAATAAGGAAAGAAAATTTAAATTAATATTCGTTTTATGAATATTTTTATAAAATTGGAGTGCCTGTATTTTGCCGTTTTGTAGAAACAACTTCAATTGGCTGTAGAAAAAAAGTTTCTTTACAGAATTGTTTTTTAAGATACTAGGGGGCTCTGCCCCCTACGAGCTACGCTCGCCAACCCCCATTCAGACACATCAAAATCAAAAAAGCACGCTAATTTGATCGGCTTTAAAAATATTGAATTAAAAAAACAAACAAACAAAAAAAAAACAGTAGCGATCTCTCTGTAAACGGGTTTCCATTCGTTTTCCTTGGATTGGGGATTTTTAAGACCAAATCTGCTGCTTTTAAGAGATACAATAGCTGTTTTTGTATTTAATTAACAAAATTAGATAAACATTTGAAAATATGCTAATGTAAAATGAATTAAGTAAACAGTGTCATTGTCTCCCGGTATTTTTTAACAGCGCTATAAGGTAGTTCTTTTAAATAATTCATTTTCAATGTATCGTTTCAAATCTGACGTAATTTACACCAAACTTTTATTTCTCTTATTAATATTCACGTGAAAATACTTTAGTTGTTAGAAGTAAATATTATTTGCGCTGTCTTCGAATTCACGATAATAGTTAAAAAGATTATCTCAAAATATCTCGCGCAAATATATTTTTCAATTTAAATTGTTTTGCCATATTTTTTAGCCATTTTAAATATGACGTAATTTCCTCCAATTACAAGTTTTAACCCATAATAATGATTCTTTTATTTTAAGATTTTGTTTCACTTTTAAAATTCAACTGTAAATATGGTTCTTATGACGTAATTTTCCTGCTTTTAACATATAATCATTTAAAGTTTCTTTTTTCTGTTTGTAATAATCACGTGTAAATAAATTTTTAATTTGAAGTAAACATTATTGTTTGCGCTGTTTATACAATTGGCAACAGTTTAAATTAATAGCATTTTCTAAAATTTGTAAAAAATATCGCCCGAAATCCTGAAAATTTGAATTTAAAATAGAAATAAATCCTCAAAAAATGAGTCAAATAAGAAAAATAAATGCAATCTGCACACGGGGAACTTATAACGTATAAAATGATCTAAAAATGATTAAATTCTCATGTACAGTTTTTGCTCCAATAAAACTTTTTAATGGAACTATTTTGTCTAACTTTAGCATTAAATATCTCTTAAAATAATTCTTCGATTTGAAAACTGTCTGCATCAGCGTGTTTATCAAACATTTCTCTATAATACCACTGATTTTCATATTTTTGTATGAAACAGTTTTTTTATTATTAACGATGAAAGGCCATGCGTAAGCATTCAAATTGGATGCCGATCTACCCGGAATATCTACGCAGATTTTCATTGGTCCATTTCCAAATCAAAACTTTTTTTATGTATAGAAGGATATGGAAAATAAAGAGATATGAAATGTATATTGGAAACAAACACGGAAAGAAAATTTAAATTAATATTCCTTTTATGAACATTTTTATAAAAATGAAGGAAAGCCCTCAGACGCTCAGAGGGCCGAGATAATGCAAAATATGTAAAAAAACCTTTTCTAATAAGAAAAAGTTCTAGTAGTAGAGTTGCCGGAACATCCATGAGAACTGACAAAAAGGCAAAATGTAATATTAGAAGATTTGAGGTAATCTTTATTTTAGATTCGTGAAATCGTAATTTAAAGGAATATAATCAACCGAAAAACATGCAACTCACGGGATTTTTTTTTTTTTTTTTTTTTTTTTTTTTGAATGCGGATGTTTCGGAATTAAAATGTTTCTACCTAATGTTAAAATATTGCTATATACTTTCTCCAAAATATACTAAAATTATAGTTTTATCAGGGTGATTTAGTGAATGAAGTTACATATTTAATGTTCTGTGAGTCTACATAATCAATTTACATTTGGAAACAAATTTGTAAAAATATTCAAGACTTAGCGCCTTGTCAGTGCATTTTTTGCTTTAAATTACTTTGACAAGTATTTAATTATTGCTATTTTATTTAATGAATCTTTTAAATACGTTTTAAGTTAACACAGCTCAATACACGGTTCTCCAAAACTTAAAGAACATTGACCGGATGTTTTCGATTGTACACGGTTTATCGAATATCAACCAAAATTCTTTACGAATTGTCCTTGAAATTCTAGTATGTAAAGTATATGTTTGACTTCATACCTTACCCGTGGCCCTAATTCTTTGCGCACCAGTTTAAAAGAGAAATTTTTCAAAGAAAGAAAACGCAAAACTTAATTTTGTCTAAATAAATAATCAAATTCTTGAAATGTCAATCCTCTAAAATGAATTGCATTGAATAAAAAAATAAAAGAAGTCGCACACTTAGATTTGTTTATGTAAAACCTTCTACCTCTGAAAAATAGATAGCCCTAATGTTTTGAGCATGTGCATTTAAACAAAAGTTTTTTACCATTGTAATTGGCTGGTTGTTTCCAACTGTGCAAATTATCGCATCTGGGACTGATGGCATGTGCTGTTTAAAAGAAATTCGATTTCAAATCAATTAATAAGAAGTAAATGTGTGATAAATGATTGACGGTAAAGCTGCGTAAAAAGATAATCGAAAAACGAAATAGTGGGTGTCTAATGAGGAAAATAGGCAGGGATTTGATTATTTCTGAATCAACAGTGAGTAATGTTTTTAAAACTTTCATTGCAACTGAATAAATACAGCCAAAAAACAGTACTAGTCGCCTACCAACAACAACGGCCCGAGAAGTTCGAATGGTCCGTCGAGTGGTAATGAAGATAAGATGAGGAACAAATGGTAAAAGCCGCATCCCTATGGCAAGACAGCATAGGGTGATCAGTGACTCGTAAAATGGCTACAAAAAGATTGCATAAAATGAGCATAAAATCTTATAAAAGCAAATTCAAGCCGATGTTAACTCCTGCTCAGAAAAGAAAACATTTTCTGTGGGCGACTGTGGACCACTTAAAATGGACAGATCAGCAATGGTAAAGAATTATATAATCGAACCTATCGTCTTTTCCAGTTTTGTAAGGAAATATCGGTTGTCTGGTCTGCCATACGCAAGCAAATAAAGCTTTAAACCCAAACAAGAGAGCAAAAAACGTCAAACAAGGGTGCAAGTTCCCGTCATATGTTCAAATTTAGGGGTGTTTTGATTATTCTGGTGTCGATCAAATGCTGCCATATGACGGGACTGTCAATGCACAATGTTATCGGGACATTTTGCAGAATCAGTTGTCGCTTTCAATTAAAGAACTTTGCCTTCAATCGGGTTACCTTTTTCAACAAGACTTAGCCTAACCGCATACAGCTAGGATAACAAAAGCCTATCTTCAACAAAATGGTACCCTGTGCTAGATTGGGTTCCGAATTACACGGACATCAATTCTATCGAGGATTTGTGGCGATACTTAAAGAAGGAAGTTCAAAAAAGGACACCACAAATCAGCTACAGTGACAATCAACAGTTGAAAAGAATTCTTGTTGAAAAATGGCAAAAATATTTAATTTCTGAGTGGCAACGTTTCTTTCAACTATGCCGAGAAGAGTGAGAGATTTTTACGCTGCCAAAGGAGGACCAACGAAGTGGTAAGACTTACTAATTTTGTCTCATATGAACATGCGCAAAACATTAGGGACATAAAAATCTTTGGAGGGAAAAGATTTCATTGGCCACAAAGGTTGTTTCATTTACTATCCTTTGTTAAATATCACTATATAGTAATGCGAGGAGAGTTCGCGCGGTAGGAGAGATTGCGCAAAAAGAGATTCGACGGGAAGGAGTAGAGTGCGCGGCCAGAGACTCCAGGTAGTTGTACAGCAGCATTAGTGCAGTGTCTACATGAATGTGCATATTTATTGTTCCACGAGTCTTGGATAAAGCAGTGCTATTTTGTCTTGTTTTTCCAAAATAAGTGCTTGAATTTTCATAGCTGTTCGTCAGAATTTTTATACAACGTCAGTAATACAAAATATTTTGAACTTAAACGATTTCTTATAAACTACTAACCTGGACTAAGTATGCGAACACCAAAAATGCATTTTAGAAGTGGCCGTATTTAAATAAATGGCCGTGCAATCTCTTCTACCAAAACAGGAGAGTTTGCGCATCTGCTACTTAGGAGAGATGGCGCATTTCCCCATAAGTTTAAGTGCTAGGAGAGATAACACAGCTTATTGATAAATTTGTATGAATTGCGAATTACATGTAAAACGTATGAATGAATCAATTTTGAAATAATTTCGGAAAAACACATAATTATCAAAACTAAATTTGGCAATAAATTAATTTGCAAAAAAATACTTTTGCAGAAAAATTTTTATTAATAAATTAATAATACAGTTGTTATTAAATAAATTTTCTGTAATTATTTTTGTTAATAAATTAATAATATATTTGTTAATAATTAAATTAAATATATATATATATATATATATATATATATATATATATATATATATATATATATATATATATATATTTAATTTATGAGCAATTAATTTGCTAATAAATTAATTTTGTTCACTAAATTAAATTTTCTAATACAATGTTTTGGAAAAGCTTTCACCCATTCCAAGTAGTGTAATGCCATCGAAATCAAAAGGAAACAGAGAGCAACTAATGTTACTGATATCCACAAAATAATATGAAAAAAGAATTAAAAAGGATGCCGCTACAAAAAAAAAAAAAAAAAAAAAAAAAAAAAAAAAAAAAAATCTGAAGATAAGGTGCTTTTACAAACATTGGGATAAAAAAACTCAAGGGAAAAAAACGATGGTCAATGAGGATGAGTGCTTTGAGTGTCTGGAACTGTACCAGGAGACAATTTCGACAACTGACTGGATTCAATGTATTGCTTATTGCAGGTGATTGCACGAAAGATGCACGTTTTACAATAATAAGTGCATCGATTCTGGACGACGACAACTTCGGTTAGCAAACAAAATACAATGAAGCTTTGGAAATCGAAATGAAGTAATTTTCAAGTTAAACATGTTATCTGCTAGGTTAATGTTATTTTGTAATCTTAGTAGGGTTTGCTTTTTCTGATATTTTAATCTTCTTAAATTAAAAATTTTAACTGTTGTTAAAATTCTTTCTTTTATTTATTACTTAAACATTTGGTTGAAATATTCACTCCTAATACAATAATATTTACTCACAAAATGTCAATTAAGTGTAATTATTATTGTTAACAATTTAATTGTAGTTATTATTAATAACAATCCCTTCTACTTATGTGCGCAATCTCTCCTACCCATGTGCGCGTTCTCTCCTACCCTGTAAGGAGAGATTGCGCAAAATAGTTTTCTTGGTTTTATTACTGCTGTTCTATTAATTTACAGTATAACAACAAAATAACAATGGAAATGCATAAAAAAACAAATGAAGTCAAAATTATTCATGCATAGTTTAGCAAAATATTAAAATTTAGATTTTTTATTATTATTCTTTTGAAATGTGCGCAGACTCTCCCCGCTTTACTATATAATAGTGAAATGTATCATTTTTCATTAAAAATAATTTACATAAAATAATCTGAACTATTTTTTACTTTTATTGTAAAAAAAAGCATCCATAAACTAATGCGCGAAAAATTAGGGCCACGGGTAAGGTATTTTTCAGTGAAGTTATAGTCGCGGTTACAATTAGGGGGAAACAATTAATTTAATAATAAAATAATGTTTGCGATCGCCCATATAAAAGACGCTCAAAATGGTCTGTCACTGTAGCAGATGGCTTTGTGGGTCCTGATTAACGACCGTGTGCATTTGTGTAAAGATAGCACGTATATTCGTGAAGGTGCTGATTCAGTCAAAAATTAATTTTATTTTTTTTATATATAGACTAGGGGGTTCTGCCTCCTGCAATCTACGCTCGCCAATCCCCGTTCGGACACCGCAGAATCTAAAAGCACGGTAATTTGATCAGTTTTAAAAAGATTAGAGAAGATTGAAATATAATGAAAAAACCTATAGCGATCTCCCTGTAAGTGAGATTCCATTCAATTCCCTTTGATTGCGAAAATTTAAGGTCGAATCAGTTGCTGTTAAGACATCCAGTGGTTGTTTTCGTGTTTGATTAAAGAAGATCAGTTAAACATTTGAAAATAAGCTAAAATAAAATGAATTAAGTAAACAGAGCCTTTGCTTCCCGGTATTTTTTAACAGCGTTATAAAACTATTGACATAATATAATTTACTACAATTACTACAATTTATTGCTTTAACCCATTTCAAGGGCGGTGGTTCATTTTTGGACCACTTAATTTTAATTCTTAAATGCCAGATTGGCACCAGAATATTGGAATGAACATTTCCTTTTATTAAGTAAGTGAACAAAAGCATTTTCGTATTTCGAAATTTGTTTGTAAATTCTGGTGCCATTCCCTGATTTCCACATTTTACGAATAGAAGTACCTTGCCCCTGAAAAGGTTAAACGCATATTAATGTGTTTATTATTTTAAAGTTTCCCTTCTCTTTTAATATTCACGTGTAAATACAATTTTCAAGACATAATTTTCAATATTTTCCTGCTTTTAACACGTTCTCATTTAATAGAAATTTTAATGGGTTTTTTTTCTGTTTTTAATATTCACGTGTAAATAAATTTTTAATCGTTAGGAAATATTATTCTTTGCTCTGTTATTAGAATTGAAAACAATCTCTATAACAACAGGCTGAGTCATTTGACTATTATCAACAGTTCCGGGCGGATCCCTTAGCCTTTTATATTCCAGGCTGCCATTTTGGTACTTTAATGTTAGTCAGCTACAGGTGATAAGTCACCAAATATTATTCTATCGCCATCATTTTACCTATATTATAATAGTTCAAATCATGTAACTGCCATAAACAATTACGGGCTGATCCCTTCGTTTTTTACATTCCAGGAGGCCATTTTGGTACTTTAATGTTAGCCAGCCACAGTCGATAAGTCGCCAAATATAATTCTATCGCCATCATTTCACTTATATTATAATAGTCCAAGTCATGTAACTGCCGTAAACAATTACGGGCTGATCCCTTCGCATTTCATAAGAAATGTTTCCATTTTGATTAAAGAATCAAAGTTACTTTTTCGAATAAAGCTACATAAAAGTTTCCATGATCGCAAAGAATTCTTGGTATTTTTATGTTAGCCGGGTACAAATCTCGCCAATAGCTATTTATTTTTAACTTGCCAGTTGCCATTTTTTTATTTTTCGAGTTTTAAATTAAAACAGTACTACTTGGTTATCCCTCCGACCAAAAATCTATCGCCAGACTATAAGATTAAATGGCAATAATGGTTGATCGTAAAAATCATATTCACTTGCGTGCAAGAAAGTTACACGTGTTTACACCATCAAGTGATTTTTATTTAGAAGTTTTATTTGTATTTTTATTAATGTTATACTAATTTATTTGTTCTTTCGTTATTTAAAATAAAAATTACGTCAATTTGCATAATTTGGTGAGTGGTTTGGCGATTTATATAATTTGGCGAAATTTGTCGACAGGATAACTAAGTACTACCATTAAAATAATACTTTGAAGTCGAAATTAAATGTCATGATTTGTTGCATTATTTAATAGAGTTTGGCGTGATTTTTTTTTTTTTTTTTTTTTTTTTTTTTACGACAATTTGGCGAAAACCTTTTTATCGAATACCAGTTACATATGTATTTTTAAATTATTTTCTACTATTTTTAAAATGAAATAACAATAAATAAATAAAAAAATTAATTAATAACTATAAAACAAAACAATTTATAAAAATTTTTTTAATAAAAAGAAAATAAATATAAATAAACATTTATTAATAAGTACGCAACAATAGCCGGGTTACCATGTCAGGCAAAATAACGCCATTTTGGCGCCAATTAGGTACCCCGGTGCGTATATGACATCTACGCCTAATATTTTTCTTTTCGTTTCGTTTTAAAAAAAAGAAAGAATTGAAAGCCATAAATTTTAAATGTATCAGTTTTAAATGAAAGTTTTACATTAAATAAAATGATAACAAAAAAAAAAAAAAAAAAAAAAAAAAAAAACATTGTTCTTAGCATAGATTTAAGGGAGGCAAAACTGGTCGCCAAATTAGTTTAAAATAATAACCTTTTCTGAAATATGAAGAAAAAATATCTGTTACGATTAAAATTTGAGTTGCCATCATTATAAAAAAGTATTTAAAATTAAAAAAAAAATAATATTTCGAAAACTAATTCGAATTTAAAATTTCTAATACCAGTTTTGAGATCTGCGAATCAATACGGATTTTTCGTGTTAATTTCATCGCAAAGTATTCCATATTTTAGGAAAAATCGCAGTGAAACGTAATCAGTTGTTTAATCAGTCGTTTCAAAGAATCGTTTCATAAATTCGTTTCATTTCAGTCATTTCATATATCCGTTTCATAAATTCGTTTCATTAGGATTTTATTTATATAGGGTTGATAAAACAGGGTTTTAACCAAATTTAACACTAATTTCCACAAACATGAAAAAGAAGAATAGAAATAGTATGCTGCAATTAAAACATGAATATATAAAATATTTGATGAGATATGGGCTGCATTTGTATGAATTTTTAACTGCGCATGCGTGAAAGATTTCAAAATTTTTATTTCATAATTTGGTTGTTAGCTATTTAGGACAACACATATAAAAAGTCCGGTAAAGCATTATGAAAACTCAAAAATACACAGTTAGTTGGTTGAGAAATTGTGGAAAATCCCTTTTAATAAATCTACTTTTAGAAAGAACACACTATATTTCCTCTATCTTTCTGAATCTTAAACTTCTTTTATTTAATACACTGGGTCTGTGCCGTCTACGTCCAGCTCTCGCCATTCCCCGTTCATACCCCGCGGGCTCTAAAAACACGTTAATTTGATTTGATTTAAAATTATTACCCGAAGAAGAATAAAGAAGATTTAAAAATATTATCAGACCAGTGGACTGATAATAACTTCTATAGCCGGGTTGTCATTCAATTTCCTTTAAATGGGAAAGTTTTCGGTTTTCAATGTCGCATCCACGTCTGTTGCGACTGCTGTCCGTTGTTTTCGTGATTTATTAAGTAAGGTCAATTACACATTTGAAAATAAGCTTGTATAAAATAGTTAAAGAAAAAATTTCGCCGCTACCTAGATTTTTATATTGTATAATATATTATTTTAAGTTTATCTTTCTTTTTTAATATTTACTTGTAAAGATATTTTTAAATTAAAATGTGTTTGGAAATATTGTTTTTCAGGCTTTTTAAAATTTGGCAGCTGCAGCTGCAAATGGCTATTTCAAACCAAAACCCTCTGATTATACAGTCGGACATCGTTTTCCCGACATCCGGTTTTCCCTTCACTCCGCTTATCAAGTCAGTTTTTCAAAGTCCCTATTTTCTGTATATGATTTTAATGTATATAAACTCCGGATTTTACGGCGTTGAATAATTTTCAACTCCGGATATCCCGACAGTTTAGGAAAATTGTCCATTTTTCATAATCCGTCTTATAAGAACGGCAATTAAGCGGTAAGAAATGTCTTAGCGAAATTTTTCACAAAAGCGTCTAAATTACCCATTGATGTAAATGAGAAATTTTACTTCAATCCTTTATCTGAATAAATTAACCCGCACTAAGAATGACCCACATACGTATCAGTCTACTCGCGGTCTTTTTGTTCTGGTTCCGCTTTCTTGTGGCTACACAGCGTTTTTCATCCGACTGCATTGCATTGAAACGATCAGAAATTATTTAACATCCATTTATGAAACAACGAAAATTGATTTACAATTCATTGTATAATATCGAAAAAAGAATTGTAGGAAGCACATCTAGGGATAAGTAAACCTTAATTAATTAATATTTCATGTAACAATTAAAAAAACAAGTCATCATAAATCCGATTTTTATTCTTTTCAATTTTGTTTTTGTATTTATTTTACTTAATAATAATGTTTTATTGCTTAAATCTGCAAGAACACTTATGAATTTAAAACAGTATTAAATTAATTAAAATACAGCTTTTTATAAACATATTTTTCTCAAACTCCGGTTAAAGCGACACTTTCTTCTGGACATTAGAGTGTCGGGATAACGAGGTTCGACTGTATTAACATAATACTCTTTATAATAATGTTAATATGATAATGGGGGTCTTGTTTTAGATTGTTAATTAAATCTCTATTCAAATGATGAAATTTTGAATACAAATTTGGGAAGACATAACAAATTACACAAATCTAAAAAAGGATTGGACATTGCATACCATAATTTAGTGAAATATATGCCTGTAAAATATGTTTAACTTGTTATGCTTATGTAAATGAACCATCTAGACCAATATCAACATTAAATAGCGCTTAAAATAAGATTTCGATTTAAGAACTATGTACTTTAAAGTGTTTATAATATATTTTTCTACAAAACAATAAGTTTTCATGTCTTTACATGCAGTAGTTTTTTTATGATAAGCCTAGAAACTATGAAGGGCAAAATATGTTAAACTATTGTTGCAATAACGTTAGTTACGTTTTTTTTAGAATAGAGTCTTCACTTACTGTTAGAACAGTACGATGCTAAAGACATAAGTTATAGTTAAGAATATATAAGCGTAACTCTGAAATTTTTGAGACAGGGGCAGATAATATGCACCAAAAAAATTATTGGTCGGATATGTAAATTTGAACTCTTGTATGTCCGCAGACAATAATTTGTGGCATGAAAATTGTTAAAGTCAATATAACTAACGCATGGGTAAGCACGTCACGCACATGAAAACAAACAAACAGACAAATAATCAATGAATGCAGCAACCTCGCTGTGTAGCAATTTAAAAAATGCATGATATTCGTGACAGCCGTGATCACTAACGCATGTATGAGCGCTGCGCTCCCATGAATGAAATCACAGGTTGGAACAACATCGCTGTGTAGTGCTTTCAAAAATGCTCAAAATTCGTCAAATTTACGATAACTAACAGAAATATAAGCACTTCACACCCATCAAAACTGAGTAGATGCAGTAATCTCGTGTTATGGTAATCTCGAAAATGTATGGAATTCGTTAAAGTCGCTATCACTGAAACGCTTTTTTAAGCGATCCGCGCCCTTTTTATAACTTAATTAAATAGAGGAAAACAGAAACTTTCTATTTTTTCAAAGTTTCCGCTGCATGAACAAAATTTTACACAGACACCAGAAATGTTTTCATCGAGTATGATAATCGCTAGGATACTCTATAACATTGCCAAGACAAACAACCACTCAGATTGCGAACTGCGGTTCAGACCGCGGAATGCCTTTGGAATGCAACATTACGCGATGTACATAGATATGTCAATACTGAATATTTGTTTGTCATAACAATGTTTACATTATTGCAATAAATAAATCGCGTATAATAATAACCTACAACAATAATAATAAGATTATTCGCGTTAATTTTAACAATTGAACAAGAATGTGATAAGTTATTTCTGGTAAAGAAGTTTGTTTATGCATGCCAATTGCAGAGAGAACACCAGGTGAGTAGGGTAGGAAAAATACGGAGCTCTTTTGACGCATTTATAAATTTTACCTAACACGCTATGGCTTGAGACAAACGTTTCCTCGCCCAATTCTGAAGGAATTTATTCCAAACTGGTAAGTATTTGATAATCATTTTTTAGTTATTGTCTGTAAAATATGGAACAGATGTTATATATTTGCGCGATTTTTTTATGACGCCAGTGTCTTGTACGCAAAGGGTACTTAACTGGAGCCAAAGTGCCATTATTTTTAATGATATGGTAACCCAAATGTTGTTGTTTATGCTGTTGATGTTTTCGCCAAATTGGCGTTGAAAAAAAATCGCGCCAACATCCATATATGACATATTTGCTATATATACAATACATTTACTGTATATACAATGCATTTATATGCAATACATTATACATTTATGGGGAAATGTTTCATGGAAGAAATCCATAACCAATTGGAGTATTTACTAGAGATGTTTGCTGCAGAATTATCTAGATTGTTGTAAAATGTTTCCTAACGATAAGTTAATTAAGAGTATTTTGAACTTGAATTTGATAAAATTCAAAACCGTAAATTAAATTAGACCAATATAATTTTAAAAATTACGTAAATATGGATATGTCAACAATGGATACGTCAACTTTGAATATGTCAACAATGAACATTTTTTTGTCATAACAATGCTTGAATTATTACACCAAATAAATCACGTATAATAATATGAATAATGTAGAACATTAATAAGATGAACAATCGTACTTATTTTAACTAGGACTTCCCTCAGAGGGATTAGTCTGAGCGATATTACTGAGAACATAGATTTAATAATAACATGTGGAAGCAAAGAAAATGAGATGTTATCTTTAATTGTCCATATACTGCGAAAAATTGAAATGATGAAAATAAACGAATTGTAGAATTACAAAATCTTATATATAAATTCGTATACACTGTTTAAAAAAATGGGAAATCAAACCATTCAAGACAGCCATGCATGGATATAAAATTGAAAGTACGCAATATATTAAAAGTAAAATAGAAAATGAGACACTAATTTACTTATATCGGAATTTTAACTGTATAAAATGATGTCAAGAGCATAATCAGACGCTCCGCACCAATTTGAGTAACTTTAAATGACAAATATATGATGTTTAAAAAGAATGGACTATATTTTATATGGTCTGTGCTCCCCCGGAATAGTTAATAATTACAATATCTGTTTTCCACGGATGCAATGAGGTTGTCGATAACATTTAAAGAATTCTCTTCTCAAAATCTAATATAGTATCAAAGTACCGAATACACCAAAAGTGGCATGCAATGCTTCGTTAGATTGTGATTTAGATATCCTCGATCGGATTTAAATGATGAGTGTATGCTGGCCACTACATACGCTGTATTGTTTTGTTTTCAAACATATTCTGCACAAGTTGAGCTGTATTTAGCATACATTAAATAAAAGAAATCGGCAATGATTACAACATAAAGTATGACACAAGATCTGAATATATCGTCTGCATAACTTTTGAGCTGTCAAAGTGTCATTTGAAGTAATTTACAAATCCATACATATTTATTCAGCAAATCATGCAAGCTAACATACGCCAATATGAACCCGATTACAAAATTTCACCAGAATAAGTTAATATATAAAAAATATACTAATGATAATTGAGAATATGATCTTATGATAAAATGTCTAGAAAAATTAATCGGATAAAAAATTCATATCACATTTAAAACGGCACTTCCCTCTGTTAGTGGCCTTGGAGAGAGAGAGAAAAGCCTAGAGAAGGAACACTTTAACAGGTACTTTCGGGTAACCTACTCACTGTTTCATACAGGTTTTTATTCAATATTTACACAATTTATTTAATGCTAGGTGAGTATCTATCAGTTTTGTTGCATTTAAATCGCATGTTTTGCAGCATTATGAAATATTTAAAGTTGCTGTACCTAATAATTCCAAATTAATGGTAATTGAGATCGCTTTCCGTTAATTTTATCTTTTTAAATTTTAAATTTTTTAGAAACCATTCATAGAGACAATTGCATATTTTAAAACTAACCCGAAGCAAAATTTCAAGATTTTGGGCTCAGCAGTAACAGAGAAATAGAAAATTTTTGAAAGTTTTTTGTTTCTGCACTGTTTTATATAGCGACATTTTTAGAAATTGTTCTATTGCGAGAATTTACGTCATGATAAATGCAGCCATGTCAATTTTCATGTTTATATTCCTAACAGTTCCATGTTCTTCGTTACTTAGATCATCTTTAGATCTTTTTCCGCTTTGTTTAGTCTTTCTATTTTTTAGAATTCGTTCTACAACGAGCATTTACATCTTATTAATTACTACCATGCCAAAGTTCTAGTTTCTAACCCCAACAGTATCCCAAAAATTTCAGTATTCCAAATAAATCATAGTTTAGAACCTTTCTAGAAATTTTTACGTTTATCCGTCAAATTGAATCCTTTAGAGAGCGTTCATTACGAGTATTTACATCTTAAAAGTAACTACCGCACCAAATTTAAAGTTTCTAACCCAATCAATATCGCAGAAATCACAATTTTAGAACTTTTTTGCTCCTGCAGCGTTGTAGGTTCTTGCACTGACATAAAATAGTCTTTTTTTCGGAGCAGAGATGGTCACCAACATTTTTTTAAGTTGGCTATGTAGTTTCAGAGATAACACCTCACAAACGTACAAGCATTAATAATATTATATACTTTATAATATTATAACGCTTTATAATATTAGCATTAGATTTACAGATACAAAAGCCATTTATCTGTTACAAACTAAAGTGCCGGCGTTGCCCAGAATTTGAAGGATGTTTGTTCTGAAAAATCAATTTCAAAATTTAACATACAACACAAAACAAACATTAAAAAAAGCAGTCGAAACGTTGTTGAATGAATCATATGAAAACGCTATATAAAAATGTATAAATGTATATAACAGACGCAAAAGAATACAGCTATAAATGAACTTAATTCAATTTATAATTGGAGCAATAATGTTAAAATACGCCAATATTTCCCTAATCGGGTTTTTATCATGCTTCAATACATTTTTCATACTCATATGACGTTATACTATATCCACCATGCCCTTTATATTTCCAATATGACGTAATATTTTCCTCTTTCACGTGGAAACCTTGAAATAGAAAAGTTATGAAGTTATATTCACTTTCCTTTAAATTCGTCAAACCATTTATTTCATTTTCATATTTCACGTGAATATCTTGCAATAGAAAAGTTATGACGTAATATTCACCTTTTTTTTTAAATTCGGCAAACTATTTATTTCATTTTCATTTTTCACGTGCAGTAGAAAATTAATTGCAGTAGAAAATTAATTGTTGTAGTAATAATTTTATTGTGTTTTTTAATTGCTGGCAACTGCTATAACGAAAAATGTTTAAGTTTGATAAGAAATTGCTGTTAAATTGGTGGTTTTTTATTAATTAAAAATTAACTATAAGTTATTTCGATTCCGGATTACTTTAGTTGTCTCGGCCATGTTTTAATACACATGTACGTATCTCTTCACAATTTTGGCTTCCAAATTGTGGATTTTTTTTATAGAATTACAAACAGACAGACAAGTTTTCATTTTTATATATCTCTCTATTCTATAAAAAGTAACTAACGCTGTCACCGCCGCCGGTTTTGAATTTTTTGTGACCGGAGGTCTTTCTTCGTTAATATTAAGAAAACTATTGCATACAAATATATGAAAATCGGTGGTATTATAGCGAAATGTTTGATCAACACACTAATGCATACAGTTTTCAAATCGAAGAATTATTTTAAGAGATATTTAACGCTAAAGTTGGACAAAATCCTTCCATTATAAAAAATTTATAAGAGCAAAAGCTATACATGGGAATTTAATCATTTTTAGATCATTTTATTCAATAGAAGATCCCGGTCTGCAGATTTCATTAATTTTTTTAATTTGACTCATTTTTTGAGGTTTTATTTCTATTTTAAATTCAAATATTCAGCATTTTGACAGATTTTTTTTACATATTTTTGAAAATGGTATTAATTTAAACTGTTGCCAACTATATAAACAGCGCAAACAATAATGTTTGCTTCAAATAAAAAAATTATTTACACGTTACTATTATAAACAGAAAAAACCTTCAAATTAGAATTAAATAAATAGGTATAAAAAGCAGGCACTTATTGGAAATTACGCCATAAAAACTATATTTACATGTGAATTTTAAAAGAGAAAGGATATTGTAAAATAAATAAATTAACATGCGTTAGAAATCTGAAATAGAACAAATTACGTCACATTACACTTATTATGCAAAATGAACAAAAAATAGTATTGCAAAACAGTTTAAATTTAAAAATTGCGCGAGACAAAATATTAGAGGTTAAATATTAGATTTTTTCAAAATTTTATTATTTGTCGTTTGATGTGAGGTGTTCAGCTATAAGTATGCAAATTTTTATGTTTCCAACATAATTAGGGGCTGAGTTAGAAAAATTGCTTTAAATACACAAGTTAGAAACCAAAGGGTTAAATATTAGACTTTTTCAAAATTTTATTATTTGCTGTTTGATGTGAGGTGTTCAGCTATAAGTATGCAAAATTTCATGTCTCCAACTTAATTAGGGGCTGAGTTAGAAAAATTGCTTTAAATACACAAGTTAGAGCCCAAACGGTTAAATATTAAGCCTTTTTCAAAATTTTATTATTTGTCGCTTGGTGTGAGATGTTCAGCTATAAGTATGCAAAATTTCATGTCTCCAACTTAATTAAATTAGGGGCTGAGTTAGAAAAATTGCTTAAAATACACAAGTTAGAGCCCAGAGGGTTAAATATTAGACTTTTTCAAAATTTTATTATTTGCCGTTTGATGATAGCCGTGTTCAGCTATAAGTATGCAAATTTTCAAGTCTCCGACATATATAGTTTCTGAGAACGGGCTCTGTGACAGACGGACAAACAGACAGACAAAGGAGTGAGACAGGTAGGGTTTCGTTAGATGAATGAAACTCTAAAAACATTCTGCGGATGACTGTAACAACACCCTAAAATTACATTATCATCAGCTATCTACCAATCCCGAATTTAGTTTATATTCGTTTCATATAGTATTATTCTTTTGTGCGGCCCTGTAAAATAATTATCAATATTATATACAGTAAAACCCCTGAATAGCGGACACCCCGAAAATGCAGAATTTGTCCTCTATTTAGAGGTGACCGCTACTGAGAGTAAAACATGTACAGTTATTTAAGAGTTGGTAATCGAAAAAATGTCCGCTAAATAGAGGTATCCGCTAATCGGGTGTGTCCGCTATGGAGGTTTTACCAGTAAAACTTCTGAATAGCGAACACCTCGGGAGGGCAGAATTTGTCCTCTATTTGGAGGTGTCCGCTACTGAGAGTAAGAAATGTACAGTTATTTAAGGGTTGGTAATCGAAAAAATGCCCGCTAAATAGAGGTTTCCACTAATCGGGTGTGTCCGTTATGGAGGTTTTACTGCATAATAATATCATCCTTTACAAGAAAATTGCATGCTGTATGATAGACAGACAGACATCCAGAGAAAGATAATCTCCCGGATCAATAAACACTCATGTCTTTTGTTTTAATCATCCACAATTGTATGTGATACAACATGCCAGATTTTATACAACAGGCTAAAAACGGTCACCGTGGTACGGAATACTGTATTATTATTTGTTTGCCCACCAAAACTGGTTGCCACGGGTTGTTGAAAGGTTTGTGATCACGTGGTTGAAACTGATCTATTCAATATTACTGCGTGCGTATTTTTTTTTATTTGCTCCATGTGTTTAAACCAGTTTCTACGAAAACTTCAACCGGTGAAAGTGACGCACACCAAATTTCTGTGACGTATGCAGATAAATTGTGCTTTTTTAAGAGTTTTTTCTATATAATTTTTAAACGGTTTGGAACTTATTTTTCATAGTAGGTGCATTCAGTAGGCGACCCTCATAGGTACCTTCTGGTGCAATCAGAAACGAAATCCGACAAATATTTTTTGAGTTATGCTTGACGAAAGGTTTTTATTAGGCTTTTTTTTTTAGTAGGACATGGCGTTAATATCCATCGTAGTAGTAAAGTGTCCGGACAGTAATATTTCGCTGAGTATTAGCCTTCGCTTCGCTCAGACAACAATTGAACAAGAAGTGGATAAGTTCTTTCTGGCGATGAAATTTCCTCATATATGTCAGCTGCTAAGAGTAATTTTTTTCATTTCCTCGTTAATATTTGACGCTGTTTATTCGATTATAAAATTATCAGTGATTTATTTAGTACTTATTTACATGAATTTGAATTGTAGATGTATACTAAATGTCGACAGTAATTATAATGTTGGTTTACTGTATACTATATTATTCTAACACGGGGTATAATTGCTAATAATATTATAATATCGAATTACAATATTTTTGTTGTTACGGAATTAAATAAATGTGATATTATTTATTTTACTATCAGACTAATATTTTAAATCGTGTATTCAAGCTTTTCCCTCCCCCTAAAAAAAAACCCTTAAGTGAGAAAGAAATTAAAAAAATACCTAAAATAAGGATAACGTATGAATATCGTAGGCTTGTATATTTCCTAATGTATTACACTACTTTTTTTTGTGTATGTGTGGAGAAATTATGATTTAAAATATTTCTTTACTTCATGTATATATATATATATATACATTAAGTGATCGTAAAAGTTCATGCCCTATTTCACAGATGGCAGTAGCTTGGAATTTTGAATGTGCTGATGTTTCTTTTATAACCATATTATTAACTTATAGTTATCTACATGTGTCATGCTTGAACATAAAGTTCAAAAAATGTTTTTCAAATGAATTTGTATGCAATGTTAATATTCAAAATGGAAAATGAAAAGTTACATTTTGATCGCATTATGTTATATGAGTTTAAAAAAAGAGTGAGCGTTAGACGTGCTACAAAAAAATATTCAGGACGTTTATTTGGATCGTGCACCCGCTCTTAATACAAATAAAAAAGTGGTTTTGTAGAGTTCGAAATGGTGATTTCAATTTAAAAGATAAAAATCGCTGTGGGCGACCATCTGGCATTGATAATGACTTAATCTGTGATTTTGTCAAAAATAATCCACGGATTACTACTGCAGACTGCTAAGAGACTAAATGTTAACAATTCGACAATATTTCGCCATTTAACACTAGAACGCCCGAAAGGAGTCGATCCGACTCCGACCATATGATTAAATGTCAACTGGAACTAGAAATTCTTTCATAAAATAAGTTAAATTTAAACCACACAGATTGAAGTTAAATAAATCAGTCAAATAATTTTAAATAAAAATTCTGGTGTCAAATATTTTCTTGAAACTTGAGTAAAATTTCCGGGCGTTCTAGTGTTAAAACAAATTGGGTGCACTTCGAAACTCAATTCATCAGAAATCTGGCACGAACTTTTACAATCACCCGATACTTTTTTTTTTTTCAAAATATACGTATCCTCCGAAACTGAGAAGAAAATTTTAAAGTAAACTGAAATTTATTACAAGTATATATGCTACATTATTAGATCTAATTCGCCGATTTCCTTATCTTATTCTAAATTACTACTTTATATTCACAAAATCCTTATTCTTAAATAATCTCTATCGTTAATTCTGTTAAATTCCCTTTAATTTAATGTTTCCCTTGTCTAAATTACTTAAATATTACGCTTTTAGTATTCTTAAATTAAATATTCCATTTCTGCTCTTTTTTCTTTTAGAATGTTCTTTTAGCAACCATTTTATTTTCCCGCGCGTATTCCGGGGTTATCCTTTTTACCTTCAAATTCAACTACTCGCTCTGTCAGCACTCTTTCCATGGCGTGGTTTTCTTAATTATTAATTGGTTGAGAGCGCGACCTACGTCATATTTGTATTCCTACACTTGACGCACAAAAAGTCGATGCTCGCTGTGTTTCAGCAGATTTTAGTCGTATTTCCATTTTTCATACCACCCCCTGGTCACCGTCCACGTTTTCGATTATCTACAGCTTTGTTCATCCCTAATTTACTACTATGAAGCGATGGTTAATATTCTTGGTGGAAACTGCGTCGCCGAAAGATGTTTAAATAAAATTCTGAGCTGAATTTACGTTTTGTCTCAATTATTTCTGGGGAAACTTTCACGGAAAAATGTATTCCATGGCCTTCACTCGTCCACTGGTACAACTTTCAATTCATCATATAACGTCAATGTCGTAGTCTTGAACACGACAGGATACCAGTTTTCGTTATACTAGTACAACAGGATCGAATTTATCTGTTCTGACAACTTATACTACTCTATTACTGCAGGACGTGATCCACTCCTGATATCGTGACAGCCAGTTACTTCATTTCAACTAGAAAAATCTTCAAATATTGCGGTAATGCAACATATATATTTATAATAGTTTAATCTAAAATAAGTATTGTTGTGAATTGGAGTAACCTGGAACTCAAGAGAAGAAATCTTCAAATGGAGGATGGACGAGATGACCAGAAAACGAAAAATCCAAACAAAGTACGAATATCGTATTTATATATATTTTGCAAGGTTGAAAAAGTAAATTATTTATTTATTTTACTTTGGCCTTGAATTTAGAATTAAAAATGTTTCTCTTTTTTTTAGATATATATATTTTTAAAAAGATCTGCGAAATAGATGCACCCTTACGGATTTGAGATGAAAATGATGAAGATTTCTGGAATTTTATTACAGGCATACACATTTTTAGAAAGATACATTAAAAATATGTATACCTGTGAATTTAAAAAGAAAAGTTGAACTAGTCTCGAAGTCAAGATACGATAAGATTAAAGTAAGGATTAACAAGACAACCATAAAAATATGAATCAGGAAAAAGTACAAAAATCGATGGTATGTAAATTTTCTAAATATAAAATTTCTATTATTTATTTATGTTTATTTTGACCTTGAATTGATACTTTAAACTATTTTTTTTTTATTTCAGGTATACTTGCAAAAGGAGGTTTTGTAATAAATGCACCCTCACGAATTTAAGACGGAAAATTATGCAAATTTCTAGAAGTCTATTACAGGAATATAAATTTTTAAAAAGCGATACATTAAAAATATGTATTCCTGGGAATTTTAGAATAAAAAATATGAACTAATTAGTAAGTTAAGAGAAGTTTCAAGTGAGAATGAACGAGATGACTGGAAACAAAAAATCAGGAGAAAACACAAGTATAGGAGGTATGCTTATTTACTAAAGATTACAAAATAAATTATTTATTTATGTTTATTTGTTTCTTGAATTTATAATTAAAAATATTTTCTTTTATTTTTAGAATAGATATTTTTAAAAAGTTGGGTGAAGTACCCCTCTGGATTGCAGAAGAAAAATGATGAAGTAATTTGAAAGTTTATTACATCTATATGCATTAAGAGGATGTATTAAAAGTATACATATCTGTAAAATTTAAAAGAAAAAGTATGAATTATGTGGAAGTCAAGAGAGAAAAGTTTCATGTGAGGATGAAAAGATAACCAGAAAATGAAGAATCCGAAGAAAACAAGATTATCCGAGGTACGTAAATATATTTTCTAAGGTTAAAAATGTAAAATATTTATTTATGTTAAATTTTTCCTTGAATTTATAATATATGATATACAGTTATTTCAGGCATTCTTATTTTTCAAGAATAGGTGATATATATCTATCTACTCGCGATTTCAAAAGATAAAGATGAAGTTATCCGGAAGTTTAAAACATGTATACACATTTTTAAAAAGATGCATGAAAATTTGTATTTCTGTGAATTTTCAAAGAAAAACTATGAATTATTCTGGAAGTGAACAGCAGAGATTTTTGAAGTGAGAATGAACAAAACAACCAGAAAACGAAAGAATCAGGATAAAATTTAATTTTCAAAATTATACCAAGTTTCTAAGAGAAATATATATATTATTTATTTCTGTTTATTTTGGCCATAAATTTATAATTTAAAATGTTTCTTTATTTCAAGTATAGATATTTCTGAAAAGATGCTTGAATATAATGTACTCCTCCGGATTTGTGAATGAAAAACATGAAGTAATTTAGAAGTTTATTACAGGTAAATAAATTTTTAAACAGATGTATTGATAATATGTATGCCTGTGATATTTAAATTTAAAATTATGAATTATCTTGAAGCCAAGAAAAGAGAAGTTTCACGTGAAGATGAACGGGATGATCAAAAAACGAAGAATTAGAAGAAGGTACGAATGTCAAAGATATACGAGGGTAACTCTGAAAATTTTGAGACAGGGGCAGACGATATGTGTTAAAACAATTATTCGTCGGATATGTAAATTTGAACTCTTTTATGTCCGAAACTGATAATTTGTGGCTACAATTCCAATTTAGCTATCGCAGATTATATTTTGAAAGAAGAAAAAACTGAAGTTGAAGCGAGAGTATTATCGAGCTTTGATATTCTATGATTTTAAAACGGGGTTAAATCAAGAAGAATGCCTTCAGCATCTACTATCAGCATATGGAAATGAAGCATCATCTTGTGACACTGTATTCAGATATTTACAGGATTTAGAAGAGGTCGAAAGTTTCTTTTGGATGACGAACACACAGGAAGACCGTTGTCACACTGTAAAAAAAACCCCGACATTTATACAGTACGAAGTACTGTTCATCTCGCGCTGCCTATTTGGATGCCAGCAGTTTGTGCTGTAAAAAAAATGCGTCCAAATTGCCAGCACATTGTGCTGTTAATTTTACGCGACTACTGTATTTTCCATGTTAATATAGTCAGGAAACCAAAGAAAGATACAGCACATTCACTTTGATCGAGTTTATTCTGGCAAATTTACAGTGTTTTTTTTACAGTGCAGCTGTGGTCCCAGAAAATGTGTCAGCCGTACGAAAAATGTTAATTGATGATAATCGTTGTAACTACGAAATCATACAGAAGGAACTTAAAATTCGATTCGTAGCTATACATAAAATTATTCATGAAAAACTGCAAATGAAAAAAATTAATTTTTTGTTGGGTTCCCCATAATTTAACAGAATACCAAAAAGCGGAGTGTGTCAGAAACAATAAAGAAACCCTTTAGTGATTGTAGCCACCGCATTATTTATAAAAACATAACTAGTGATAAGACGTACATACTTTTTTTGATGTTCCAACACGTCAAGAAACTAAAGTATGATACTTTGAAAATTATCCCAAACCAACAATTATCCCAAAGACAACGAGCAATGAAAAAGGTAATGTATACCGTATTCTTCACAAGTACGAGTCTGGTCAAAGTCATTAAGCTTGAGGAACAGAAGACAGTTACAGCTAACTGGTACACCACTAAGTGTCTTCCAGAAATTCTTCAAGAGGTGAATGTTATGGGACTCACGCTTCAGCATGACAATGCATCTTCTCATTCAGGGAGGATTAGAGTAGGATTTACTGAACAACAACAACATCGAAAATCAAAGAGATAGAACATCCATCCAATTCTCCTAGTCGTGTTATATGTGACTTTTGGCTAATTTTGAATCTAAAAAATGTACGTAGGGGTCGTTTTTATTCCAAAGATGAGATTGATGAGGCTATATAAGAATATTTTTCAGCTATTCCAAGAAATGGAGAGCTTGAGGCATTTAACATTTTCAAATTCACCTACAAAAATGCATTGATCTTGGAATTAACTACTTTGAACACCCCTAAGGGTTCGTAAGTTTAAATTGTACCATTTATCCGTATCTCCAACATTTTAGTGTGACTCTCGTATTATCAATCTTGTACAAATTAATTTGGCTATTGTAAAAATGAATTTTTAAATCAGCCCGGTACAACTGTGGCCTACGCCTTAGCGCTATTTTGGAATAGTAATCTTCGCATAATTAATGCTCATAATATCAATTAAAGAACATATCTCTTATTTCAAAACAACAATTACAGTTCAGAAGTAGTAGTACCTGACGGGCTATATTTGAACCACGTTAATTCAGATAAATAAGCTATCAGCCGCATAGTTTAAGCATTCTGCATTTATTACTATGCTACTATTTAAAATTATATAGAATTGGTCATGCACAATCTGATATTTACCCTGTCATGTGTTATAAAAATCCTCAAACAAAATTATCCTGCGTTGTGCATTGGTATCAGAATGATTACTGTCAAACAAACATTCAATAAAAGTGTTTTAAAAACTGACCAGGCAGCTGAATTTATAAATTAAATTGCAAATAGGAAAACTTTTACTTAAGGAACTTTTACTCATCTTTTACGTATGTTAAACCAAAATTCTACTTTTTTAAAAATGGAACTTGTTTTCCAAGAAGTTATATTCTTTTGTGCCGAATCGGGATTTTATAGGTATATCAATGGCTTAAATAATCGTCACAGGTTATTTAAGCGAAATATGATATCGCATAAGAGATAATGCAACGAATACGTAATATTTTCTAGTATGGAAGTTTATATCAATAATTGCGTTTTGTAGCAAATTTCATTGATATTTCAAATTGTCAACAACTTGTTAATTTTTATTTAATATCTTTGCTAAAATTTGTTACATAAATGCTATTTTAACCGACATATTTAAAACTTGTCATCTAAAAACATGTCAATCGTTTAACTAGGTACGAAGAAATACAATTTTGCGATATTTTTGACAGTTACAAAATAGCAAATTCAACCTGTAAACGTACAAGACATTTATTGTATTTTATGTGATTTTCATCCCATTTGATCCGGAACAAGACATTCAAAATTATTGCAAAACAGAAAATATCCATGTAAGCACAAAAAGAAATTACAAAGTCTTCATAAGAATGATTTTATGATACTTTGGATTTTGCAAGAATAGTTTAGTTAGCCCAGATTTGAAATAAATCAATTTTTTTTTCATTTGTTTGTTATTCTACTCTATGTTTCTCTATACGGAAAGAAGTTTATGATTAGATGAGAGAATGTTTCGCGACAAATAAATGTTTTCCATACTTATCCTGTAGGGATAAAATTTTTAGAGTTTTATTTTCTAATGCGTAACTTTTAGTTCAATATTTCACTTAAGGTATTTAAAAGTGTGTATCATATCCACAATAAAATATAAATTTATACGTTTCAAAATATTACAGGTAGTACTCTAAAAATTTACATAAATCTACCCTAAATTCGTTTCATCTGTTATTAACAATTTTATTCTATTAAAGTATTTTTCTCTTTGCCAAGCTTTTTCTCGGCATTGGTTGTTACGTTTGCATACTATTGCCTTGGGGATTCCAACCAGAATTATATTTTAATATATCTTTTTTACATCTTACCAGAAGTCTTTTTCAGTAGTTAGAAATTCAGATTTTTTTTACATACTGCCATGAATTAGAGAGCATTTCATTACTGTCGGAGTTTCGGAATAGTTTCCAAATTTTCAGGGATGTTTGAATGAATATGGTTAACATAGATATTTGTTCAGTTGCGTTTCGTACTTATCTCTGTAATCCCTTAAATTACGTTGTTTATACGGGAATAGAACAAATTCATGCAATAGCATGTATATGCAGGAAATGTCTTTTACTTCCCAGTACATTAATTTATATTTCTTCACTTTCAGCAATCTATATTTATTAATACATTATACAAGAATCAACTTTTATTCATATATTCATATACAAAATTGGCATTTATATAAATAATATAAATAGAGTCATGGTATTTTCCTTCGGACATCATCATAAAGCTCTAGAAAGAACTCCGACCCGATTTTCTTGTAGCTCTGTTTCTTGTGAAACCACTGGATATAATATCTAACAATATATCTGCATATCTTGTCCTCGAAACCTACTTGTTCTGGACAGGTATCATAGCTGTCAGTAATTGTATCTCATGAATTCTTCACTCATGTCTAGGATTACAAAGACTTGTAATTTTCAGTTCAAAACAGAAATAAACAGCGATTTTTAGGAACAAATTAAGATAAAAAAAAAAAAGTTTCGAGGATACGTGGAAGTGCTCACAGGCTTCTAGCAACATATCATCTACGAAGCATTCAACGATACGAGTTAATTTTTCATAACTCGCATACAAACTTTTAAAATATCTCTCCAAGAAATGAACATTTTTTTTTTCTGTGTACTTAAAGGTACAGTCGTGGAAAAAAAAGTAAACACCCCCTACTAATTCCTCAACAAATTATCGTAGAAGAAAGTGACTGGTACCGAACGATTGGAAATAAAGTCTACTTTTAAATGATATAGATAAAATTTGCTTAAGGGACCATCTACATATTAAAACGAACCATAACTTTGTTTTTTTCAATGACAATACCCAATTTTAACTAGATATTTCAAATTTTCGGTTCAAATTATGCCTAGGCATCGAATTTCAAGTCATTTGATTGATAAGTTTTTGAATTATAAACATTCAAAATTTAGTGCTTCTAATGTCAAATTACATTTTCATATTTTTATTTATATCTCCAGAAATTATGCTCCTAATGTGCTAATTTTCTTTGTAGCAATAATACTAATATACCCAAACATAAATACGCTGAATTTGCAATTTTTATAATTTTATGATATGAATTATGAATTATGAAATTAATATTCGAAAAAATTATGAATTACAATCTACAATTTTTTTGATGGATTTAGATTTATTACGTCCTGCTTTTCCAAAATTTCACATTTTTCTTCCAAGTGGTTTTCAAATGATGCTTAAAAAACGGCAAAAGGATGGTTTAAGAGGCCGTCTATAATAGAAGTGACTAGATATTTTGAAATTTCTTCTGCTGTCCCATAATCTAGCAGGCTTCATTGACTTCTTAAGGTGCCTTGATCAAGATGGGGGCTCTCACGATTAACAATCGATTTCCGAACTTCAATTGGGATACAGCCCTTAAAATACGCTCGTTTTAAAATATTTAATTTCTCAGTAACTTATGGTACGAATTGCATAAAAATTTGTTTTTGGGCTAATTGAAGGATGTAGAGTTCATTTATGCTGTCAGAATTGTGTACTGCTATTGAAAAAAACAAAGTTATGGTTCGTTTTAATATGTAGATGGTCGCCTAAGCAAATTTTATCTATGTCATTTAAAAGTAGACTTTATTTCCAATCGTTCGGTACCAGTAACTTTCTTCTACGATAATTTGTTGAGGAGTTAGTTGGAGTGTTTACTTTTTTTCCCACGACTGTACTTAATGGTACTGTGTTTCTTAAAGGATGTCATTTTCTTTTTTAACTGACAAAATATTTTTAAAATGTACGCTTAATTTAATATTTTGTGTGTTAAAATCTGAGTAAAGCTGAGCTGTGAGTAAGATTTTAACACTTTAAAGACAATTAAGTGTATATTTTAGAAATATTTCGACAACTGAAAAAAAAAGATTCACCCTACAAGAAGAGTATATATATAAAAGAAGTTAAAAATTTTTAAGGTTTTCTGCTTATTTATTTTTTCATTTGAAATTTAGAATTTTTTAGAAACCGTTCTTACCAGCATTTACATCTTAAAAGTAACTCTCATGACAAATTCCAAGCTCATATACTAACTATATCACATAAATCACAATTTTGGAAGAGTTTTTGTTCCTGCACCCTTTTAAATTTCGATTTTCGTAAAAAACTTCCCTGGTCAAGCAGTGACGTCACTAAAATGACGTTCGTGCTACATTTTACGTTTTTAGCCTCAACAGGTCCAAATAAATCGTAAATTAGAACGTTTTCCGATCATTTCATCAAAAATTTTTAACTTTTTAGAAACTGTTCATAGCAAATATTTACGTTTTAAAAGCAACCATCACACCAAATTTTTAATTTTTAGCCCCAACAATATAACAGAGATCACAATTTTAGAAAGTTTTTTGCTTCTGCAACCCCTTGGGGATTGTTGTACCGACACACAAAATAGCCTATGCATGAGCAGAAATGGACATCAGCATTTGGCAATGGTTAATTTTGAAATAGGTTCA
This sequence comes from Maratus speciosus, assembly GCA_963932465.1. Taxonomy (NCBI): domain Eukaryota; kingdom Metazoa; phylum Arthropoda; class Arachnida; order Araneae; family Salticidae; genus Maratus; species Maratus speciosus. The sequence continues at coordinate 323,917,065 of OZ010792.1, read as the reverse complement.
GTAATTTCAGAGCTTACCCCCAAGAAACGAACAAACGTGGCTTCTTTATAATATTAGTATAGATTATTATAGAAGCAAAAATTTTAAAGTAAGAAATTTCATACAGTCATAAAAGTTACATATATTAAAATACGAGTTCAATGAAGAATGATCCTATGTATTTTATTAGCACATTTATTGCACACAAATTTAGTTTTTTATTCCATTCTTAGCTTAATGTGTGATGAACACGTGGTAATTTTATTGTTCACTTATTTCCAGCAGTACATCAGTGCAACCATGATTCACCAGTTCAGATACTTTGGGTATCGCCTACGGGAACGATGAAAGCAACACGCAATGAGCAAGTATGCTCTTGTCTAATGGAAAATTTGCTTTCACCTGAAGAGATCGTCAGTCGAAGCGTATTGTTACATTAGAGTATTCATCTCACGTTCATCTAACATCACCTTCAATTTCGAACAACCTCCATGCGAACGTCTTGTTCGGTTATGAGGAGTCTTGGAATTCAAGGCGCACAAACACGTCTCGTGTTATGTTGGTCTCTGTAAGTTCAGTTACAGGAACTCCGCGTCCATCTTCTTTTGAGGATAATTGTCTTTCTTTTTTTTTAAACGTCTCAAACCTTCAGCTAACTGTGCTACAGGGAAGAACAGACTTTCCAGCTGTCTCCTATAGCATTCTCTTCGACTGACGATTTCTTCTGGCTAAAGCAAAATTTCCAGCAGGTTTTAAATTTCCTGCATGTATGCCAGTAGGCATACTTGTTCATTTTGTGTTTCCCCCATCGTTTCCGTAGGCGATACTAAAAGTATCTGAACTGTCATGGTTGCCACTGACGTACTACTTGAAATATATGAACAAAAAAATTCTACTTATTTATTACACACTGAGTTAACAATAGAACATAAAAGTAAATTTGCGTGCAGTAAAGTATGCCAATAAAAAAATTATGACCATTCTTTAATGAACAGCTCTCGTATCTAAATTCTACGGTTATCTCTAAGTTAAGTAGGAAAGTGGGTGGACTGTATAGTATAGCTAAAAAAAGTCTTTCTCAGTTTTCATTCCATTTCTCCTCTTTTTCTTATTTTCATACATTTTTTCAAGAGTTCACAAAATTAATTATAAGTATATATGGGTCAATATCTGAAAACCGGACAATTTCATTCCAATTTTTTTATTTTTTTAAATTAATATATTAACTACCACATACAATTATATACTATGGTACAAGTATTTGTCATTTAAATGCTGTAGTGTTTTTAGATCAAGGATGTTTATTTTATGCGAGGATAAACTTTTATGGAAGAAAGTGTCTGTTAACATCATAATTACTGTCTAATAATTGGGACTGAGGTGATGGTTTTGTCTTTACAGATGCATAGCCATTTTGTTAAATCATTTTGCACACATGTAAATTATTAAATACGTCGTGTGACATTTGTATGTTACATAAATAAAGTTGCAATAAGATTTTTTTTATAAATAAAAAGTTGAATATAGGGACATAAATGATGCTACAAAAAATACTCATCACTATTCAGAACAAAATCTAAATATTTCTAAATATGAAACAAAGAGAAGAACAACTTACCTTCATCCGTGGTGGCTAGTTGAACTTTAGTTGCTGTTGGAATGGAAATAATTCTGCCAGCACCACCTAGTAACTGTTAACCTAAATGTATGTTTAGAGGGGCTGAGATGACGGTCAACCTCAGGGATAAATATATTTACTACAACATTTTACTATGCAATATATTCTAATAAAGGATAATTATATTTTCCTGTACTGTAAATATGTAGGTATAAATATATAATAGAAAAAATTAATAATATTTATAGAAATTTTTCAGCATACATTTAATATTGGATATTTGTACCTGAGATGAACAGGTACTGAATGATGATTTCGTTTGTTTAAAGCTTAAAATTAATTAGTTATACATCATTATACTTCCATTTATAGTTGGTAATTTTTATAACAAATGTCACAATATATTACATTTCTCAGTTTTTTATTTTAGTATAATTATAGAAATATTATTGGCAGTAGACACAAATTGTCCAGTTTTCAAATATTGACCCATACAAAAATATTTCTTATATAATGTGTTCTGAATTTTAGAAAATTGTTTTTTTATGTGTAGTTGAAATACCTTTTTTACAATTTCCTTTTCCATTTTTTTAGTATATAATCAAGAGAAAATGAATACATTCTAAATTCTACACTCGCAACATTCTAAACTAAAATTTAGAAGCAACTAAATTATTATCATTTGTTGTGTTGTCTATTATTTATATGCCAACCATAAAATGTAGAAAACAGCAGATTTCGTATGTAGAAAAGTACATATATATAAAACGTGCAAAAGTAGATATAACGTATATAGAAAAGTTTCTGAAATACAAGGAACCTTTTTTTGTAGGTAAACTTAAGAAACACATTCTGATAATTTTAGAAGCCTATTACTTTTTGAATTTTCTGTTTGATTCTTCTACTTAAGGTTTTTGAAGATAAGAGGAAAGTTAAATCAATTGTGAGAAGTGATGAAGTCACACCGAACTTTCGAAACATTTATCCCATATTAAGAAATATTTCAACAATTTTTAAAACACATTTTCCTTTGCATCTATTTTAATAAATTATATGTCCCGTAAATAAACATATAGATTTCTATTTTGTATTTACTCTATACAAAATGTTTTCACTCTTAAAATTGTACTTTATTTAAAAACATGAAATCGGATAATGCTAAGCATGAATAAATACTAAAACAATAATTAAAAGCCTTCGAAAAAAGTTTCTTGCGAATAAAAGATTATAGTTCGGAGAAAATAAATTTCTCTAAACTTCATATGTACAATTTACTTTCTTTTATGAATATAATTGCGGGTCTGCAATGTATATGTTTGCCTCTGTGGGAGCAATTTCACACTTAATTCTGGTCGCGTTCGTTCTACTGTTAAGTATTATTTCTGTCAAGGCTCAAGAAAAAGCTATAAATTCAAAATAATAATAAAGAAACACCGATGTTTAACTTTCCTTTCGAAAGAAACGAAAAAGTTTTTGTCATTATTTCCTTCTTCCTGTTTTTTTTTTTTTTTTTTTTTTTTTTTTAATCTAATACTTTAGCTTTTATATTTAATACCAGAAAATTGAACGGGAAATCGATATAAAGTATTGGGAGAAAGAACAGTGTTAGTAGTAGTTGCTTTGACGCTTGAAAAATAAAAGTCTGCAAGAGCAACACCAAAATATTATTTCATATTTAGATTCAAGTGTGCATTAATTAGGGTACTAAATTTGACGTCATTTGGAGCGAGTTTCAGGAATTGATAGGTTTGGGGTTCCCAAACTTTCATTTCTCACTCACCTCCTAATTAATTATGTATCCCTTATTTGGCTGGCGAACCTACTTTTTCAATGTTGCGAGATTGGCGATTTTGTTTCTATTTCGGGACAAGTATTGGTGGAGAAAAGTTTGACAAATTTGTTTCATTAGTCCGCGTATTTAAGTTAATGTTTATTTTTAATCATCTAGCAACACTAGATTTCGATTCGTCTATTCGCAATAAGAATTTTATCACTTATCAATCATTATCCTCATGCTCGCAGTTTACAGTTTAAATGCGTTTTAATTTCTAATTTACTGATAATCTAATATTTAACTTTACTCAATTCGTGTTATTTTCTTTAAAAAAGTAAACGATCGCTATAAAAATGTTAATTCTCAGGGTCGTTTTTTAGGTAGATTTCGTATGAAATACTACCTATTGAGATCATTCCTATGTTGGAATTTCTGAAAAATTTTTGCAGATCTACACCGATCATGACTCCTAGAACCCAAAACCACCCTCAGTAAAAAACTTTATCTATCTATCTATCTATCTATCTATCTATCTATGTATCTATCTATCTATCTATATATATATATAACTTTCTTCTGGACACGATAACTTTCGTAATTCTGCACCATTCTCTTCCAAACTGATACATAAAATCAAAGGGCATAAAATCTCGGTCAAGTTCGTTAATGGGCAAAATCGGACCAAGGGGATGGAAATAGGGAGGGGTTTTGTGAAAACCGAAAACCCCCATAACTTCTTAATTTTTGTACATATCAAATCAGTTTAAAGATTTTATTACTTCTAAAAATAGGGCCAAAATTTTATGTATCATAGATTTTTGATAAAGTTAAAAATGGGCTCAAGGGTCGCAAAAAATAGGGTTTTGGGGAGAAAAAAATTCCTAACTTCGTCAATTCTCAAGATATCAGTTCCAATTAATTTTATTATAAATCTCCTTAATATTATCTACAACTTTCATATTCACAAGTTTTTGATAGGACAAATTCGTACCGCAAAAAAAAAATTAAAAACGAAAACAAAAAAGGGGTTTGAAGAAGTAAAAAATCCATAACTCCGTCAATTCAAAAGATATAAAATCCCCATGAATTTATCATATATCTTCTTAATATTGTCTACAACATCTATATAGACAAGTTTTGGATAGGACCAATTCTTACAGCAAAAACAAATTAACAATACATAGCGGTTGAAGAAAAAAATCATCTAAGTAAGGGTGTATTCTAATCCAAACTGAGTATTTTCTGACTCATTTTACAATTCATTTTTGCTCTCAAAGGCTTCCAATTGGTACGTTTTCTTACTCAGAAACTATATAATGTACCGTAATGGTCGATTTTTTGATAGAGGCAGAATATACTTAAAAAAATGCTGTTAAAGTGGGCATTTTGAACCGAATTTCCCGAAGCGGATTGTGTTGGAAAAATCATTGCATTAAGGATGCACTCAAATCCAAACTGCTTATTTTCTGACTCATTTTTAAATTCATTTTTGTTCTCAAACGCATTTAATTGGTATATTCGCTTATTCAGAAACTATATAATGTACCGCAATGATCGATTTTTTGATAGAGGCAGAATATATTGCAAAAAATTATATCAAAGTGGGCATTTTGAACGGAATTTCCCAAAGCAATTGTGTTATCACTTTCTTCTGGACACGATAACTTCCGCAATTCTGCACAAATCTCTTCCAAACTGATACATAAAATCAAGGGACATAAAATCTCGGTCAAGTTCGTTAATGGGCAAAAGCGGACAAAGGGGATGGAAATAGGGAGGGGTTTTGTGAAAACCGAAAAAACCCCACAACTTCTTAATTTTTGTACATATCAAATTAGTTTAAAGTTTTTATTACTTCTAAAAATAGGACCAAAAATTTATGTATCACAGATTTTTGATAAAATTAAAAATGGACTCAAGGGGTGCAAAAAATAGGGTTTTTGTTGAGAAAAAAATTCCTAACTTCGTCAGTTTTCAATATATCAAATCCAATTAATTTTATTATACATCTCCTTAATAATATCTACAACTTTTATATTCACAAGTTTTTGATAGGACCAATTCGTACTGCAAGAAAAAAAAACGAAAACAAAAAAGGGGGGTTGAAGAAGAAAAATTTTCATAACTCCGCCAATTCACAAGATATAAAATCTCCATGAATTTATCATATATCTTCTTAATATTGTCTTCAACATTTATATAGACAAATTTTTGATAGGGCCAATTCTTAAAGCAAAAACAAATTAAAAATACATAGCGGTTGACGAAAAAAATCATCTTATTAAGGGTGCATTCAAATCCAAACTGTCTATTTTCTTACTCATTTTTAAATTCATTTTTGCTCTCAAACGCATCCAATTGCTAGATTCTCTTATTCAAAAACTATATAATGTACAGTAATGTTCGATTTTTTGATAGAGGCAGAATATATTTCAAAAAATGATGTCAAAGTGGGCATTTTGAACAGAATTTCCCGAAGCGATTGTGTTAGAAACGAAAAATATTGCCCTACTGAGAAAATAATTGTTTATTAATCAAGTTTTAATTAATTGAAAGAAAAATAAAAACACAGGTCGCTTATAAATCTTTTAAAAAATCACGTCAGCATGTTTCATATTTTTTTTTTTATTAAAAATTAATCTGAAAATGTGCCAGAAAATTTCGAGTTGTTGAGTATGGAAATTTTCTTTTTTAATATTGCCTTAACATGATTCTCATAAAACCAGCTATTTTATAAAAAGGAAATAAAAACTCGTCAAAAGCAGACAGATAAAACTGTTAAAGTGGATTTATATCTAATCATGATTTAGTTTTTGTTGGTGAAATTAGTATACTTAACTTCGAAATCTACCTCTGCCTGTAGGCCGGGCCGGCTGGGATTTTTTTCTTTTTCTAATGAGGAATTTATATATATATATATATATATATATATATATATATATATATATATATATATAAAAGATATTTGGAGAAACATTTTGAGTTTAACTTAAATATTTTTTATAGAGTTTAATTTAACATGTACTTTTTTGAGTAGAATCTTAGTTGTACACTATTTCTGAAATATCCTTTGACTTTAGGAAAATTTCAGAACTTTTGGGGGAATTGACTTTCGACTATGTGGCAACACTGAACTGAGTAAGAAGTAATTTTTATACTTCAAAAATAAAAAATTTCTGTAACAATGCCAAAATATGATTTGATATTAAGATTGTAGGGTAAATTAATTATTTAACGTACCAAATATGAAGCTATTTGGAAAGAGCATGAGGAATTATGTAGGATAGTGGTTCTTCATTTTTTTATGTTTCAAGAACTTCTTAAATAATTACGTAGGGGAGCTAGGGGATGAATGGGACAAGGGATGGATGGGACATTCTCAATATTTCAAGCAATAAACATTTATTTTAAATTGCTTCCTATTCTCATATAAGGCTCTACCACAGTATGCTTTAGAACTAAAAGTAGGACCACATTGCTGTTTTCATTTTCCTTCAAAGTTGCATTTTCTGAAATCTCTGCTTAAAAGTAAGTTTTTTTTTACATTTAAAGATGTGAAATATCTTATACAATATAAAAAATTAAGCTGTGTTGTAGTTATTTATTTTAAGGTTCAATATCGATAATTAAAATGAGTGAATAGTAACTATTGTGACAAAATAATTTTTGAGGCAAAATGGCTGAGAAGGGAATATAAGCATCATGGGGATGATTGGGACATTTCAAATGGGGATGAATCCCTAGAGATGTTGAAAATTTTATTTATTAACTAAATTGTATTATATAGGTTGATAAATTAATAATTTACCTTAATTAATAGTATTAAATAGTATTGAATAAGTTGTTATTGTTTAAAATTTTTGAGTGTTATTTATTGTATTGTAATAATTATTAATGGATTATCAAAAAATTGGTACTAAAACTTAATCAAAATAGATAAAATTGTAAAAAATTGTGTATGTTTATTGATCAGATGGGGGAAATTACATTGAATTTTGAAATGTTGCACAAATAAATCCCCACCTCTAAGATATTGGGTCGATCGGAATTTCGTGTCGTGTTGGGAAAATCAACTCATACTGGAAAATTCTATCATTTAATTATTAGACATTGATTCCGATATCTAATGTCTAATAATTACCGGGCAGAATTTTCCGGTGCGAATTGATTTTCCCAACACTACACGACTTTCCGATCGACCCAATAATTTCCGCTCTGCATGTTTCTAAGATACATTTAATTAATATTAATTAATAAGTTATGATTGAAAATTATTAGCTATGCCATATTTAAAAGACATTTTGCACTTTCATTTCAAATCTAAAATGCCTCATAAGTGGGAAAAAAGAACAGATTGATAGCCGAAGTCTGCATTAAATGTTAAAACTGCAATAAAAGAAGTTATTGAAAAAAAAATATCGATTCGTGCTGTAAAATCATATATTACAAATATAATTACATATAAGGTTATAATTATAAATTTTAATTTTGTAAAATTGAATACAGGGAGGAAAATCTTTCTGTCCCATCCATCCCTATTAGTGTCCTATTCATCTGTGCTGTGGGGATGAATGGGACAGGGAGGAGCGTTTTTCTGATTACATAATATTTTTCTGAATAATTCATAATCTAGAATAAATATAGTTCATGTATGTTGTCTAATACCTAATGTATGAAATGTGATATATAATATTGATAATAACTTAAATAAAAAAATATAAAAAAATATTTTTGTGAAAATGTCCCATTCATCCCCATCTCCCCTATCTCCTATTCCGATGGATTATTTCCTATTTTTTTGTTTTTACTTGCAAGCGTCATGGGTAAAAAAGAAAAATTGTTTTAATGCTGTTTTAATGTCTATCTGCCTAATATTGAGATTGTGATATGCTGCGGCAGTTATAAAACATCTTAAACTTGTATGGGAAACTACTGGAGCATAAGTTTCATCAAATTCTACTCCATACTTTTGTTTAAACCCTTGTGCGACCAATCTCGCTTTGTAACGCTTGATTTTACCGAATTCGTCATATATCGCTTTAAAAGTCCATTTCGACCCAATTAATCTTGTTTCTTGTGGTGGGGGATTAACTAAAGACCAGGTTTCATTTTCATTAAGGGAATTCATTTCTTCTTCTGTCGCTTTTAACCAGTTCAGTTTTTCTTTAGGATTTTCTTTATTGATCATGTCTTTCCAAATATTAGGTACATATACTGGATCGTGCCGGACTGCATAAGCAAACCTGTCGGGCGGTACACCTCTATTGGTTCTTTCTGATCTTCTGACTTGTGGAATTTGTTGTTGTGACGCGGGTGGTGGTCTTGGTTCACTTTGTGTTGATGTCAGATCTATTTCGATTTCATTTGTGCCTTTCTATTGTGTTTCTGCGATTAATTCTCTTCTATCTAGGTTTTCATAACTATCTGAATTATTTTTATTTTCTATAAATTTTACGCTTCTGACCAATATTACTCTTCCGTCACTTGTATAGATTCTGTACGCCTTAGAGCGACTGTCGTATCCGACAAAAGTACCTTTTTCTATTCTATTGTTTAATTTTCATCTCTTTGATCTGTGTATGTAGGCGTATGCAATACAGCCAAAGACTTTGAGATATTTTAAATTGGGTTTTCTATTCATCCATAATTCATAGGGTGTGGTGCTTACCGATTTTGAAGGTAGTCGGTTCTGTAAGTGGTTCGCGGTGCATATGCCCCCCCCCCCATAATTTGTGAGGGAGATTTGCTTCATTTAACATACTTCTAACCATATCTAGTAGCGACATATTCTTACGCTCTGCGACACCGTTTTGACTTGAGTTAAATAGTACGGTGAGCTGATGATGAATCCTATTTTCTCTCAGACAATTTTTCTATTTCGTTACCCGTATATTCACCACCGTTGTCCGATCTTATCGCAGTAGGTATTTTTCCAAATTTGTTTTTCACCATTGAGATGTATTCTTTCAATTTCTCTGAAGCCTCACTTTTATTTGCCTTTAATTAAATTACACAAAATCGCGTATAATCATCGATAAAAGTGACTAAGTGTGTTTTCCCCCCAATTGTGGGTGTATTTATATGGCCACATACGTCAGAATGAACTAATTCGAGCCTTTTTGTAGCTCTATAGGCACCCGATTTAGGAAATGGGGTCTCGTTAATTTTTGACGTGATGCATACCTCACATTTCGCGTTATGTTTGCAGTTGTTGATTTTAATTCCGTCAACTAAATCCTTTGATAACATCGACTTTATTGCGTCGTAATTCCTATCCGCCTGTGCCATAAATCTATGCAATTTGCATTTGAGCAGTTGTAAGTGACATTTGCATAGTGCTTCTAATTTTCATCTTTCCTAACATGTATTTCATACAGACTGTTTTTTAATTTACCTTGAAGTATAACATTTTCGTCGTGTATTATGTCACATTTATCTTTTTAAAATTTGACTTTGCAACCGTTTTTAGTTGCCCTACTCACTGACAGCAGGTTAGTTTCCATGTCAGAGATGTATAGTACGTCTCGCAATATAACTTGTTTTTTTTTGTATGAATTATTACCTCCCCAGATCCATATGAAATCATTTTGTTACCATTTTAAACTGTAACATTTGTTTCAGTGTTATTTGTCATTTTTGTAAAGAATTCCTTTGAGATTACTATGTGGCTAGAACTTCCACTGTCCACTATAAAAGTGCCTTTATTTTCGGACTCTTCGGTTAGTAAAGCAACACTGTTGTTTTCAATTACTGTGTGTCTTCTTTCTTCAAGCTCCGCGTTTTTATGTAAGTTATTTTCTTCATAAACTAGTGATGTCAAATTGTTTTTGTTTTTATAGTGTCTGTTGTTAGTGTGACTGTTGTTGTTTTTTGCTTTTAGAAACCAACGCTCTTTGTTCGTGTGGTTTTTCATTTTACAGTGTGAGCAGTACTTATTGTTGCCTATTTCCTGTTCTGAATTATTAAATTTACCTTGCGCTTTGTAAGCTTTATTGCTGTTTTCGGAATTTTCAGAATTATCTATCCTGCGAGTATATTTGTCTGTAAGCTTGCTTTTTATGAAGTTTACAGTTAATTCAGCTTCATCTCTCGCCTCCAGGGCAGTGACTAGTGTATCATAGAATGGTGGCAAGGAGAACAGGAGTAGCGCTGAAATGCGCGAGTCACTTATATTTTCACCGATCGCTGGCAGTTTGTGCACTATTTCTAAAATTTTTGTTATGTGGGCTGTCATATTGCCACCTTCAATTAACTTTGTATTTTACAGTTTTCGCAATAAATACAGCTTACTAGAGAGATTAGATCTTTCATGAATTTGTTTAAGTGCGTCCTATGTTTCCCTAGCTAAATTTAAATTATTGACGTGCACTATTTGACTATCGTCGATGGACAAATTTATAAAGGCTCTTGCTTTTCTGTCTTTCTTGGTCCAATCATCTGTCAATGGGGTGGGGGCCTCTTCCGTAATAACTTCAATTAGCTCATCTCGAATGAACAACATTTCATCCTTGAACCGCCAATTTGTATAATTATTGGCGTTCAATTTTTCAGTGGTTGTGCTGTCTTTTATAGAAGCCATAATATTGTTATAGATTTGTTGTATTTAAAAAAAAAATACCCTTTTTGGATTACCAGATTTTTATTTTTATCATTTGATAACGATGTTTTCATTAAGACAAATGTTTCAGTCTCATAATCAATTTGTTAGGAGTATTTTAACTTTTCTAACAATATCTGGCGCGAAATTCGTTTTCCTTACAGTTCATTATTTATTTCTCAATTATAAAAGCAAAGCATAGGTAAGAGAAAAATTGGCTTACCTTGTATTTATGTTTCGCATCCTTAATCCGGTATCCAGCATCATCAAGGGTAATTCAATCTATTGCCTCTAGTTGTTTATCTATTTTAATCCATTTGTAATGGTGTTGTATTCCGTGTTATTTTAAGCACACATGGTTGTTTTTGTGACTTATAAATTTAAATATGTAGGGAACTTTTAAAGAAAGAAAAAACATTTAATTCAGCATAAAAATCACATCTCTCCTTTCGAGAGTCTAGTTTACAAGTAAGTGTAGAAAAACATATATAATATATTATTGACATGAAACAAAACAGGGAATTAGTGTCATTTATCTTAATATTACATTATTTATATTGATATTTATATTTATACTAATTTAAAGCAGTTTATTAATGTTCAAATGTCTTTATTATCTCGGATATATGATGAAATGTTTATACAGAGTGTTTATTTAGAATCGTACAATCACTTCCTTGTTCACTTTTCATAATTGCTTTTATAAATTACGTTTGACAGATGAAAAGCAATTTACTGAGTTTGATTAATTTAATGTCCTTGATTTGGAGATTACATTCGTAATAACTGTCAACAGTAAAATGTCTGACTAATTTCTGCATATCATCAAAAGTCAGGGACAAAGATGAAATCAGAAAGCGGTTGCTAGGCGAAAAAATATATTATTTCTTTTCTTTTAAATGCTGTGCGCTGCGGTTAAAATGTTAAAGAGGCTGAAAAATGACTGCTTAATTTATGAAAGGAAAAGAGCGCTAGAAAATAAATTGAATCCAAATGCAGACAGATAATTAAATTTAAGAATTTGAAAAGGCATAATTTTAAGGGGGAAAGGGGAAACTATTAATATTAATATTTGAAGATAGACGCCTTCACATGGATAGCCATTCTGGTTTGATAAAACTGATTATTACACTATAAAAACATCTCTGGGTTGTTTCCGAAAATCAGTGGCTACAAAAGGAACTTTCTTTTCACAAATTTTTCTTTACATATTGAAAATTTATTATCTTCTGAAGTTTCTAATAATAAATAATGCATTTCTGAATCGTGGGGTAACTCGAAAAAGGAAATTGTATCTTTTTGAGAAACATTTATATTTATTTACAGAGTAAATATTATTTTTCTTTATGTTAGTATTAAGGGGACCGGGTAAGCGAAATTTAACCAAAAAATTGATTTCTACTTTTTTATACCATTAAATAGTTTAAACTTTTATCTTTTCAATGATGTATTACACATGTTTATATATGAAAAAACGGGTTGGATTTTTTCATTCTTCCTAAGAGCACCTCACAGCAGTGGGCTACTATTTTTAAATTCAGATTTCATGATTGGCACCACTTTTCTGAAGTGGTAAAATTCCCATTGTTTTCGCCTTAATTAATATGTTATTAAATAAGGCGAATTTTACTATTTCAAAAAGTGGTGCGAATCAAGAAAACAGAATTTTAAAAAAGTAGTCTATGGTAACACTACTTTACAGCTTTAATTGACTTTTCCTCAAAACTTCGATGTTTCAGGTTTGTTTTCCCTTTTTTCAATATGTATTAGACTTTGTACTTATATTATGTTATAGTGAATACTTTAACACAGGGATTTAATGATTTGTTGAGAATTATTTATTTTAGGCAGTAAAATCTTACCAAAAATGCTAATTTAAAAATGTCTTTCAATAAATAATTAATAATTAATTTTCAGTTTCACTTAGAAAGAAAATTGTCCGTTAAAATACGTAAAGCATGTTATTCAAACTGTTCTAAAAAATCTAGACCTCTATCTTTCACCATATAGGGTAGACCGGGGCTAGTTGGCCATAGGGGCATGTTGGCCCAGTCGCAATATTTTTTAAACGTTGCGTTAGATAACATTGTCAGTCCAGCCAAGTATGCGTTTCTTCGCTGTCCTTCTCCAACATAACCACCATTGAAGTCGGAGCGTCCGTTAAAGAATTATTGAGAATTTTCAAAATTTTGCAAAGGTGAGTAAATTTCCTCTCTTATAAATAATCGTTTTTTATTTGTTTGTAAATTACATTTTAGATTTTGATATATAATAATTCAGAAAAATAATTGTTCGTAGTTATTGTAGGGCATGTTTTTTATCGAAATACTTTCAGAATATTTCGTTACAGTCATGAAAAACAAAAATAGCGATACGGGGTTAGTTGGCCCATTTGGCACGGGGCATGTTGACCCGCAACGGATTAAGGGAAATGTGGGTTTTTTTTCTTATACAACCTCCCTGCCCCCCACATACACACTTTTTTTGTTTTTAATTTCTTTTTGCTGTAAGAATTGCTCCTATCAAAAGCTTGTCAATACAAAAATTGTGGATAATATTAAGAGAATTTATGATAAACTTAAGTGAATTTGATATCTTGTGAATTGACGAAATTTTTTATTTTAATTTAGGAGGCTATATTGTGTTTTCGTTCGAAAGAAATAAAAATTAAGATTTGGTAAAATTTTGATCATTTCATAAACTTTTACACTATCAGAACATTAAAAAGTGACGTGGTCCAACTTACCCCGCAATCGGGGCAGGTTGGCCCAAGCAACTTGGTGTCAATTTGAGCTTCTAAACTAATACGTATTGTTAATATTTTTAAACTTTACTATTGTTACTTCTTACTGAAAGTACACCGATAGTGGTAACATAAAAAGAAATTTAAAATGTTGAATTGTAATTTTTTTAAAATTATTAGAAGAAAAAGCGGGCCAACTAGCCCCGGTCTACCTTATGTGAAAAAGGTACATAAAGTTGGTGTATTTAACATGACAGAGATAGAGATAGAGCTTACCCGATCCCCTTAAGTAATCCAAACATAATACTTTAATTTTCTTACACTTTTTTTAATTTTTGTGCGTGAAATATGAATTATGAAATTAGTGCAGTAAGACCTGGTTATATCGCGTCTCGTTATTTTGCTCATTCCGGTATATTCCTCTTTTTTTGCGGCAGCTCTTACAAAAAAAAGTTCAACCTAAAATGTACTTTAAAATTATTTTATATATACGTCAATTACAACTTACGCAATTCTGTAACGTTAATTGCATTAAGAAAAATAACTCATTAAATATTCGTTCAAATCCTTTAAGAATAAAAACAAGTTGGAAATTGCTCGTCAAACGTGGCAAATGAGGTGCGTTCGTACTATAACTAATTTTATAATTATTTTTTGCACCCCATATTGTACTGAATGTATATTTTTTTGCGCTTCATAAGTGCATAGTCTGTAACATCATTAAAATGCACTTACAATAATTTTTTCCCCATTCCCCGTAATGTAACGGAAAACTTTTGACTGTCCCTACAATTAAACTATACATTCGATTTTCATAAAATTTGAAATGGCTCGACAAAATTTTGCAGCAATTATATATTTAAAATTTCAGACCATTCGGAAGGCTGTAAAATCATTAAAATGCATTTGCAATAATTTTTTCCCATTGGCCATAATGTAACGGAAAACTTTTGGGTGTCCCTGTAATTAAACTATACATCCGATTTTCATAAAATTGGAAATGGCTCAACAAAATTTTGCAGCAATTATATATTAAAAATTTCAGACCTGTCGGAAGGCTGTAAAATCATTAAAATGAATTTGCTATAATTTTTTCCCATTGGCCGTAATGTAACGGAAAACTTTTGGGTGTCCCTGTAATTAAACTATACATCCGATTTTCATAAAATTGGAAATGGCTCGACAAAATTTTGCAGCAATTATATATTAAAAATTTCAGACCATTCGGAAGTCTGTAACATCATTAAAATTCACTTGCAATAATTTTTCCCATTGGCCGTAATGTAAAGAAAAACTTTTGACTGTCCCTGTAATTAAACTATACATCCGATTTTCATAAGATTGGAAATGGCTCGACAAAATTTTGCAGCAATTATATATTAAAAATTTCAGATCATTCGGTCGGGTAGGTTTTGCTCTGTTATATGCGGACGGACGGACAGACGGACAGACAGACGGACTGAACGACGACTATAGGTGCTAAGTATTTATATAACTAGTAAATCTGCAGATCAGGAGCCTCAACGTCAGCTCTACAATTCATTGTGTTTAGCATTCTTTGAGTAATATTAATCTTTCTACAAAAAACGAAATTTAAAGTTTTGAAATTACATAAACACTTATAAAACGAAAAAATATTTCGAAGGTTTCTGACATTAGAAACGTTAAATTAAACCCCTTGTTATGTAATGGTATTCTGAAAATCTCATGAGCTACTTATTCTGGTAATTTTTAGATAATAAAGTAGATTTCTTCAGGGGGGCTCTGCTCCCCTGAACCCCTTCTTAGTGTAATTTAATTTACATTTGTAATTATCAATTAATTATGTTAATGTCCTATAGTAAATTCTACCAATAGACGGAAACGTACATGAATTCTTTTCTACAGCCCTGTATATTACGTGAAGATTTTTACGCGTCGTCTATAACATTTAAATTTAATGCAGACAAAAAACCCTCTTAAAACTGCTCATATCACATTTCCGGGGATTAGTATGCATAGTGTGCACCATATATCCAGTTTCTGCGGAGTCCTGTATATGGTTCTATTTAAATTCTGCAAACATTTGTTAGTATACTAAATGTAATTGGGCTAGGAAATACATAACTCAAAAAAAAAAAAAAAAAAAAAAAAAAAAAAAAAAAAAATTACACTGAAGCAATTTGCGCTCATTTTCATTTATACTTACGAATTCATTTGTGTATCCCTGTACATGGTATATACAATATTTAAGCACTACTTATTAAGCACAAATTTACTTAACGTTAAAACGCACACCATAATCGAAAATGCTCTTCAGCAATCATCCCTAATAGACCAGAACTGTATCCGAAATTTTTTATGTGACCCTATAAATGAACGATAAATACGATACAAATCATATTCAAGCTTCTTGTAGTCAACCACAGTAATGTAATTTAATTTCATAATGTTTGAATTAGTGCAACACAATTAACACACTGACGACAGGCAATTTAATTAAATCTGGGTTTAAAAACAGTAGAAGCTCCTCCCTCTTCTGAAAGTGTCTCGGAAATTGGTTTCTGAGATATGTTTTTCATGTTTATGCAGCAGTAAATATCTTTCAATGTACGGATGTAATATATAATGTCTTACAATCTATAAAAAATATGGACAACACAATATAAATGTCTTTTCTGTAAGGTAGAAGTCACTCCCTTAGCCAATGATGTATTCTGAATAAAAACGAGAATTCTCGTTTCCCGTCGCTAATGTGTTAAAATAAGCTGTGAAGAGTTTTTTTCCCCCGTAGACCACATTTTAATTGACCACTTTTGTGTGACCCTGAAAAAAACATATGCTTTGCACCTCATATACTACAAAAATGTTTCAAAAATACATATCAATTTTACTATTTTGTAACAGAGTAACATCATTAAAAAACGCCACAAAAGGATTTTCTTCAAAGATTGTAATATTATGAATACTTTTGAGTTCCCTGTACGCATGCTGTAAGTGCTACACATAACATATTTTATAGTAACCAGGTTCTAGTGCACCTTAATAAAGTATATAAATTTCATTACGTTTAAAATTGTGTAACATTATTAAAATACACCGCAGACGATTTTTCCCAAAGACTATAATGTAACGGAATAGTTTTGAGTGCCCCTGTAATTAAGCTATGAATGCTACACTCTTCATTTTTAATACCAAACATACTTTGGCAAACCTCGATAACGTATATCAATTACATGTAATCTCGACTATATTTACGCGAGTTAGAGCACGTAGAGAAACACGGCAGGCGACAGATAGAAAAACTGAAGTCATAAATACTTTTCATCCATGTTGGAAAGTGTTAAAACGGATTTACATGCCTTTAACTGTACTTTTTTTTCAGCATGGTTAAACATTAGTTTAAACATCCTAATCCATGCGATAGCAATAACATATTAAAAGCCCCCCAAAATATGCATATCTGGAGATCTATAAATCTACTGGAAAATAATTCATTATCGTGTCCACTGTTAATTGCATAAATTGCATCGATTTGGCGCGATAAAATATTTTTCGTGATAGCCTTTTAATAGTACCTGCAACAAAATTAACGTAATTTACTAACTTCATTCATATTTGACGCAATGATAGGCTACGAATAACAGTCGCTAGGCAACGAAGAAAAGGGAAAAAAAAGAAATATGTATCATGTAAAACAAGAAAATTAATTTAAAAATTCTTTATATTACTGGAATACATGTATAAATGTCCTCAAAACATTATACACGTAAATAAAAAAATCTGATAGATATATTGATAAAACTTCAATATAATAGGAATAATTTAAAACCCTTATTTGGAATTTTAGTATCATAATTTGACATTTAAATCCATTAATCAAACGTGCCATTTTCTTTCAACTAATCGAAATTTGAAAATCGTCTGACTTGCCGTAGAAAAGCATTATAAAGAAAAATAAAATCTTCCATATTTTCCGAACGAATGAACCAAATTTAACCAAAAACTATACAGCTACGTCCGGGTATCTCACGAATATGCCCAATTAATTTCAAGCTGATCGGGTGCTTTTTGCGGCAGTTATCGCGGAACAGACAGACAGACAGACAAACGGAAATCAAAACTTTTCGTGTCTCCACAGTAAGCCTTCACTGACGTTTCGGCAATTACGAACGCACCTAAAAAGAAGTCTTTGTGATTTCGACTTTTAAAGCAGTCTTAAATCAAAATTCATTTTTTTTCATTATTTTTTCATTAGTACATTATTTTTATTTATCCCAATGCTTAATATTTTAGAATTAATATATTACTTCTATTCTGAAGAGCATTTTTAATTACATCTTTACATTCGCCTTACATGCACACATCATAGAATATCTAAATTACATGATTCATACCTGTTACAAAACATACAGCTTACATAAACGTTTGTAATTCATAGAACACACAACATACATACAATGCATACAGTAACGCTTTTTCAACAAATGAAAGTAGCAACAATGATTGTGTCGTTAATGGGGAATTTCCGATAATCCTGATTCGTAAACTAACTAGTAAATCTGCAGATCAGGAGCCTCAACGTCAGCTCTGCAAGTCACTGTTTTTAGACACACTTTGGTAATATTCAATTTCCTGCAAACCGCAATTTAAAGTTTTCAAATTATGTAATTATTTATAAGAATAAAAAATACGAAGTTTTCAGATATTAGAAGCATTAAATTAAAAACGTTGTTATGGAAGGATATTTTGAAATAATTTTCATGAGCTACTAATTCTGATATTTTTTTAAATAATAAAATAGATTTCTTCAGGGGGGGGGCTCCGCCTCCTGAACTCCCCGTGGTCTCATTAATTTACATATGTAACTTTTTATTTATTGCGCTAATGGTTATCGCAAATCTTAAATTTCTTTTTATACTTCCGAGCCTTAATTTTCAATACTGGTGGACAGAAAATGATTCACATTGACGCAATTATATTAAAAGTTTAGGTTTTATGAATGAAAATATAATTTCCTTTTAAAAATAAAATAATTTTCATTCATATTTTCTGAAATGAGGCGGCATTAAGAAGTAACACTCGTCATAAAATATTTTTTTAGGTAATCTAGTTAATGCTTGGTTTTTAAGAATGAGAATATTTATTTCCCAATACAATGACGTCATTTTCGACAGCGATAATTTTGCGGTGTAAAATTTTGACACTTACTATATATTTGATTTTCAAAAGTTTTTTTTTTTCTCATTGAAATTTTCAATTAGAAATTAACATTTCTGTTAGCTGTGTGCAGACGATAAACCATGAGATATTAGTAACATTTCTTTTAATAATAAGAATTAATATCATAACGCAAGCCCTTTTTATTTCAACCTCAAAGTATATTAGTTTTATTTTTGATATATGAGATCAAATTCACCTTCTTTTCGTATTTTAGTTTTATTTCCAATATGAAAACGTATTCATGTCTATTTTTTATTTCATTTTCCTCTTGCACATGAAAATCTTTCAAATCAAAATTAACTGTTTAGGATAAATTATTATTCTGGGATAGGATTTTCTTGGCAACGGTAAAAAAAAAAAAAGATCGTTAAATTTTACAGCAAAATGTCGATTTATTCCTTATGAAAATAATGAACTTCTTAATTTAAAAGAAAAAAATATTTGAACAAAATAAGTAGAACATAGTCTTTCTTTATTTCTGGGGTAAATTTCATCTATATGTAAAGTCACAAAGGCATTAATTCGTCCCTTTTGACTTTGATTGACTTCAAACAATTACAAATACTTTCACATTTACGATATTTTTAGGTGTAGTTCCGTCGCTAGGCAACAGTTGAAAGAAAATAAAACAATGAAATATGTCCTTTGAAAAAAAGTAAATTTATAAAAAAGATATATTATTGGAACACATATACCTCCATAAGTTAAACACAGAATTTAAACACTCTGACAAATGTATACACAAAATTTCAAAATAATATGAATAATGTATGGTTCTAAATAGAAATTACATCATCCATAATTTACTATTTAAATCCTTCAATCATATGAGCCATTTCCTTTCAACAAATAAAAATGGAAAAATCGTCTGAATTGCTATAGGAAAGCATTAAGTCGCAAAATAAAATGTTCTATATATTCCGAACGCATGAATCAAATTTAACCAAAAACTATACAGCTAAATCCGGGGATTTTACCAACATGCATGCTTAATTTTAAGCTAATCGGATGCTTTTTACAGCAGTTATCGCGGAACAGACAGACAGGCAGACAGACAAACGGAAACCAAAACTTTTCGTGTCTCCACAGTAAGCCTTCACTGACGTTTCGGCAATTATGCTTAAATGTACAAAAGCATACATTTTGTCGCTAATGAGGAATCTTTCCACTATCGGTGTGTTACTAATGCGTGAATTTCCAAAATCCTGATGTAGATATTTCTTTATACACATACATAAAGATACATTCTGTCACTTGGGCGAAATTTACGATAATCCCGATTCAACTACAATTTTAACTAGTCGGATGTGGCAATCCAAAAACTTCCTTCTATCTCATATATGTTAATACTTCTTGAAAAATGCAACCGGTTAGATGATTTACCCCAAAATCTAATCAGCAACAAATTATGTCAACTTCTAACTGAATCGGAAGTTTTCTGAAAATCTGGCCATTAGTTTTTGAGTAGAGCTATGGCGGAAATCGTAAAAAATTGTGCATAGCAATGCCACCTGTTGGGCGATATATAGCAAAACCTAATAAACAAAAACTTAAGTCAACTTGATAACTGGATCTGAAGTTTGATTAAAATCCGTGCATCCCTTATTGATATAAAACTATTGCAGGAATCGTAAAAAATGCAGCATAACAGCGCCATCTGCTGGGCGATTTTCACCAAAACGTAGTCAGCGCCAATTCATGTCAAGGACTAACAGAATCTATAGTTTGATGAAAATCCACGCTTTAGTTCTTGAGATAGAGCCATTGCGGAAATCAGGAAAAATTATGTATAGCAACGCCACCTGCAAAGCGATTTACAACCAAAACATAGTAACCATCAAGTCATATCAAGGACTAACTGAATCTGAAGTTTCATGAAAATCCGTGCATTAGTTCTTGAGGGAGAGCCATTGCGGAAATCGTAAAAAATGCAGCATAGCAGCGCCACCTGTTGAGTGATATGCACCAAAAGCTAATCAGTAACAATTTATATTAGGGACTAACTGAATGTAAATTTTTATGATATTCCGTGAATTAATTCTTGAGATAGAGCGCTTACAAAATTTGTGTCACATACAGACACACAGACACACCGACAGAAATTTTGTAGAAACATGCTTTTCGGGATCTCTGACCCCTAAAACGTGTAAATCCGTCGAAAATCAGAGTTCGAAAATTTTCACGAATCTAATACTTTCTTCTTGTAAAGCTAGAAGGAAGTAAAAATACATGAAGATAAACCCGGGCTTCCTGGGCTACGCAGTATAGGTCAAAACCATCATATATATTACTTCTGATGTTAACATCTTTTTCTCTTCACATACTAAAGGCACAGTGATGAATGAGGTATTTTCCAAAAGGTTCTGCAAGAGGCTTTTGACATAGTATATTTATATATCGTTAAAACAAGTTGTTTAAAAGAAATAAAATGAATTGCAGTTAATCAAAAATTAAGGAAAAAACGTATCAGTAAATAATCTCAAAGATTGCTGTGAGAAAGCCTACTGTTTTTCCTACTTTATTTTTTGATAACTGTAATAGTTTTTTATATTTAATAATTTTTTTAGAATACCGACTAATAATACTAAAAATAATATTTATATGAAAAACAGCAATAATGTTTTCAAATGAAGTTTTGAAAAGTATTAAGAGAGATATTTTCATATTGGTCTCACTTCAGGAGTTAACAGCTGGAAAAAAAATCTCCAAAGATCGTTATTTACAATCAGCCTTTTTCATTCTGTTCATTTCAGTGGATTAAACGCGAAATTCGATTACATGTCTTAAAGTTGTGTTTTATTTATATTTTATTTCTTTATATATTGATTGATGTTTTAATTTCTTTTTGAAAAATAAGCTGAATAAAATGATAAGCTATTTATATCAATTTACGTGAAAGCGGATTTACCTACCCTATCCGAAGGCGATAGAGATAGATTTGAAAAAAAAATAATGAATAAAAATTAATTTAAAAACAAAAAGATGACTAAATTGCGATACAGTTTTCAAATAAATTGCGATATAGTTTTCAAAGAAATTGCCTTTTAAAGTACATTTTTTTTCTCTATTCGACAGTGCAGAAATTGAAAATGTGTTTAGAAGTGTGAAAATTTATTTAGAAGTCTAAACAAGAAAGAAAAATCATGCATCAAGCATAGATTATGAAACACTTTCCAACACATTTAGAATATTTTAACAAAACTTTATTGTTTAATAAGTTAAAATATTATGTCTAATTCAAACATATAGAAACGCATAACACATTTGAAAATCCAATTTCAGCTGTTCCCATCTACAATAAAAAAATTATCCGAATTGTTTGATCAGCACTGTATATAATATATAGATTTGTATCTATTAACTACGTACATGCCAAAATTTAGTTCAGTACGTATATTTTGTTGAAAATTCTCCTTCAGCAATTTATACTAATGGTACCTGAATTCTTTTGTGGAGCCATGTACATGAGGTACAGAATTTATATACAGCGAGGGAAATGAAAAAAAAAACAGTTACATTTAAAAGCGCTTGTCGAAATTAAAAACGAACTTTCAGCAATTATTACTCAAAGACAGTACTGTAACCGATTTCTTTTGCGTGTCCCTGTAAATGAACGACAAATGCTATGAATACCCTATTCTATCGTAATCATCTTGTAAGTGAAATTCAGTGATTTATATCAGTTCAAATACATTTGAAACTGCATAATATCATTAATATACCCTGAAAATGATTTTTCCCCATATACCATAATGTAACGGAATTCTTTTGGGTGGCCCTGTAAATGAACTATTAATCCCACATACTTCATATGCAATACCAAACATGGTTAGGTTACCCTAAATAAAGTTTACCAATTGCATGGAATTCCGAGTATATTTACGGGAGTTAGAGCATGGACAGACGGCCAGACGGACAGGCGGACAGACGAACAGACAAGCCAAATGCATAAACACTTTTCAACTTTGTTAGAAAGTGTTAAAAATTGCAATAAAAGTTAATAAAAGTTAAATTTAATCATCTGTTGTTGCGACAGTCAAAATAACGTCAGCGGTACTCACAGACACGTTTGTCCTTTATAATATAGATAGATATAGATACAAAAACACACATTTTATTACTAATGAGGAATCTTTCCACTATCGGTGTGCCCTACAATTTTTTTAGCAACACTTTTAAACAGACGTAAATAATATCTGCTCTGTCACAAAAAATGAAAATGTAATGCATTTCGATGGTCTCAGATCATGGTGAAGAATTTTTTTTGCCGTCTATTACCCTCTTTTAGAAGTAACTACATACATTTATTTAAAAAAAAAATCCTAGAAAAATAAACAGATTTTCATTAAAAAATTATCCTCTACATAAAATCTTTTTTCTAGTATAGCTTTTTCTAGTTACTTTGTACAAGACATGAATTTTCGTAATGATAAGAGACGATAACTAATAATACAATAAAGCAGAAGCATTGGAAAATATTTTTTATAATGTTCCAAGTAAAACTTTT
This sequence comes from Maratus speciosus, assembly GCA_963932465.1. Taxonomy (NCBI): domain Eukaryota; kingdom Metazoa; phylum Arthropoda; class Arachnida; order Araneae; family Salticidae; genus Maratus; species Maratus speciosus. The sequence goes on along the minus strand of OZ010792.1, from coordinate 323,893,645 downwards.
ACTGTGGAGAACACGAGTTTCTCCAAAGTGTTTATGGCTATAAATTACTTTCTTTCATCGATATAATTGCAGGTCTGTAAAGTACATTTTGTCTAAGGGAGCAATTTCGCACTTAATTCAGGTCACATTTCTTCAGCCATTAACTATCATTTCTCTCATTTTTTTCCCAGACGAAAAAAAAGTATGAATTCAAAATAATAATAAAGCAAAACCTATGTTTCACTTCCCTTTCGGTAGAAACTAAAAAGTTTTTCAATATTTTTACCTTTCCGTCTTTCTTTTTCCCATTTAATATTTGTATTATTTTGTTTTAGATTAAAAAATATATCGCGGCATTGTTATATAAATAAGTATTAAACCTTTTTATTTAAATTTTTGAATTACATTTTAAAATTTAATTAAAAAAAGTTTTATTTAAATATTTAGTTTACATTATTAAATATATATCGAAAACATCTTTCTCAGTTCATTTTTTTTCGTCCCCGGGACGAAAATAAGAGCTGCAAGGAGGACGAAATTGGGACCACGCTACTTCCCAATATGGCGGAGCTTCAGTCCCGGTAAGAGGAACTGAGCGTCCCAAAACTCACTGTATGTTACTGTCAGCATCTTACTACGTAAAATACATGAAATGAATAAGAAATAAATACTTACAGTACAGAAAATAACGCTCTACAAACGACGTAATAAGAACTCAGGTCTTCTTAAAATAGAAAATTTGTCGTCTTTAATTTACGTATTCGTCTTGGCGAACGAAGCTTTCAATACTGAACCCTTTTACTTTCCGTCCTCTGTGCCTTGCATCGTAAGTAGCTTTCGCAGAAGCGGAGAAGTTAAGGGGGAGGAAATTAGGAAAGGGGACGAAATATGGGCACTTTACCCTGCATAGTTTTAATATTGATGGTTCTGTAAATAATACTGTTATAAAATAACATGCTTTATAGCAATGATGCAGCGAGAATTTACTGTTGTATAAGAGCTGAATACAAACCTGATTTTAATCACGCGAGTTCTGCCTTCCCCGCTGGTATACCTAATATAGGATGAATGGGAATTAGCTGCGGAATTCAATAGAAAATTTGTAAAAAAGAGAAAATAAACTATCGAGTTTTTAGCGCAAAAGTGATTGTGATCTACACGATTTGACGAAGCAAACTTATGCTCGCCAAATGCACGTGGTTGAATTTGCAATGCTTGCTGAATTTAAATTTAAATAATGCAACCTTTTACTCTGTTTTTGTAAGATCTTATAATATAATGCATGTAACTTGCGTGTTTTTCGGTTATTTAACTCCGTCATTGGAAAAACATTTAATATTTTCAAGCTGCAAATACTTATTTTTAACTGTACTGAAGTTAACCTTTCAGACCTTAAATTTTGGTCTGCAAAATCAAATCGTTACTTATTTTTTATTATTAATAACTACATATTTGAGGATGAACGTGTACAATATCATCTGAATTTTATTTAAAGGATAGCCAAAATTTTAAAACAATACGAATGTGGAAAATATGTTAATGTGCATGAAAAATATGAAGGAGATTTTGATATTATATATCTTTTATGGAACAAAGTGTTTGATTCATATAACTATGTAAAGTACCAATGAAAGAATAAAGGTGGAGGTGGTCCATAAAAATATGTCCCTGAGCAACACTGGTGTAATTTCGACAGTGGCAACTATCTAATCAATTCATCTTCATTTTATCGGAAGAATACTTACTTTTTAACATTTCTCAATTTTAATTTTTACATCGACAAATGGAGATAAATGTAATTTCAAATTCAATTTGATTGAAAACTGTATCTCAGTTTACTGATTTTGTATGGTTTTAAAAATAATTTTCAAACATGGTGGATTTTTTAAAACATATATTTCTATGACATGCAGATAGATTACTCAAGATTCACTCATTTGCATTTAGACAATATAAATAGTTTAGCATTTGTTTTCGTTTGATATTTTATAACGAAGTTAGCCCTTCATCAGTAAATAAATTAAACAAAAACATAATTTGCTGAACAAATTAAAAAAAATAAAATTTATTTCCTATATTGTTTAATCCCGAGATAGGATATACAGATACAGATATTAAGAAATTTCATTCAATTCGTTCTACATAAAATGTCAAATTTTTGTAACAAATAAATTAAACCAATTTAACTTTATTTATTTCGATGTCATTTGAAAGGAATCTAAGTTTTTGGGGTGTTTTAAGTATCACATGTTTTGCATTTAATTTTTATTTTTTAATGTTAAATTGGTTTAACTTATTTGTTACAAAAATGTAACATTTTATGTAGGACGAACTGAATGAAATATCTTAATATCTGTCCCTTTCTGGCGCGGAGTAATTCTGTTTATAAACTGGTGAAATAATGGACTGACACCAAAATTTATAAACGAAATTATTAGAAAATATGAACGTGCTTATTTTCACGTACATTATAAAAGGAGAATTTTAATTAAATATTCTTGGTGCCGTTTGTCAGTTTTGGAATTAAAATTAAGTGTCCTTTTTTAAGGGCATCGCCTTCGAAAAGGTTAAACAAATTATGAAATAAATCTTATTTTCTTAATTTGTTCTACAAATTATATTTTTGTGTAATATGTAAAGTTTAAAAAAAATAATAACTGCATTCAGACGAACTCATTAAAAAAATAATGGAGGTTACCATCATGAGGATTTGATTTATGCGGTTTCACATCACAATTTGTGATGTAATTTACCAATGAATAAACCAAATTTATTAACCTGTAAACATCGAACAATTTCAATTTTTACATCGTCTTAAAACAATATAAATAGTTCAGCATTTGTTTTTAGCTAACATTCGATGCCAAATAAAAACTTCATCATTAAATAAAATAAAATAAAAACATAAGTAAATCCCAAAGTTAACAGCTATTTAATCGAACTACGCGCTCATCTGTATTTAACTGATATTATTCGTGCTTTAAAATCAGTATGGTTAAAATACGTTTCAATTTTTTGTTTAAAATCTGACGTTATTTCCAGCTGCTTTCTCTATTCACCCATATTAATACTCTTTGTGTTAAATACAAATGTTTGATAATGTCATTTTTATTTCCACTATGACACCATATTCAGCTTATTTTAAATTATTAATAAAAAATTATTTCTTTCATTCTTCATATGGAAATCTTTCAACTGAAAATTAATAGCAATATGACAAAAAATTATCACAGCTTTTGAATTTTTGAAATAAAGCAATAATGTTAAATTTTATAGGAAAATGCCCATTGATTCTCAATGAAAATAGCAAAATTTTTAATTGATAAGAAAAATATTTGAATAATGTAAATAAAAAATTGCCTGTGTTACTTTCTGTGTTATAATCCAGCCATATGCAAAGGCATTTTTTTTATCCGTTTTGACAATAACGTCAGGCAAACGTTTTCACACTTTAAATTTATAATATTATTAGAATTAGCAAAGAATAAAACAAATTATGGCATCACAGACAAAACGGTGGGATGAAAATGTAAAAAAAGTTATGAGCTCCATAGGCTTTTCTATGTTAAATTAACATTTAGAAGTCACACTGGAAATGAAGGAGTATTGTGCTGCCTGCAATACTTAAATAAACAAACTCAATAACGCAAATAAAACACAAATTTAACAGTTATGTAATTAAACTATTTTAAAATATCACAATCAAAATCAAAAAGATGAAATATTTGGCGATTTCTCAGGCTATTAGCCTATGGCATGCAGTTAATACAGAAGCATCTCTTTTAATAAAATTAAAAAGTTTACTTGAAATCATAATCGAATTTTTCATATCAAAATACTTTTTGGTGTTGTTAATGGGCAACATTATATATGTAATGTAAACATCTAATAGAGTCTTCACTATAATAATTAGAAACAAGAAAGAAAAATCATGCGTACGGCATAGATTACGAAACACTTTCCAACATTACCTGAAAGCTTTAACAAAACTTCGTTATTTTGGGAAATAAGGTAAATAATGTAACTAAGTAAACATTTAAAAAACTGATTTCAGCAGTTACCATCCATAGCCAAATACGTATTCCAATTCTTTTGAACAGCCCTATATTTGATCTGTATGTTGATATAGTATATACTACATAATGCGAAAATTTAGTTTAGCAAGAAAGCGCATAACAGGGTGAAATTTCTCTTTCACCAGTTTATACTAATAGGTGGAAAAATACTTGAATATTTTTGTACAGCCCTGTACCTAGTACCTTTATTACACGCCACTTTTTACCTAAAATTTAATTCAAACTAAAACACTCTTAAAACTACTGAAATCACATTTCCAGAAATTATCATCCATAGACGGCATGTATCCAATTCTTTGCTTGAACCCTGTATGTAATTTTATTTATATTCTATAAACATTTCTTAATAAACTTAGTGCAGTCCAGCGTAAAAATGCATAACTCAGTTAAAAACCATCTTTAAGCAATTTGCGCTCCTACCCAGTAATCATTACGACTTATTTTGTGTAGCCCTGTATATGAATTATAGCATTTATACACACCACATAGTATGCATAAATATAGTGAAACTTAATAGCGCATATCATAATTAAAAATTCATTTCCAGCAATCACCGCTAATGTACAGTACTTTTGATACAATATAGTATCTGAAAACTTTTGTGTGTCCCCGTAAATGCTATGCAGTTCGTATTATAGATGATTTAACTTATAGTAAACCTCAGCGACGTACATCAATTTCATTATATATGAGATAGTTTAACATAATTAAAATACGCTGCAAACAATCACCCCCCCCCCCTATATCATTATGTAACGAAATTCTTTTGTGTGGCCCTGTAAATGAATAATAACTATTCTTTGCACCTCATATTCTACAGAATGCATATTTTAGTTCACTTCATGAATGCAAATCAATTTTGTTGTATTTGGGTGCGTGTAACATCATTAAAAATCATTTGAAACGGTTTTCCCCATTGAACATAATTTAACGGAATACTTTTGAATGTCCCTGTAAATGTAGTAAGCGTGCTACAAACTTCATTTGAAATAGCGATCGTGCTATGGTAAGTGTCATCAACCTCCAAAAATTTCAGGGCAATCCGAGTACATTTACAAGAGTTAGAGCGCGGGGATTTAAACACTTTTCAACTTTGTTGGAATGTGTTAAAACACCCGATTTACAAGGTTCGTTCCTGTACATTGGATAGTATGCTCTCCCATATCGCGGGTTTGGTCTTCTAGCAATAACAATATATTGTTTTAGCAAACGAAACATCTGCAAACGCAAGATTTCTATATTCAATGTAAATTTTTAATCCTTTGTTAGTTTATTTCAGAATAACCATTACCAAGGACCAGTATGCACAAATCAGAAGGATTCTGTGGCGGAAACATACCAATCATTTTCTTATTCTAAGCATCTTGGTAATCAGTATAGTTTTATTTTTATGGCACTTTTTGTAAAATGTTTGTATAATGTAATAAGGATTTCCATTTGAAAACAAACTGCGAATTTCCACCTTTCCTTTCCATGAAATCCACTACAAAAATTATTTTAATTTAACCTGTTTTACACCGGCAAATACACTTAAATGCATATGAAATATACAGTCTTGTTTCGTACTCGAAAAAATATAGGGATTCTAAATAATAGTAAAGCAAGACATGTGTTTAACGTGTAACGTCTCTTTCGGAAGAACCCAAAAATTGCTTTTCCCTATTTCCTTCTTCGTGTATTTCTTATTCAATACTGCATAAAAAAAGTTAAAAAATAAATTGTTTTCGGATAGCAAAACCCTCCACGCTATTACGCAAGCGTCAGGTCTGCTTTGATTGTATCAAAATAGGGGTGATTGGAGTTTGTTTAGCTATATTATTTAAGACTGCGCTGTTGGGGAAATAATATCAATATATGTAAAAACGTTTTTGTAGTTAATATTTATAAAAAAATGAAAACGTTTAAATATTTAAAAAAAGTTTTACAACATTTTTGCTTTTTGCAAAACAAAACACATCTTTTTTTTTTCAAATTATATTAAAGAAGCTTACTTGTTAATATATACCTTTAAATGCTATCCTCCTCATCTGCTGAAATTCACCTATACCTGTTTTTTCAAAGACATTATTTCAAACTCTTTTTTAGGTGAACATAAAACAGGACTACGCTCATCTACTGCTTCTCGGCGAATCTGTTTAATAGTACTACTAGAAACCCCGGCAATATGACTGGCTCGTTTTGCAGAATTAGCTATTGGAACATTTAATTCTCCTTTTTCTGCTTCTTGATCACAAAATTGAATGACTATATATAATTTTCTTACTACCACTGCAGAAAGATTTATTTCTACTCGAACTAGCCATTTGAACACTAAATATACGAGTTTTAATTTGAATTAAAACGAGATATTAATAGAATTTTAAATGTTGATCGGAAGTAAAAAAAAGTCCTTCCGGCCAGTGCCGGGAGGAAGAGGTAGCTTTCATAATCCTTATTTTAAAAAAGCCAACTTATATCATGCAAACACACGAAGCTCAATTTAGTGGAAACCGAATATAGGAGATTCAATACTAATTTTTATCAATATAATGAATGAGAATTTCGCGAAATTAGTCAGCTTTATCCAAGCTGCTTTTCTTTAAAGTAACTTATATTTGGCTGCCAAATTCGGCAATTTCTTAAAGTGCCTGTCATTTTAAGACAACATGGTGGATGAGGCTAAGCAGTGAACTTGGTCGAGACCTTAGTAATTGCTGTGCACATGCTCACTCACATCGGAATCGGTTAATATATAGGAGTGCTGTCGCATGCAAAAAATCAGATTTTTCAAAATGTCACCCACAATAGAAATTGAAACTGCTATATCTGAGCCATTTTTTAAGGTAAAGACAAACAAAAAATGCTCCTGAATCCTTATATCAAGATCAAATACTTAAGAAAGAAACCTTTTTCAATTTCTAATTTTTTTGCACCTCACTTTAAATATATATATATATTTTAATTTAATGGCCGCCATTTTGAAACAAGATGGCTGGTGAATCTGGCCAACGAACTTGGTCGAGGTGTTGATGTATACTATCCACATGCCTTCTTACATCGAAATAGGCGAATACGTGTGTTATCGCGTGACAAATACAAGATCGTTTCAAAATGTTAGTCATGCTAGAAATTCAAAGTGCTATAAATCAACCATTTTTTAAGATATCAACAAAAGAACAAATTTTCAGAAACAAAAACTGCTCCGGAATCTTTGTATCAAGGCCAAACACATAAAAAAAAATCTTTTTCATTTTCCAATTTTTTAATACCTCATTTTGAATTTTAAATTTAATTTTTTTTAATGGCAACCCTTTTGAAATAAGATGGCGAATGAAGCTGGCCAACGAACTCGGTCGAGACATTGGTATGTACTATGCACAGACCAAGTTACATCCAAATAGGTTCATAAATACGCCTGTTATCACGTGACAAAAATCAGGTCGTTTTAAAATGTCAGTCACAAGAGAAATTCAAAATGCTATTACTCAGCCATTTTTTTTTAGATATAGACGAAAGAAAAACTGTTCCGGAATCTTTGTATTAAGGTCAAACACATACAAAAAAATCTTTTTCATTTTCCAATTTTTTGGTATCTCATTTAAATTTTTTAATTTTTTAATTTTTTAAATGGCCGCCATTTTGAAACAAGATGGCGGATGAAGCTGGCCAACGAACTCGGTCGAGATATTTGTATGTACTATGTACACACCAAGGTACATCCAAGTCGGTTCATAAATACGCCTGTTATTACGTGAGAAAAATCAGGACGTTTCAAAATGTCAGCCACGCTAGAAATTCAAAATGCTATAACTCAGCCATTTCTTAAGATATAGACGAAACAAAAACTGCTCCCGAATCTTTTTATCAAGGTCAAAAACATAAGAAGAAAATATTTTTTCAATTTTCAATTTTTGGTACCACATTTCAAATTTAAATTTTTCTTAAAAATTTAAATGGCCGCCATTTTTAAACAAGATGGCGGGTGAAGCTGGCCAACGAACCCGGTCGAGACATTGGTATGTACTATGTATAAACGAAGTTACATCCAAATCGGTTCATAAATACGCCTTTTATCGCGTGACAAAATTCAGGACGTTTCAAAACGTCAGCCACGCTAGAAATTCAAAATGCTATAACTCAGCCATTTTTTAAGATATAGACGAAACAAAACCTGCTCCGAAATCTTTGTATAAAGGTCAAATACATAAGAAAAAATATTTTTCCATTTTCAATTTTTTAGTACCACATTTCAAATTTTAAAATTAAAAAAAATTTAAATGGCCGCCATTTTGAAACAAAATGGCGGATGAATCTGGCCAACGAACTCGGTCGAGAGATTGGTATGTACTATGTACACACCGAATTACATCCAAATCGGTTCATAAATACGCCTTTTATCGCGTGACAAAATTCAGGACGTTTCAAAATGTCAGCCACGCTAGAAATTCAAAATGCTATAACTCAGCCATTTTTTAAGATATAGACGAAACAAAAACTGCTCCGGAATCTTTGTATAAAGGTCAAATACATAAGAGAAAATGTTTTTCCATTTTTAATTTTTTGGTACCACATTTCAAGTTTTACATTTAAAAAAAAATTTAAATAGCCGCCATTTTGAAACAAAACGGCGGATGAAGCTGGCCAACGAACTCGGTCGAGACATTGGTATGTACTATGTACACACCGATTTACATCCAAATCGGTTCATAAATACGCCTTTTATCGCGTGACAAAATTCAGGACGTTTCAAAATGTCAGCCACGCTAGAAATTCAAAATGCTATAACTCAGCCATTTTTTAAGATATAGACGAAACAAAAACTGCTCCGGAATCTTTGTATAAAGGTCAAATACATAAGAAAAAATATTTTTCCATTTTTAATTTTTTGGTACCACATTTCAAGTTTTAAATTTTTTTAAAAACTTTAAATAGCCTCCATTTTGAAACAAAACGGCGGATGAAGCTGGCCAACGAACTCGGTCGAGACATTGGTCTGTACTATGTACACACCGAATTACATCGAAATCGGTTCATAATTACGGGAGTTACAGTGTGACATAGGTCAGATATATATATATATATATATATATATATATATATCAATTTTGAACGGAGGGTGGTTTCGGGGTCTGGGGGTCATGATCGATGAGAATATACCAAAATTTTTTGAAATCGCTTTCCTCCGAACGGCTGCAATAGGTAGCTTTTTTGTAAAGAAAGCTACCTAATAACAAACAAGTAAAAGCGCCAATCTTAGTGACAACGCAGACGAGAACGCTGAAGTAGAACACCGGAAAATGGCCATCTCAGAGTAACACCCCTTTGAATATTAGAATCGTCCCAGAGTGCTAAGCGCGAGTTTCGAAAACGAACAGTAGATAGTTGTAGGAAATAGAAATGATTCAATAACATTCGTTTGGATCCTTCAAAGGCAAAAATGTCTCTTTTATTATTGTTAAAAAAAGTTAAAAGCAAAAATTATTCTTGATCAGCCACGTTTCACTAGTATGTTTATTCTTTCCGGAATGGAATTTTAATTTGCAGATAATCACACCTGGTGGATGAATTTTTTAAGCATGTTTAAATGGATATCATTTGTAGAATCTTATTCAAGGTGTGAAGAGCAGATGATAGGACTTGAGACACAAAAATGTGCAACCTATAACATTTTTAATACTTTCCAACAAAGTTGAAAGGTATTTCTGAATTCAGTTTGTCTCGCCGTCTAGTCCGTGCTCTAACTGGCGTATATATACTCGGATTATCATGCAATTGATATATGTTATTGAGATTTACTCTGGCATGTTTGCTTTTGAAAATGAAATGTATAGCGTTAATAATTCGTTAACAGGGACACTCAAAAGAATTACATTACGGCTTATGATCAAAAACATTTGCAGCGTATTTTAATGATGTTACACTATTTCAAACACATCAAAAATTATATATATCATTCAGGTGCATTACAAAATGCTTACTATGTAATAAGGTGTTATAGCATTCATCGTCCATTTACAGGGGCACATAAAAATTTTGGCTACACAACTGTCTAAGAAAAATAATTGCTGGAAGTGTGTTTTAAGTTGTGGTACGCGTTTATAAATTAAACTAATTTTTCTAATAAAATTAAACTAATAATAATAATAATTAAACTAATAACTAACTAATCAGCGTCAAACAATTCAGCGCAAGGAATGGCCAGCTCGATCATTGGACTTGTATCCCATCGAGCATGTTTGGGATGTCTTAGGAATATGTGTCGCTGCTCTCAATACTCCTCCTCAGACCCTTTCCACGTTTACAATTGCTTTACAAGAGCAGTGGCTCGCACTTCCCAGCGAACTTATCGATCGCATAATTAACAGTATCACACATCGCAATATGTGCTGTATTGCTCCTAGGGGTGATCATACTCCATATTAAAAGTACTTTTCCTATATCTAACTGAATCATTTATTTTGTTTATTTTATAGTTGTGTTAATTTCTGAAACACCACAATCGTCTGGTAATTTCTTTTAATGCTATTTTATACATTACTATGTGGTGTACATTGTGGCTCAGTTTTATTAATATCTACTTGTAACATTTTGAGTAATCGCTAATTTTGTTTTTTTTCCTTAATTTTTGGAAACCAGTGTATCTTAAATTCATTTCATAATACGTCTGGTATATGTTATTACGAGAATTATGGTTCTATTTTCAAATTCGTTCCTCAGGTCCTTTTCTGGAAGTTGATGAAAGAATTTTTGAATATGCCTTGTGCTTTTTTAAAATTTAATTATCTTTATTTCGGTGTACTCTCGTTGAGAAGTGATATCTGCCGTCTGATTTATTTGCGAGATAGTTCATTTAAACAGGTATTTTGGTTATTATTATTAAAAGTGACTCTTGTCGTAGTGCACAATTTTATTATTTATGCAATTAAAAGAGTATTAAAGATTTAGAAGTTGGATCACATTTCGAAAATTTAATGATCTTTACCAATATTTGCTCATTTCTGTGATATAACGTAAGATTTGTCTCTGGTGATATGCTTGGTGCATTCTAATCACAATAATGCACATCAAACGTGGCAAATGAGGTGCGTTCATACCATAACTAGTTTTATATATATATTTTTTTTTGCACCGCATATTTTACTGAATGTATATTTTAGCAAACTTCATACGTGCATATCCATTTCATTCTGTTCGAACGGCTGTATCATCATTAAAATGCACTTGAAATAATTTTTTTCCATTGGCCATAATGTAACGAAAAACTTTTGATTGTCCCTGTAATTAAACTATACATCCGATTTTCATAAAATTTGAAATGACTCGACAAAGTTGTGTAACAATTATATATTTAAAATTTCAGACCATTCGGTTGGATAGATTTTGCTCTGTTATATGTGGACGGACGGATGGACCGAACGACGACTATAGGTGCTACGTATTTATATAATTATGAACGCACCTAATAAAAACATGTCATGATCTTGTCCTTTAAAACGCTGTTCAACATGGTATTTCAAGAAAAGTTCTTTTATCTTGGAAATCAAGATGTGATATGATAGTTGAACAAGAGGGCAGTCAGATTGAACGTATTGCAAAATAAAATTCTTATCTTTGTTTTTACACAGGGTGTCTATAAAAGTTCTGACGCATTTCTATTTTTGATAATTCATAAAATGCTGAAAATATAAACAAACCTATGGCATTTATGCATAGGAAAACTCATGTATTGTTTTTACTTTCTTCTATCTTTACAAGAAGAAAGTAATGGATTCGTGAAAATTTTCGACTTTTGGTTTTCGACGGATTTACATGTTTTATGGGTCAGAGGTTCCGAAAAACATGTTTTTACAAAATGTCTGTCTGTGAGTCTGTCCGTCTCTCTGTCTGTTTGTATGTGACACAAATTTTGTGGGCGCTCTATCTCAAGAACTAACGCACGGAATTTAACAAGTTTAATTATATTAAGTTAGTCCGTGATATAAATTGGTGCTGATTAGTTTTTGGCATAAATCGCTCAGCAGGGGGCGCTGCTATGCAACGTTTTTCACGATTTCCACAGTAGCTCAATCTCCAGAACTAATGCATGGATTTTCATCAAACTTCAGATTCAGTTAGTCCATGACATGAATTGATGTTTTGTACATTTTGATGTAAATCGCGCCACAGGTGGCGCTGATATGCTGAATTTTTCTAATTTCTGCAATAGCTCTATCTCAAGAACTAATGCTTGGATTTTCAACAAACTTCAGATTCTGGTATACCTGGATATGAATTAGTGCTGTTTATGTTTTGGTGCAAATCGCTCAACAGGTGGTGCTGCTATGTTGCATTTTTCAGAATTTCCACCATAGCTCTATCTCAATAACTAATGCACGAATTTTCAGGAAAGTTCAGATTCAGTTATACCTTGATATCAATTAGTGCTGTTTATGTTTTGGTGTAAATCGCTCCACAGGTGGCGCTGCTATGCTGCATTTTTCATTATCTCCGCTATAGCTCTATCTCAAAAACTAATGCACGAATTTTAATCAATCTTCAAATTCAGATATACTTTGATATGAATTGATGCTAAATTGATGTAATTTCTTGTACTATTTAAAGGATTTAATTGACGTGATTTATATAGAAGAAAGTTTTGTGATGGCCACAACATACTAGTTTATAGTGTGAGCGTTTCCATAGACAATTTCCTTTTCCTGTTTGAAAATATTTTCTTTTGTAAATATCGTTTGCGCGTGTTAATAATTGTACGTTTCTCTCCACTGTTTTTTGCAACGGCTAGAATGCAATGTTATGTTTACTTTTGACGTGTTTGTGAGACGTTTCATTCGATGTAGTGTTTAATTCTATCGGATATTGAGGAGAATGACAACACCACAAGAGAAAGTATAGATTTTATGGTAGTTCATCGAAACGAAATCAATAATGCAAACACGGAGAAATTACTAGAGTACGGAGAGTGTACTAGAAAGATCTTCAGTCGAGAAATATTATTTGGCAGTGGAAAAAGAAGTTTCTAGAAACTGGAAGCATGTTAAATAAGAAGAGTCTCGGACTTCCCTGCACAAGTGATGTTGATACTGAAAGTGTCAAAGAGACATTCTTACATAGTCCTAGGAGATCTAGGACATCAGTGGCAAGAGAATTGAATATGCCATTTTCGATTCTGCAAGGTTCTTAGGAAAGGACTATGACTGTATGCTTGTAATGTTCACATTGTTCAAGGCTTGCAATAGAACATAGGCCTAGGAGGATGAACTTTTCAGGAGACATGCTAATGAGGATAAAGCATGATGCTGAATTTCTTAGTCACAGAAAGTTCTCCGACGAAGCTTGCTTTCATCTTTCTGGCATAGTAAAGCACCAGAATGTGCGCATATGGTGATCGAAAAATCCCCCTACGTAACGTGAGGTAGAAAGGGACTCCCCAAAGATTAATGTGTGATGTGGGCTTATGTACGACCGCGGACATTATTGGCCTCTTATTTTCACTGAAAAACACTCACATTTGTCTTTTACTTAGACATGTTGGAAATTTTCGTATTTCCACAACTCGAAGAGCTTCAACCACATGTCGTTTTGCAACAAGATGGTGCACCACCTCATTGGGTATGTTCGGCAGTTCATTTGACAGGAAGATGGATTGGACGAGATGGCCAATTAATTGGCCACCCAGATCATCACCTGATATAATGACGCTGGACTATCTCTTTTGGTGATCTGAAAAGGATATTGTTTACATGAAGAAAGTGTCAAACATTGATGACCTAAAGACGTGACGAATGGCGCACATGTGGAAATTCATTGTTAAGGGCCATAAAACTTTTTGAATCTATCTGACGATTAATATTATTAGTTTAAATATATTTTCATTACTTTACGAATTATTAACATTGAAATGTGTCAGACCTTTTATGGACATCCTGTATTTATTTGTGATAAATCGTTACAAAAATGTGTGAACACCTTATCTTTTGTTTAAAGTTCTGCGCTCTGTATTTTGCTTCGATAAGATAAGTTTCTCTAAGCTTGATGGGCGTAAATTATTTTCATGCATTTAATTTCAGATCTGCAAAGTACAATTTTCTAAGTGTACGATTTGACCCTAATTCTAATCACATTCTTTCTACCGTCAAGTTCCGTTTTTTATCAAAATTCTTCTTTTTTTTCAGACTCGAAAGAAATATGAATCCGCAATAATTAAGATAAAGAAAAATTAATCCAAGATATGAATCAAAACTAAAACCTGTGTTTAACATGTCTTTTGAACGAACGAAATTTTTTTTTTATCATTTTCTTTTTCCAGTTTTATTTATTTAATATTTTTGCAATTGTATTCTATGTCAGATAAATCAAAGAGAAATCGATAGATAGTTTTGAGAAAAAGAATTGATTAAAGATTCGCTAAAATCCTTCAAAAATGAAAATATGTTTCTTTATAAATTCCTCTTTTATGATATTTTTTAAAAGCAAAAATTGCATGTATTTTTTACTATCCTTATTATAACAGTGTATAGCAAAATTATTGGTTTAATTTTTTTTCTTTTTTGTGCTTCTTTCAGAAATGTTCACAGGAGATTATGGAGAAGCTTTAAGCTTCTAGATAAGAAAAGAAAATACAGATATTTTATTTCTTGTACATTCCGAATAAAAAACAAAAAATAAACAAACATTTTCATTTAATAATAATAAAAGGATGAATTAATAGAAGCATTAATGGTTTATCTCCAGTTATTTATTTTCGGATAGTTCAAAATATCTGTCATCATGATTCATCATTTCTTTCATCATTTCTCATTTACGTTCTTTCATCATTTACCTCCAAAGTGGTCAAAAATTTATTTTATTTTTTAGATATTAAATGAAAGCTTGTTTAATTGTGAATATTTCGACACCTCATTTTTACCCATACGTCAATTATATCGCGAGATAGTGTAAAATTTGTTAATACACCTAGCTCAATTACCCACAGAAATCGAAACTTTAAATGGCTTCTTCTCCGTGCTCATATTTTCTTCACTTTCCTTTTTTAAAAATACCAAGCCTTTTTTTTTTTTTTTTTTTTTTTTTTTGTATTTGAGAGAGAGATTTAAACATTTTTGTTAATGTCCTTTATTATATATGTGATAAATCTGCGCATCGATTTAGTCTTCCCGTTTTTGTTATTTTTTTAAAAATAAAAGTATATGAAGATGTGTTAGATTTCATCGTTTTAAACTTTATAGTATATCAGTAAAAAAAACTATATTAAAACTAATATCAGATGCATCTAAAAATCCATACGCGGTCTTGTATAACACACATTTGAATATCTTTAAAAAATAAATTGTGGCAAAAGTACCAATATTTTAAAATGTAATAGAGATTTTAAAAAATTCAAATTTTTTAAACTTTTAAAATTTGGTATAAAATATGCAGTTAATTTTTTTTTCAAAATGTACTTCTAGTTGAACATCCAAACCGTTGAACGTTCATCCAATTGAACATGCAGTGAGTTCACCACTTGAACCATATATATTTTTAAAAATAAAGAAAATTGTTGAAAAAGTAAACTATCCGCTTAAGGCTCCGCTACACTGAATCTCCCCGATCGCAAAAACCCACGTTAGCCTATGGGAAAACTTTGAAGCGCTATCACTCTTTATCTAATATAATTGTTAAAATGCCGTTTTCACCATCAGAAAGTAGACGTCAGATGCCGATGATGTGCGTTTTTAAAAATTATCTCCATAAATTTTAAGTACATAAAAAATCCTTATAAACTTCGAGATTTCCATTTACTTAAACTTTATCATCTTCTTAAAAATACTTTAAATTTATGGAGATAATTTTTAAAAACGTACATCATCGACATCTGGCGTCTACTTTCTGATGGTGAAAACGGCATTTTAACAACTATATTAGGTAAAGAGTGATAGCGCTTCAAAGTTTTCCCATAGGCTAACGTGGGGTTTTGCGATCGGGGAGTTTCAGTGCAGCGGAGCCTTAAGATTAGCCGAACAAATTTAAGGCTAAAACTAATAAGTACTTTTTGAAAAAAGGAAAAAATGAATATAAATAAGAACTTAATACAACAAAAGTATTTTTCTAATATTCAGCAATGACATTTAAAAAGTAAACATCTTACTCTATCAACTTACTACTCTATACTATTTTTTGAAACACGAACTGCAAAAATGGGATGTTTGAAACATATGCTTAAAAGTGAATTAGCATTTGAAAACACTTGGTGAGCTGAAGTCTATCCCCAATTACAAGCATTTACTGCTTAGAAGCTATTACACTGTTAAAAATTTGCAGCATTCTGGCAGGTCATTTGACCGTTTTTTCCGAAAACGGTTACAATAACCGTAATTTAACACTATTCTGACCATATTATTGGCTATTTTATGGTCAGAATATAGTTAAATTATGGTTATAAAACCGTTTTTCAAAAAACGGTCGAATGACCTGCCAGAATGCTGCAAAATTTTTAACAGTGTATGGTTAGACATATTTTTATTCTTGTAAATTGTAAGTACAATAATCGAGTTTGTAATAAAATAAATTTCCGCCATAAAATATTACATTACTGTATTACATTACGGTTATTTCGTGCTAACGTTTTGTAATCAGAGATTTTGGCCTTATCCGGTATTTCTTCATAGCGGTCCCCATTTAATTTAGATAAGATAAATTTCTCGAAACCTGATGATTATAAATTATTTTCTTTCGTGAATATAATTGCAGGTCTGGAAAGTACATTTCTCTAGAGGAGCAATTTCACACTTAATTCTGGTCGCATTCCTTCACACATTAAATATAATTTCTGTCAAAATTCCACTTTTATTCATACAAAAAAAAAAAAAAAAAAAAAAAGTTCAAAATAACAACAAAGCAAACCCATGTTTAATTTCTCTAACAGCCTATTTTGCCCCATTTTTCCTTTATATCACAGTTTTTATTTACTTTATTTATTTTTATTTTTTTGTGTTAGATAACCTAAAAAGAATTTGTTAGATAGTACCCTAAGAAAAAAAAAGTTAGGACATTTGTCGGATTCCCCAAAGAATAAAAACTCATTCACTTATGAATTAATTCTTTATAATATTTTTAAAAATCGAGAAGAGCTTATATGTTTTGTTACCCTTATTATGAAAAATTTGAAACAAAATTATACTTGATTATTTTTTTCTTTTCATAAATGAAGGTTTATTCCATACATAATTATAGAGAGTTAATTAAGCTTAAATCCTCCAAAAAAAAATGGAAATGTAGATTTTTAGAGCTTTAATTTTCATAACAAAGAAAGAAAAAAGATGGAAACAAAAAATTTGACATGATAATATATGTAAGATGACAGAATAATAAAAACATCAACGTTTTACCAAGTACTTATTTTCGGGATAGTGAACAAATCATCTAAGATTAGTCTAATGAATTTAAAGCTAAAATTAATATACGATTTTCTATATGATATCTTACAAATTGTAAGTACAATAATTGAGTTTGTAATAACATAAATTACCGTAATAAAATATTACATTACAGTCTCACATTACGGTTACTTCGGGCTAATGTTTTGTAATCAGAAATTTTGTGATCCTCCGGTATGTCTTCACTGTAAAAAAAAAAAAAAAAAAAAAAAAAAAAAAAAGACTAGTTTTCCTGTAGGAATCGGAAAAATAGTTGCCCTTATCGTACCGGAAACATTTCCGACCCAGCTCGGAATAAAATCCGTAAAATACCGTTTTATTGACTATTTCCTTTTTTTACGGATTTTATTTCAAGCTCGAAAAAATTTCCGGTACGATAAGGGCAACTATTTTTCCGATTCCTACAGGAAAACTGGTCGTATTTTTTTTTACAGTGTTCATAGTGGTCCCCATTTAGTTCAGATTAAAAAAAAATCTCTAAACCTTATGGTTATAAATTATTTTCTTTCATGGCGATAATTGCAGGTCTGGAAAGTACATTTCTCTAGAGGGGTAATTTCACACTTAATTCTGGTCTACATTCCTTCACATACTGTAAAAAAAAAAATACTGCCAGTTTTCCGGTAGGAATCAGAAAAATAGTTGCCCTTATCGTACCGGAATAATTTCCAACCCAGCTCGGAATAAAATCTGTAAAAATAAGAAAATAGTCAGTAAAACGGTATTTTACGGATTTTATTCCGAGCTGGGTTGGAAATTATTTCGGTACGATAAGGGCAACTATTTTTCCTATTCCTACCGGAAAACTGGCATTATTTTTTTTTACAGTGCATATTAAATATAATTTTTTTCAAAATTCTTCTTTTTTCCTTCGAAAAAAAAATGAATTCAAAATAATAAAAAAGCAAAACCTATGTTTAATTTCTCTTAAATCCTATTTTTCTCCATTATTTATTTATATCACAGTTTTTTATTAACTAAATTTCTTTTCGGGTTTTTTTTTTGTGTCAGATAGTCTAAAAAAATTGATAGATAGTACCAAAAAGAAATTCTGATAGAACATTTGTTCGCATCCCGAAAGAATAAAAGCACTTATGAATTAATTCTTTATCATATTTTTAAAAATCGAAAAGAGCTTATATGTTTTGTTACCCATATTATGAAAAAAATTTAAACAAAATTATATTTAATTTTTTTTTCATGAATGAATGTTTCTTTCATACATAATGATAGAGAGTTAATTAAGCTTAAAGCCTACAGAAAAAAAAGAAAATAGAGATTTTTAAAGCTTTAATTTCCACAACAAAGAGAGAAAAAAGTAGAAAAAAAATTCGGTATGATAATATGTAAGATGACAGAATAATAAAAGCATCAATGGTTTATCAAGTACTTATTTTTATGATAATGAACAAAACATTTCAACTTCTAAGATTTTGTATTTTGTGTCAGAAAGTCTAAAAAAGTAATTGATAGATAGTTCCAAGAAAAAAACTGACAGAACATTTGTTCGGATCCCCCCAAAATAAAAACGTATTTACTTATGAGTTAATTTTTTATAACTTTTTTAAAAGTCGACAAGTGGTTATATGTTTTGTTACCCTTATTATGAAAAATTTGAAACAAAATTGTATTTGATTTTTTATTCTTTTCATGAATGAAAGTTTCTTTCATACATAATCATAGACAGTTAATTAAGCTGAAAGCCTCCAGGAAAAAAACAAAACAAAATACAGATTTTTTAATTTTCATAAAAAATATGATTTAAACAAAAAATTCTGCATGATAATATGTAAGATGACAGAATAACAAAAACATCAATGGTTTACCAAGTACTTATTTTCGGGATAGTGAACAAAACGTTTCATCATCTAAGATTAGTCTAATGAATTTAAGACTAAAATTATTATATGATTTTCTATGCGACTTCTTATAAATTGTGAGTACAATAATAGAGTTTGTAATAACATAATTTACCGTAATAAAATATTACATTACTGTCTCACATTAACGTTATTTCGAGCTAATGTTTTGGAATAAGAAATTTTGTTATCATACGGTATTTCTTCATAGTGGTCCACATTTAGTTTATATAAAATAAATTTCTCTTAACATGATGGTTGTAAATTATTTTATCTAAATTATTTTGTATTTCTTATGAAATCTACTTAAAGTGTTAAAAAATTACTTTTATTTATTTTCAAACAGTAATCTTCCCTTCGATTAATTGTTAAAATTACTATAAAACTACAACAAATATCATTATTTTGAAAGAATGATGGAATAGAGCATGATTAGTTTAAAAATCAGGATTAAAACATAGTTTAAATGTCATTTACAATTGGTAAATACCGATACCGGGTAAGCATAAAGTCTATTCTTGATTAAAAAATTTATTTTTCGAAAATTTCTATACTCAGATGCATGTTTATTCTTGTAAATTATAAATGCAATAATCGAATTTGTTATAAAAACTGTCATTTTAATAAATAATATTGCATTACTGCCTTCAAGAGTTATTTCGTGCTAGCGTTTTATAATCATGGAATGACGTTGTATTCCTTTGACTTGTATTCCTTCTTAAGAAACCCTACCCATAAGGAATACCCTCATTTCAATGAAACTTTTATCACAGAGATTAGTCATGATATGATGAAGAAGAAAGAAAAAAATCATGCGTCAAACATAGATTATGAAACATTTTCCAACACATTCAGAATATGGTAACAAAACTGCACCGCTTAATAAATTAAGATTTTATGTCTAATTCAACCATATGGAAACGCATAACACATTTCAAAATCCAATTTCAGCTGTTCCCATCTACTCATTTACAATCAGAAATTTATCCGAATTCTTTGATCAGCACTGTATATGATATATAGATTTGTATCTATTAACAAGATGCATGTCAAGATGTAAGTTCAGTTAAGAAATATATATACCTTAGTTGAAAATTCCGCTTCAGCAATTTCCGCTAATAGGGATAATGGTACGGGAATTATTTTGTGCAACCCTGTATATAAGATATAGAATTTATATACAACGAGTAACATGCGAAAAATTAGTTAAACTTAAAAGCGTATGCCGAAATTTAAAACGCGCTTCCAGCAATTATTACTCAAAGACAGTATTGTAAACGATTTCTTTTGTGTCTCCCTGTAAATAAAAGACAAATGCTAGGAATGCCTTATTCTATCGTAATCCTCTTGTTGTGAAATTCAGGGATTTATATCAGTTTCAATACATTTGAAATAGCGTAATCTCATTAAAATACTCTGCAAACGAATTTTCCCCAAATACCATAATGTAATGGAATTATTTTGAGTGCCCATTTTAAGTGTAAATGAACTATTAATCCCACATACTTCATATTGAATTCCAAACATGCCTTGAGGACCCTAAATAAAGTTTATCAATTGCATGAAAATCCGAGTATTACGGGAGTTAGAGCGTAAACAAAAGGACAGACAAACCGAATGCATAAACACTTTTCAACTTTGTTGGAAAGTGTTAGAAATGATACCAATTTTTACCGGCCATCGAATCAGGTTTAATATCAGGTTTAACATTTAAAAAATATATATTTGTAAAGTATCTATGGTACAACTGATGAAAATCGCTAAATGTTTTATTCAAAAATATTCCAATAATTTCAAACAACATAATCGTCACAGAAATGATTATACGTATAGAAATGAGTAAAACAAAAAGAATTTTTACACATCCGCAAATTATACAATGAAAATTTTCCCATTTGTGATATTCGGTTCCATTAGCCGTGCAAAAAAAAATTACTACAAAATTACTACAAAATTACTGCAAAACTAAAAAAAAAAACTACATTCTGAAAAGTCGCGGAATTTTCTTCAAGATAACAAGATTTAAACTATGCATATTTAAATAAGCATCGATAAGTCGAAGTGATGAAAATTGATTATGTACAAGTGATTGAAGTTTGATGATATCGTTGCGTTGATGAGGCTTAGTTAAACCATATAAACTTTAAAAATATTTAAAAAATACTAAACCTTGACGATGGCTCATAAAAATACTATGTTTCTTCACCATATCATGAGTACTTTCTATAACAAAAGTTTCATAAAAATCAGGGTGTACCTTTAGTTTGGTAAGATAAGTTTCTCGAAACCTATTGAGTATAATTTTTTATTCGTGAATATAACTACAGGTTTACAAAGTACAGTCGTGGAAAAAAAGTAAATACCCCTAATAACTCTGGAACTAATTATAACAGAAGAAACTTAATCGCTATAAATTGATTGGATATAAAGTCTACTTTTATTTGATGTATATAAAATTTGCTTCGGGGGCCACCTACAAATCAAAACCAGACCAAACTTTGTTTTATTCAACAGCAACACACAATTTTGACAATAAATTTTAAATCTTTGGTTCAAACTACGTCTAGAAACGAAATTTCAAGTCATTTGTGTGATAAGTCCTTGAATTTTAAACATTCAAACTTTAGAGCTTCTAATGTTAAATTACATTTTCATATTTTAATTACTATCTCCTGAAATTATAATCCTAATGTCAAAATGTTTCGTGTGGTTATAACCCTAAAAAATTTTAACATAAACGCATCGAATTTGTAATTAAAAAAAATATATAATATGAATTTATGAATTATGAAATTAATATTTAAAAAAAATATGAATCGCGACCTACAATTTTTTTGATACATTTATAGTTATTATGTCTTGCTTTATGCGAATTCTAAATTAAAAATTTTTCTTCCAAGTGGTTTTCGAATTGCGCTTAAAAAACGTCAAAATGATAGTTTAAGGGGCTGTCTATGATGTGAAGAAATGCATAATTTGAAGAAAATTTGTTTTATTTTATGTTTTTATGCATTTGAGCTGGCAATAGTCTAAACATATTAAGCAAGTGAAGTGGTCACACTGCAAGAAATATTATATTAATAGAAGCGACATAGTCATTCTGTAGCATTTCAACAATCGAGTACCGAACTTCAATTTGCATATGGCCCCTAAAATCACCTCATTTTAAACTGTTTAATTTCTTGGAAACTAATCATACGAATTTCATGAAAATTTGGATTTCGGCTAATTGAAGGGAGTAGTATTTATTTATGGTGCCAAACTTGAGCATTGCTATATAAAAAAAAAAAAAAAAGTTGGCGTTCGTTTTTATATGTAGGTGGCCCCCTAAGTAAATCTTATATACATCAAATAAAAGTATACTTTATTTCCAATCGTTTGGTACCAGAAACGTTTTTCTACAATATGATTTGTTGCAGAGTTAGTAGGGTGGGTTTTTTTTTTTTTTTCCACACCACTGTAAAAGCGATTGAAGTTTGAAGATATAATTGTGTTGATGGGGTGTAGTTGAACGCTAGAAATTTTAAAAATATTTTAAAAATATTAAATCTTGACGAGGGCTGATAAAAATGCTATGTTTCTTCACCATATCATGAGTACTTTCTATAATAAACGTTTCATAAAAATCAGGGTGTACCTTTTGGGTAAGTTTCCCTTTTATTGCTCCATTTTTAGCTTGGATAAAATAAGTTTCTCTAAACCTGATGAGTGTAATGTTTTTTTTTTCCGTGAACATAACTGCTGGTTTAGAAAGTACATTTCTGCGGAAAAACAATTTCACACTTAATTCTGATCACATCCTTTCTAACAATAAGTATAATTTCTGTCAAAGTTTCTCTTTTTGTCACACACCAAGAAAATATGGGGTCAAAATAATAATGAAGCAAAACCTATGTTTAGTGTCTCTTAAGTAATATCAAAAAGTCTTTTCGATTATTTTCTTCTCCCTGTCTGTGTTATTTAATATTTTCGCCTTTGTTTCCTCTATCTGAAAACTGGAAAAAAAGAAAAAAAGATTGAACAGTCATCCCCGACTTTCAAGAATAAAAATGTATTTGTTTTGGGATTCATTCTTGATAAAAATGTTTAAAATCAAAATTTCGATACATTTTTAGTGATTCTTTGTACAAAAAGTGCAAACCAAAACTCGACTTTTTTTTAAATTTTCATCAATGGAAGTTCTTTCACAGATAATCCCAGAGAAATGATTGAATAGTTTAAACTTCAAGAAAATAAAATAAAATACGGATTTTTAAGTTAAAACAACGCAATATAAAATGGGGAAACAAAATATTTTCTTGAAAATAAGCAAGCATGATCTATTAAAAAAGTAATTATTTCTAATCTGGGTATGCACACGACTTTTCATTATTTAAGATTAGTCTAATGAATTTTAAATTGAAATTAATATGTACTGTTCGAAATGTAAAAAAAACATTAATATAAACAAGGATTTAATGTAAAAAAGTAATTTCATAAACTTAGAAATAACGTTGAAATAGGCAAACAGAATTCAATTTACTAATTAACTACCTCAAACTAATTTGTCTATCGCGAGAAGTAAAAATGTTTTGTTTCAAATGTACACTGTTAAAGTTGTTTTCAAACTGTCTACTTTCTCATACAATCATTGGCTCCATTTTATTTATAGACGTTTGAAACTGGCAGGTATTCATATTGAAAATAACAACAGCAGCGAAACACGAAATACAGGGTGATTAAAATTAAATTTTCTCTTTCAAAAGGCTGTAAAAATAGAACCACTGGTCAGAATGACCTGATATTTCATGTGAGTATACGTGAAGCAATGGGAATTTGTATTGCGAAAGACAAAAAAATACAAGAATTTACCGATAGATGGCGATGTACTCGTCATAAGACGCAAATAAAAAGACGTGATATGTGCACTGCTCATTAAACCTGTCATAAAAAGGCATGGAACATGCAGTTCCTCTTATTCTGTGTCTGAGAAGGTTGTCATAACTCTGTCATTGAAGGACCAGGCTCGACTTATGAAGCCTTTTTTACAAGAATGCTGAATGTGCGGCAGTTGAATTGAAGAAATTCAAAACATTAAAGGATTTAAGAAGCGGCTCTGGCTCGATGACTGCATTTGGTCTGAAGAAATTGATTAATAAATTCGAAGAGATGGGTTCATTTTCGTTTTTGCTATTTCCATGGTTGTTGTTCTAGGGACAATTAAAAACCGATTTTTTTCCTATCGACTGTGGCACCAACTTTTCGTGGTGGACATGCTTTGAACAATTAGTGCCACAACAGCATGTCACGCCTTTTAATTAGCATCTTATGATGAGTACAGCGTCATCTATCGGTCAACTTTTGTAATTTTTTCTTTGGCAAAACGAATTCTCATTGCTTCACGTATACTCACATAAAAGTTCAGGTCATTCTGACCATTGGTTCTTTTTTACAGCCTTTTGAACGTGAAACTTTAATTATAATCACCCTGTTTAATAGCATTTTCACTTTTACGATTAAGGCAGAGAATGTTTCATAAATGCTGTCATAGTTTGCTTCATGAATAGAGTTTCCAGATGTGATAGCTCCATAAAGGTAGTCATGAAGCAACAATTTTTTGCAACCTAAAATGTACTGTATATTCCGGCGCATAATGTGCATTTTTGATACAAAAAAATTCTTCAAAATTCACAAGAACACGCTAAATAATGAAAATGAAGGATTAAGAAAGAAGTAAATATAAACACAAAAAATTTATATTTCTAGCGTTATAAACATTGTACTTATCCTTTCACATTTGCTGAGTATGTTTCTGTATTTCTTTTTAGTTATTATAGTTTTAAACATTCTTTATCATATTTTTATGCTAGTGAATCACATGAATTTTCCTTTGAAAATAACGTGTGATACGGCGAAAAGGCCTAAAAATGGAAAAATTTAGTTTTCAACTTAAGGTGTGCATAATACGCCGCAATATATGATAATTTATTTATCAATTAAGTATAAAAGTATAAATAGTTTTATAAAAAAATACTGTTTTATAAGCATGCAATTTTCATTTCGAAAATCACTCCAAATTTCATGACTGCAATTCATGGTTTTTCTCAAAAGTATCAGTTTCAATTAATTTGGTGTATGCAGCGAGCTCGATTATGAAAAATTCATTGTTGTTTTAAGCTTGGTAAACGCAAACAAGTGAACTTATTGAACATATATTTAATATTTGCTCTCGTTCTTTTTTAAAATAGATTAGCCGGAAAGAAATAAAAAGAAAAGTGCCCAGTTAAACTGATGGCATTGAGCTCGCAGGCTATTCACACTAATTGTATATTACACTCTTATATCAAAGAATAATGCCCCTCGAAAAATAAAGAAATCGACAAGAAACCCACTTAGCTAAATTAAGGAGGGGGGGTTACTTCCCCAATTTCCTACATTTATACCTAATCAACGAACCTCCAAATCTAATAAGGGAAGCGTCTTTATCATAATTAACCGGTATATCAAATTTAAAGCAAATCGGATAATTCTGCATGAAAAACCCATTTTTCTAGATTAAGAAGGGAGATTAGCCCCCGTTCCCTGCTTTGTACTTAACCGATAAACCCTCATAACTAATCAGGGACGCGCTTTTAGGTAGCTTTCTTTACAAAAAAGCTACCTATTGCAGCCGTTCGGAGGAAAGCGATTTCAAAAAATTTTGGTATATTTTCATCGATCATGACCCCCAGACTCCGAAACCACCCTCCGTTCAAAATTGATATATATATATATATATATATATATATATATATCTGACCTATGTCACACTGTAACTCCCGTAATTATGAACCGATTTCGATGTAGTTCGGTGTGTACATAGTACATACCAATGTCTCGACCGAGTTCGTTGGCCAGCATCATCCGCCGTTTTGTTTCAAAATGGCGGCCATTTAAAATTTTTAAAAAAATTTAAAACTTGAAATGTGGTACCAAAAAATTAAAAATGGAAATATATTTTTTTTCTTATGTATTTGACCTTTATACAAAGATTCCGGAGCAGTTTTTGTTTCGTCTATATCTTAAAAAATGGCTGAGTTATAGCATTTTGAATTTATAGCGTGGCTGACATTTTGAAACGTCCTGAATTTTGTCACGCGATAAAAGGCGTATTTATGAACCGATTTGGATGTAATTCGGTGTGTACATAGTACATACCAATCTCTCGACCGAGTTCGTTGGCCAGCTTCATCCGCCATTTTGTTTCAAAATGGCGGCCATTTAAAATTTCTTTAAAAATTTAAAATTTGAAATGTGGTACCAAAAAACTGAAAATGGAAAAATATTTTTTTCTTATGTATTTGACCTTTATACAAAGATTTCGGAGCAGTTTTTGTTTCGTCTATATCTTAAAAAATGGCTGAGTTATAGCATTTTGAATTTCTAGCGTGGCTGACATTTTGAAACGTCCTGAATTTTGTCACGCGATAAAAGGCGTATTTATGAACCGATTTGGATGTAACTTCGTTTATACATTGTACATACCAATGTCTCGACCGGGTTCGTTGGCCAGTTTCACCCGCCATCTTGTTTAAAAATGGCGGCCATTTAAATTTTTAAGAAAAATTTAAATTTGAAATGTGGTACCAAAAATTGAAAATTGAAAAAATATTTTCTTCTTATGTGTTTGACCTTGATAAAAAGATTCGGGAGCAGTTTTTGTTTCGTCTATATCTTAAGAAATGGCTGAGTTATAGCATTTTGAATTTCTAGCGTGGCTGACATTTTGAAACGTCCTGATTTTTCTCACGTAATAACAGGCGTATTTATGAACCGACTTGGATGTACCTTGGTGTGTACATAGTACATACAAATATCTCGACCGAGTTCGTTGGCCAGCTACATCCGCCATCTTGTTTCGAAATGGCGGCCATTTAAAAAAATAAAAAAATAAAAAAATTTAAATGAGATACCAAAAAATTGGAAAATGAAAAAGATTTTTTTTGTATGTGTTTGACCTTAATACAAAGATTCCGGAACAGTTTTTCTTTCGTCTATATCTAAAAAAAAAATGGTTGAGTAATAGCATTTTGAATTTCTCTTGTGGCTGACATTTTAAAACGACCTGATTTTTGTCACACGATAACAGGCGTATTTATGAACCTATTTGGATGTAACTTGGTCTGTACATAGTACATACCAATGTCTCGACCGAGTTCGTTGGCCAGCTTCATTCGCCATCTTGTTTCAAAAGGGTTGCCATTTAAAAAAAATTAAATTTAAAATTCAAAATGAGGTATTAAAAAATTGGAAAATGAAAAAGTTTTTTTTATGTGTTTGGCCTTGATACAAAGATTCCGGAGCAGTTTTTGTTTCTAAAAATTTGTTCTTTTGTTGATATCTTAAAAAATGGTTGATTTATAGCACTTTGAATTTCTAGCATGGCTAACATTTTGAAACGACCTTGTATTTGTCACGCGATAACACACGTATTCGCCTATTTCGATGTAAGAAGGCATGTGGATAGTATACATCAACACCTCGACCAAGTTCGCTGGCCAGATTCATCAGCCATCTTGTTTCAAAATGGCGGCCATTAAATTAAAAAAAAATATATATATTTAAAGTGAGGTGCAAAAAAAAATAGAAATTGAAAAAGGTTTCTTTCTTAAGTATTTGATCTTGATATAAGGATTCAGGAGCATTTTTTGTTTGTCTTTACCTGAAAAAATGGCTCAGATATAGCAGTTTCAATTTCTATTGTGGGTGACATTTTGAAAAATCTGATTTTTTGCATGCGACAGCACTCCTATACATTAACCAATTCCGATGTGAGTGAGCATGTGCACAGCAATTACTAAGGTCTCGACCAAGTTCACTGCTTAGCCTCATCCACCATGTTGTCTTAAAATGACAGGCACTTTAAGAAATTGCCGAATTTGGCAGCCAAATATAAGTTACTTTAAAGAAAAGCAGCTTGGATAAAGCTGACTAATTTCGCGAAATTCTCATTCATTATATTGATAAAAATTAGTATTGAATCTCCTATATTCGGTTTCCACTAAATTGAGCTTCGTGTGTTTGCATGATATAAGTTGGCTTTTTTTAAATAAGGATTATGAAAGCTACCTCTTCCTCCCGGCACTGGC
The DNA here is from genome assembly GCA_963932465.1 of Maratus speciosus. NCBI lineage: Eukaryota > Metazoa > Arthropoda > Arachnida > Araneae > Salticidae > Maratus > Maratus speciosus. The sequence goes on along the minus strand of OZ010792.1, from coordinate 323,865,230 downwards.
CGGAAGGACTTTTTCAGAATTAACCTATATTCAAAATTTGAAGCAAATCGGATATTTCTATCAATAGTTACGTATCGCGTTATGTACATACCTACATACGTGCATACAGAACCTGCGGGCACATTAGCTCTCAGCCTTTGATAGCCTGTGAGATAAAAAGGAAACATTTTTAAACTATATATTTTAGATTTCTGTATTGATATCTTAACGTATAATTGTACATTAATTAATATTAAACTCTTAATTTATAAAAGTGTTTTCTTTATATATTACATTCTTCTTTTCTTATTTATAACTAGTGTCCTAGGCCGTATTAGGACGGTGGGTAGAAATCATATTTTTACTTAAAACTTGAAATATATCACTTTTTTTAAAACCAATACTTTCGCATTAGCTTCTTGTATTCATACCCTCAAAAATTTATATGTTTACAGCAGACTTCGTCACGTCTGATTATTTGAACTGCCAGTTCACAGTTCGATACATATTTGTTAAATTTGTGTTTTATTATGGAATCCTAGTTTTTAGTGTATATTAGCCGGAAACAAATGCTGAACTATTTATATATTTTAAGTGTAAACGTGTTAATGTCCTGTAATAGAGGTGTGTTTAAAAATCATAAAAAGTCAGTAAATTGAAATACTGTTTTGAAACAAATTATTTGAAAATACATTTTCTCCACTATTCAGCGGTGTAAAAATTTAAATTATACGATGTTGAGAAGTAGTAAATAAATTTGAAAATTATAGAAAATGGGTTGATGATTCATCAAATCAATTAATTTTACCAAATTGAATTATACATAGAAAACTGGAACATAAGACAATGTTTATTATCTTCTTCATTACAGAAATTAATACGCGGAAAATAGAGTTGAGTTGTTTAAACCTTTAATTCTAACAAGGAGAGGGCCAACCTTGTTAATCACAGATTTTGATTATTTTAATATATGTTGTAGGGTAGACACCCCTTAATGTCAGGTTCAACGGATTTTATCCAATGCCCCTTAGTTCTTGAAAAACCAGGGGGTCTAATATTAGTAGACAACTTAAATACTTACTTCGCAGCAAAAGTGACAGGTTAGTCGTAGCTCAGTTGGCATGGCATTTGCCGGCTGATCCGAGGGCCCGGGTTCGATACATGAATGCGCTACAATTGTTTTTCTCATTTTTTGTTTTATAAATATAGTTGTAATTATAATTTAATAATTTCAATTAAAAATGTTAACACCAAACATTAATTATAATGTTAATGAACTTAAATTTATCATTTCTTATTTGTAAACTATTATTTCTCATCCATTAAAGAGGATTAAAAAGAAATTGGATCTATTATTGAATGATAAAAATTCCAAAATCGTGACAAATTCTGTTGTGGGCCATCTAGTTTTGATAAAAAAAAAAGGAATATTCAAATAAAATAAAAGCAGAAAAAAGATAAAGGGGAAAGCAAAATAATTGAAAGTGCAAGCATACTTATTACAAATTTATAAATCTTTAATATGCAAAAAATCGGTTGTAATTTAATTCGGATGCTAATTTTTAATATGATTATGCTTGTTACTTTAAAAACAGAATAATAGTATTATCTCATTGACTTCCTTTGTTAAAGCAATGCGTAAATGATGTTTCTTTAAAATCACGAATTGACACAATTGCTCAATATCATTGCATCGATAAAGAATATATGAAATACATTTTAAAAGTGATTTTTTATTAAAAAAAAATAACAGTTTTATGATGTTTTATTACAACCATTCAGTTAAAAGTAAAAAATTAAATAGGTTAAAATTATAATTGATATACAATATTAAAAATTTTAATTGAGAGTGAGATTATTAAGTTACACTTACAAGTAAATTTATAAAACAAAAAATGAAAAAAACAAATGTAGCGCACACAGGTATCGAACCCGGGCCCGCCAATCAGCCGGTTAACACCATACCAACTGAGCTACGACTGACCTGTCACTGTTGTAGCAAAATAAGTATTTAAGTTGTGTACTAATATTAGACACCCCGGTTTCTCAAGAAATAAGGAGCATTGGATAAAATCCGTTGAACCTGACACTAAGGGGCCTCTACCCCACAACATATATTAAAATAATCAAAATCTGTGATTAACAAGGTTGGCCCTCTCCTTGTAAGACAAAAACTAATTTGATCGGTTGAATGACATCAATGGTTTTTTAGCTCACAGGCTATCAAAGCCTAAGAGATAATGTGCCCGACCGTTCTGTATGTATGTACAGTCGTGGGAAAAAAAAGTAAACACCCCCTACTAACTCCTCAACAAATTATCGTAGAAGAAAGTTACTGGTACCGAACGATTGGAAATAAGGTGTACTTTTAAATAATGTATATAAAATTTGCTTAGGGGACCACCTACATATTAAAACGAACCATAACTTTGTTTTTTTCAATAGCAGTACCCAATTCTGACAGCATAAATGAACTCTACACCCTTCAATTAGCCTAAAAACAAATTTTTATGCAATTCGTACCATAAGTTTCCGAGAAATTAATTATTTTAAAACGAGCGTATTTTAAGGGCTGTATCCAAATTGAAGTTCCGTACTGGATTGTTAACTGAGAGAGCCGCTTCCTTGATCAAGGCACCTTAAGCGCCACTCAAGGAGTCAATGAAGCGTGTTAGATTACAGTACGGCAGAATAAATTTCAAAATGTCTACTCACTTCCATCATAGACGGCCCCTTAAACCATCATTTTGACGTTTTTTAAGCATAATTTGAAAACTACTTGGAATAAAAATGTGAAATTTTTGAATTTCCATAAAGCAGGACTTAATAAATCTAAATCCATCAAAAAGATTGTGGGTGGCAATTCATAATTTTTTCGAATATTAATTTCATAACTCATATCATAAAATTATAAAAATTGCAAATTCAGCTTATTTATGTTGGGGTATATTAGTATTATTACCACAAAAAATTAGCACATTAGGAGCATAATTTTGGGAGATATAAATAAAAATATGAAAATATAATTTAACATTAGAAGCACTAAATTTTGAATGTTTATAATTCAAAAACTTATCATTCAAATGACTTGAAATTTGGTATATAGGCATAGTTTGAACCGAAGATTTAAAATATCTCGTTATAATTGGGTATTGCCATTGAAAAAAAAATGAAGTTAGGATTCGTTTTAATATGTAGATGACCCCCTAAGAAAATTTTATATACATCATTTAAAAGTAGACTTTATTTCCAATCGTTCGGTACCAGTAACTTTCTTCTATGATGATTTGTTGAGGAGTTAGTAGGGGGTGTTTACTTTTTTTTTTTGCACGACTGTACCTACGTATGTATGTACGTATGTACCGGGTGTCCCAAAAAGGACTGACTGATTTTAAAATTCAATAACTTGCAAACGGTGACAGATATTAAAAAAATTCTTGCAGGAGGGTTATGCATAAGGTCAAAAGTTTTATTACAGTGATTTTCAATTTTAGTTCGATTTACAAACAATAGATGGCGCTGTAAGCAATAGTCGCTAAATACAGGCTCGATTTTTGGTCCTTTATCTTGTTCCATGCAGAAAAAGGAGATGGAAATGTATTATCCGGGCCACGAAGTACCAAAAATCGAGCCTGAATTTAGCGACTATTGCTTACAGTGCCATCTATTGTTTGTAAATCGAACTAAAATTGAAAATCACTGTAATAAAACTTTTGACCTTATGCATAACCCTCCTGCAAGAATTTTTTTAATATCTGTCACCGTTTGCAAGTTATTGAATTTTAAAATCAGTCAGTCCTTTTTGGGACACCCGGTATGTACGTAACGCGATAACTCTTGATAGAAACATCCGATTTGCTTCAATTTTTTTTCTAGGTTCATTCTGATAAAGCGCTTCCCTGATTAGTTTTGGGGCTTCATTGGTTAAGTATAAAGGGGAGAAAGGGGGGCTAGTCCCTCCCCCCTCAATTTAGATAAATGGGTTTTTTATGCAGAGTTATTCGATTTGCTCCAAATTTGGTATACCGCTTTTTATGTTAAGGAGCTTCCATTTTTTAATTTGGCGGTTCATCAGTTAAGTATAAAGGGAGGAAATGGGGCTATACCCCCTTAATTTAGATAAATGGGTTTATCATGCTGTATCGATTTGATCCAAATTTGGTATACCGGTTTATTATGTTAAGAAGCTGCCTTGATTATATTTAAAGGCTCATTAGTTAACTGTAAAGGGGGGAAAGGGGGCTATATCCCCTCTCCTTAATTTAGATAAATGAGTTTTTCATGCAGAGTTATTCGATTTGCTCCAAATTTCGTATACCGGTTTATTATCTTAAGGAACTGCCTTGATTAAATTTGAAGGTTTACTGGTTAAGTATAAAAGTGGGGGCGGGGGCTAGCCCACCCCCCTTAATTTAGATAAATCGGTTTTCCATGCAGAATTATTCGATTTGCTTCATATTTGATATACCGGTTTATTCCGATATGGCGCTTCCTTTATTAGATTTGGAGGTTAATTGGTTAAATGTAAAAGGGAAAGGTGGGAAAGTCCCTTCCCCTTAATTTAGATAAATGTATTTAATGCAGAATTATCCGATTTACTTTAATTTTTTTTCTATATTCATTCTGATAAAGAGCTTTCCTCATTAGATTTGGAGGTTCATTAGTTAAGTATAAAGGGGGGTTAGACCCCCCTCTTAATTTAGCAATATGGTTTTTCATGCAGAATTATCTGATTTGCTTCAAATTTGGTATACTGGTTTATTATGTAATGGAGCTTCCTGATTAGATTTGGAGGTTCATTGTTTAAGTATAAAGGGGAGAAACGGGGAGCAAATCCCCCTTAATTTATTTTTTGAGGGGTATTATTCTTTGAAATAAGAGTATACAATTAGTGTGAATAGCCTGTGAGCTCAATGCCATCAGATTAACTGGGCACTTTTCTTTTTATTTAGGATGTTTTTAGGTATATTAACAAAATTTAACACAATGATTTGGTTATGAAAATACGCAAAATTTAAATATTAACCTACAGGAGTTAAAATATTCCGTGTGTGATTCTTTTTAATTTTTATTAATGAATCTCTAAAATAAATGACTCACAACACAGTTCATTGTTTACATTAGACGATTACATAACACGATTTTCCAAATGGTTTGTCGATTGCGCAAATCATTGAAATTAGTTAGTTTTGAATATTTTATAGGAAGATATATGTGTCGTCTAGTTGCAAAACCGGCCATCTCCAAAAAATAAAATTTTGAGAAAAAGCTTATTTTTTACCACACTTAGCCAAATAAAGTTTGGAATCAAAACTCTTCAGTTTTATAGTCATTAGGGCAGTATATTTGAAAACACGAAATAAGGTGGCAGGGGCACATGAAGGGAAGGGGTTATTTAGGTCTTTGTTTTGGATTTGACAGCCATTGCAACTTACTTTGGAGTTGGCCGGTTTTGCAACAAACCAGAAATTAATTTTTGCTAAATTTAATCTGACATTGGGTTTTTAGGGGTTGCAAATACACAAAAATAGTTTGTTCAGCTTAATGTTATTTAACAAAAAGAACTTTAGGAAAGTTATTAACATAAAACGACTTTTACACAGTTACTGATTGTTAAAACTGACTAACAGTTAAAACTAACTGACTAGCTGTTAAAACTGATTTGAATGTCACTAAACAAATGATTTAAATGACATGATATTATTTTAAATAAAATTATTAAATTTTAAAAACTTAAACAAAAATCATACTATGTACATGTGCATACAATTTCAAACTTTAGTGGTCTCATCGTTTTCGATAGTCTCACAAATTTCGTCATGATGGTCCATCCATGCGTCTTTTTCTTCATCACCTTTGCTTTCTGCTTTTTAAGCAGCTGATGGCAATATATTTTTGTAAGAAAAATAACCGCTTGCCAGCATCCCAATTTGGTCCGAAATGTTTCTGAGTAAGTTTTGGACATCCCGAAGTTTTAGAGGCTTCACCACGATATCCGGAGCCACGTCCTCGAGCTTGCTGTTCATAATACTTCTCTTACTCTTGACAACAGACTTTCTGACTTCTAACTCAGATTTGTAGAAGACCTCCCATTGCACCAACAGCTTATTTTTATATTCTGTTATGATTTTTTTTTCCGTAGGAGCAAATTTAAAATGTCACAGTGCAGGTGGTTTGGGGAAGGAAGAAATTGCTGATCTTCTTCCAAACATGGTCGGTCTCTTCCCGACTTGAAAACTGTTCCATATTCAGATAAAATTTCTTCATACTTTGCGGGCTGAATGAGGGACTCTATTTTCTTCAATTTCCTTTCAATTTGAGCTGAAACACGGTTGGAGGGATAAAAGAATACTGAATCAATGTAGGCAAGTTATTAGATTAATAAAATATTATGGCATCATGATAATTAATTAATCAAAATATGCTAACTATGATGTTATTATGTTATCAATTAATTATGTATTATATTATCCCCAGGGTGGATTACCCATAAGGCAACTTAGGCTATGGACAACAGGCGTACGTTAGGTAGGGTTCGCAAAATTAAGAACTTTAATGTTTTAAAATTTAATGAAATAAGAACAATTTAAAATTTTAACGAAAAGTATTAAATAAAAAATGAATTTGTAATAATTACATTTAAAACAATTTTTCTACTTCTCGAACACCAACACAAAATTCTCTCAGATTCTAAATGTAACAAAAGCCCATTCATTTCCTATGTACAATCCTCAAAATACTAAAATTTATAAAGCAAAATTTAAATGTATTATTAATTAATTAAATAGATTTAAAAATTCTTAAATTTGAAAGAAAATTCACTTACAGTTTTATGAAGGGGGGGGGGGGGGGGGGAGCGGAAAATTATTTTGGCCTAGGGCGTCAAAAAATGATAAATCACCCTGGTTATCAAAAAGGTGTACATTACCTTTGAATTTTGGGTTTTCTCCTTTACCACATCGTAGATCCACTTTGCCGCTTCCTTGGTTGATTAGTAGACACTTCTTCCAGAAACACTTAGAGCGAAAACAGAGATAGTCGGAGAAAACACGAAGCTAAATTATTAGAAAATTTGTATGCACCAAGGGGAGCAGTCACAGGCGAGCGAAAACACGATAACGTTAATCTAATCAACAAGTGTGAAGTTATTGTGGGGTCGAGCAGAAGCGTCAGTTAGCGGATATGGAGATGGCCGGTTTTGAAACTCACCGGCTGAAGGATTTGACCGCTTTTGCACCACATCATGATTTTTAAACGCATATAACACAGAAATTGACAGGTTTTTGCATGGTTTAGCGTTTCCAGATGATAGAAATCTTTACTTAGAACTAAAAAAACTGAAAAAACACATTTTTAATTTTTGAGGAGTTGGCCGGTTTTGCAACTAGACGACACATATGCTCAAGAGAAGTGATTTGAGGTACAGTCCAAACAAATAGGGATTCAACTTCGGAATGAAAGACAGCAAGCTGAAAATTTGCAAAGAGCTTTGTTATGACATTCTAAAAGTTAGCTGAAAAGTCTCATAATATCTCGTGTCGGTGTCGCCAGATATTCAAGGTCAAATGTAACGAAAATAGGTTTTTTGCTTATATTTCGAAAACTGTGCATTTTATTGAAAAAAAAAACATTTACAAAATTAAAGTCGACAAAATTTCCTACAAAATGCACATATTATTTTCACCTTTCTGACAAATGGTTTTGGCGCTAGAGCGCGCTGAAGAAAGGCAGCATTTTGTCCTTCTGGCCAAAACGAGAGAAAAACCCTCGCCCGCTCTCGATTTCTCAGAAACTATGCATTTTATCGAAAAAAAAAAACCAGTTAAAAATTCAAGTAGACTATTTTCTACAAAATTCATACAATAATTTTAATTTTCTGGCAAAAAGTTTAGACGCTAGATCGCGCTAAAAAAAATTTAAAGTCTTTTGAGCCAAAACGAGAGACAAGCCCTTTTGTATCGTCGATTTTTCGAAAACTATGCGTTTTGTCGAATATCCCCAAATACAAAATTAAAGTGGATAAAATTTTCTGAAAAATGCGTACATTAAATTTAATTATTCTTCGTTTATGGGGGGAATTCTCCTTTCAGTTTCTACCCTATTTCTACATTTGAGTTAAGACCCTGGCACGCTTACAAGAGGCCCAGTACAGGGTCCCTTGAAGTTTTAGTGCACTAAATTGTTAATAACATGCCTCTTTTCTATCCGATCTTCTTCGTTTTTGGAGTGAATTCTCCTTTCAGTTTCTACCCCATTTCTAAATTTCAGTTAAGACACTGGCACCCTTGCAAGGGATCCGGTACAGGGCCCCTTGAAGTTTTAGTGCACTAAAATAAATTGCTTCCTTTTTATCCGATCTTCATTTTAGGGATTCTTTCTCCATTTAGTTATTCTCCCGTTTCTGTATTCCAGTTAAGACTATGGGCCCATCTAGCGTCCCGTAGGGTCCGGGCCAGGGCCTCTTGAATTTTTTGTGTGTCATGCGTTTTTCACACCCTAATTTTCTCACCTTCGCAGTGTGTAATTTTAAAGTTGAGTCTTGAACTCTTCTCCCTTGACCAACAGTTACATATTTTTATTGGGGCCCCAGGGCCCTTTGTAAGCATTTCCCCAATTTTTTGCGCATTTCTTTCAAATTATATTCTAATGATTAATTCATACCCTATGCTTAATCTTGATTAATCGAAGAGCTAAAACGCTAAGTACTAAAACGTTTTAACATGTTTTCATGTTAGGGCCCTGTACTTAACTATCAGTTGGCCCCTTTTGGGCCCTCTATTATAACGCCCTTAAAAATAGTCCGATTCATTAGCTTTTTTTCTAACAACATCTTAGGTTCTCCAGCTATTACATAAATGACAAAAAAAAAAAAAAAAAATTCAGACTTTAGCTACCACCAATTTTGAGTATTAATCGCCTTCTTGGGCCCTTGGCGAAGCTTCTTTAAAAATTATCCAAATGGCTTGCAATTTTCTTTACCATAGTTCTAGCATCCTCTGATTACTTTAAAAACTACTAAAAAATAAATTTATACCAAAATATATGCCACTTTAGTCCCTGACCCCTTGGGATCCGGTACAGGGCCCCTTGAAGCTTTTGCACCATAAATTGTTAATAGATTGCCCCTCTTAATCTGTTCTTCATTTTTGGAACCATTTTTTCAATTTATTTATTCTCTCTTTTCTATATTCCAGTTAAAATCCTGGGGCACCCTAGGATGCCGTAGGGCTCGATCCGGGACCCCTTGAACTTTTTGCTTGCCATGCATTTTTCACCCCCTAATTTTCTCAACTTCTCATTGCATAATTTTAAAATTGAGTTTTGGACTCTTCTCTCTGGACTAACACCTTCTTATTTGTATTGGGGCCCTGGTGCCCTTTTTAAGCATTTACCCCATTTTGTGCGCATTTCTTTAAAATATTATTCTAATGATTAATTCATACCCTATGCTTAATTTTGACTAATTGAAGATCTAAAATGCTAAGTACTGAAACATTTAAACATGTTTTCGAGTTAGGGCCCTGTTCTCAGCTTTCAGTTGGCCCCCTTTGGAGCCACCTATTATAGTTCCCTTAAAAATAGTCCGATTCACTAGCTTTTATTTCTAACAACTTCTTAAGTTCTCCAGCTACTACATGAACGACAAAAAAAATTTTTAGACTTCAATTACCGTCAATTTTGAATATTAATCGCCTTCTTCTGGCCCTTGATGGACCTTCTTTAAAAATTATCCGAATTCCTTGCAATTTTCTTTACCATAGTTCTAGCGTCCTCTGATTACTTTAAAAACGACTAAAAAGTGTCTTTATACCAAACTACATGCCATTTAAGTCCCTTTCCCCTTGGGGCCCGATACAAGGCTCCTTGAAGCTTTTGCACCATAAATTATTAATAAATTGCCCCTCTTAATCCGATCTTCATTTATGGAACCATTTTTTAATTTAGTTATTCTCCTGTTACTATATTGTAGTTAAAATCCTGGGGCACCTTAGGGTCCTGCAGGGCTCGATCCGGGGCCCCTTTAACTTTTTGTGTGCCATGCATTTTTTACACACTAATTTTCTCACCTTCTCATTGCATAATTTTAAATTGAGTCTTGGACTCTTCTTCCTAGACCAACACCTTCATATTTTTATTGGGTCTCTAGGGCCCCTTTTTAAGCCTTTACCCCATTTTTGCGCATTTCTTTAAAATATTATTCCAATGATTATTTCATACCCTATGATTAATTTTGACTAATTGAAGATCTAAAACGGTAAGTACTACAAATTTTAAACACGTTTTCATGTTAGGGCCTTGTTCTCAACTATCAGTTGGACCCTTTTGGGCCCCCTGTTATAGCTCCTTTGAAAATGGTCCGATTCACGAACTTTTTCTTCTAACAACTTCTTAGGTTCTCCAGCTACTACATGAACAACAAAGAAAAATTTGCAGACTTCAACTACCACCAATTTTGAATATTAATCGTCTTCTTGAAGCCTTTGTTTCAGCTTCTTTAAAAACTATCCTATTCTATTGCAATTTTCTTTAACTTAGATTTAGCGTCTTCCAGCTACTTTAAAACCACTACAAAATTTTCGTATACGCAACTACAATCCAGTTAATACCCTGCCCCCCAGGGCGCGGTCTTTCTTTATACCTCAGCCACCACCTTTTTCGAACATTAATCTCCTTTTCCAGCTACAGCTGTAAATTAAAAATCGTGTTACTTTAAAGGTAACTTTGGATAAGGGATTTAATCCGTTTATTAACTATTGTGTTAATGCTAATAGTAATTCATGAAATTTAGAAGGGGGGGAGGCATCTTCCACCGCTTGGGGGCGCGTTATTTCTTCGGGTTTAAGGGCCCAATTTCAACGGGATTTGCTTCCTTCAACTTACATTACAATTCAGCTACTTTCTGTATTATGAAATTTTATCTTAGACTTTAGTTACCAACATTTTCTATTATTAATAGTGCATTCATTTTTTTTTAATCTATGGGCCTAATTCCTACGACGTTTGGCTCACTCAATTTGGTTTTCGATTGTCTCCGGCGCGTGCGGGCATTTCCGGTAAATGCTGCCATAGGTAGGGGGCATCTAAATTACAGGTTCGTTCGGAAAGAAGTTCGATGGGAACACATTAGATGCTGCGGAAGTCAATGGAGGCCTCCGAAATTTGGCTCATTTAAAAGAATTTCCTTAGATATAAAATCATTCAAACTTAAGTTTTGTTTGAGGTTATTATTTACAAACCCCGGGCAACGCCGGGCGTGTCTGCTAGTTATATTATATATAAGTAAAAAGATATTGAAATGAAATAGTTGAAATGCTATGAAAATGAAATAGTATAAATACATTTTACTGCATTTTTATTTATCATAAGTTTATTGTAAATCTGTTGTTACAATTTATTCAAGTTAAAATGAAGAGCATTTTTTTTTTACCCCTGATTATCAATATCAGGCATACAGCTTAATATTAATTTTGTTCGTCATTGCCTCCTTCTTCAGGTCGTTCACATTGAATTTCCAGATAATAATCATCATCCTCGTTGTCCGTTACATTTGGTTCTAAAGCCATTAAGAACCTCTGGTTCATATTCACTTTCTTCCTTCAGATCCTTTGGATATGATGAAGCGCGTTGAGGCATGCTTGTCCGTTACACTGGCCTCCAACTGAGGAGCTTTGCAATCGTACATTTCGACATCCACAGTTCGCGCCACAGCTTTTTTTAACACTTTCCAACAAAGTTGAAAAGTGTTTATGACTTCGGTTTGTCTGTCCGTCTGTCCGCGCTCTAACTCTCGTAAATATAGTCGGATCGTTCTGAAATTTTTGGATGTTAGTAACCTCTACCATAACACGATCCCTATTTCAAATAAAGTTTCTAGCATGTTTGGTTCATTTACAGGGACAGTCAAAAGTTTTCCGTTACATTACGGCCTATGGGAGAAAATCGTTTAAAATGGTTTTTAATGATGTTACATGCTTTCAAACATAATAAAATTCATATGCATTTATCAAGTGCACTAAAATATGCATTCTGTAGAATATACGATGCAAAGAATAGTTATTATTCATTTACAGGGCCACACAAAATAATTCCGTTACAGAACGGTATAGGGGTGGAGGGAATTGTTTACAGCGTATTTTAATTATGTTAAATTATTTCATGTATAATGAAATTTATATACGTCGCGGAGGTTTACTATAACTTATTCCATGTACAATACGAAGTGCGTTTACAGGGACACACAAAAGATTTCAGATACTATATTGTGTCCGAAGTACTGTACAATAGCGATGATTGCTGGAAATGCATTTTTATATATGTTATGTACTTTTACGTTTCACTATATTGATGCAAAGTATATGGTGTGCATAAATGTTGTAATTCATATACAGGGCTACACAAAATAATTCGTAATGGTTACTGGGTATGATTGCAAATTGCTTAAAGGTGGTTTTTAAATGAGTTATATATTTTTACGGAGAACTGTATTGGTTTACTACGAAATGTTTGTAGAACATACATAAAAGGCTATGCAGGTCGCACAAAGAATTGGATATATGGCTGTCTATAAATGATAATTTCTGGAAATGTGATTTCAGTAGTTTTAAGAGTGTGTTACTTTGAATTAAACTTTAGCTATATAGTGGCGTGTAACAAAGGTACTAGGTTAACTACACGACTGTACAAATGTATACAAGTATGTTTTGATCTGTTAGTATAAATGGCTGAAAGAGAAATTTCAACCTGTTATGAGTTTTCTTGCTAAACTAAATTTCCCCATTATATAGTATATATATCAACCTACAGATCAAATACAGGGCCGTTCAAAAGAACTAGAATACATATTTGGCTATGTACGGTAACTGCAGAAATCAGTTTTTCAAACGTTTCATGGGTTTTCTAAAATGTTTACTTAGTTCTCTTACATTCCCTATTTCTCTAAATAACGAAGTTTTGTTAACAAAAAGCATTCAGGAAGTGTTGAAAAGTGTTTCATAATCTATGCTAAACGCATGATTTTTCTTACTTGTTAACGATTGCAGGAGATCATACTGAGTAGTTCTTCTGGTGCTGAATGCACTCTCAGAAATGGATACTCAGATTTCACGAAATTTTCTTCATTTTTGACGAAACCATTTCCTGGGATATGCTCCGAGCGAACATTTCGTCATATTGAGAAAATTACTTTCTTCGTTGTTTGAGGATAACAATTTCGTCAAAAGTGCTTATTTGAAAAATGCAATCAGAGGGTTGGTGGTGCCACCTATTGAACAGTTTGGAAGCTCTTGTATCGACAGAAGAAAAAATAATAGCTTCGGGTTGATTCGAACTCACGACCTCCGGTGTGGGAGACGGTCAGTCTAGCTATTACGCTATTGAGTCCTCGAAGACATACGATTTTACATGCATGTAATGGATTCTACTGTATATTTATACTTTTATAAGGTTGGTTGTAATTTTATCGATGGTGTTATACTTATAATTCTTGCAAGTTTTAATTAGTAAGACTAATTTATTATTATTATTATTTCCTATTCTTAATATGAATAATTATAATATGGGTTGATTAATATAATTTATTAGGAAAATTTTCTTTGGTCGATGAATGATTAAAATATGGTCTGGTTAATTTGTTGCTCAGAAATAACGAATTTTAAAGTACATATGGGGGAGATTTTATCAATTTGAGTAGTTGGTTAAGATTTTAACACTTTACTGTTTACAGAAGAGAAGGGAGAGGGATCAATTATGCATATTTAATTTGATAGTTATATGAATATATTTCTTAAATGAAAAAGAGATCTTGGAATTTTGAAACTATATTGACCAAATTTTCTTTTTGAGCGATTTTGTAAAACACAGGAAATTTATTCTTTTCGAATTAAACCATAGCGAGCAAAGTAAAATAATAATAATAATAATAATAATAATAATATAAATAATAATAAACATTCTTAAAAACTTTAACAGCTAAACAAATAACTAATGCAGAAACAATAACTACCTGTGTTTCAGCATTTTCTGAAAAGCGCTAAAAAGTGCAATTTTTTAAATAAATTATGACAGGAATAACATAAACAAGCAAATATTTGCTTGCTAAAGTCGCAGGATTTGAGGAGGTACGGTTTCCTTAAAATGCATTCAGTCTGGCCGTGAGTGAAGAAACACCTTCGTCAAATATTTGAGAGTTAACGCGTCGTTAAAAGTCACTTGATTTTGATACGAAATGATTGTCAAAAACAACGAAATATAGCTCGAGGACTGCTGAATCGTCAAAATTGAGAGTTTTATTTCTGAGAGTGTGTAATAACGTTGTTACCGGTTGCATTATCTTGTTTTGTATTATCCACCCCCATTCCCCCGGCTCTAAATCTTTCCCTAACCAAGTTTGGATCTGATAGCAAACATGATAGATATGCTGACGAGCTGCTGCACTTGTAGGTGGAAGAGATGATAACTGCACAGGTTTGTTGAATCTTGTTGATTTAATGAATTATTTGTACCTGAAATTGTCAATGCTGTGTTCAGACTTTAGAGCTTCGTATTTGGGAAAGGATTATGAAGTTGGAACCACTCAACATGTTTACTGACATCTGAATTATCCCTTTTAATTCGTGAATATCTGGGGTCAACATGTTGTTCTGCAGAGTCTAAAGAAATATTACAAAAGGTCTCGATTTCTTCACAAATAGTATTCGTGGCATACATGGCATATACCCATTTGCACAAAACACTTTCTTGTGTACTTCGACCCCGAGTTACTCCTCCTTCCATTTTCATAGACTTCATTAGACTCTGCTCAATTACCATGTCGGTCCATGTTCCGGAATTGAACTTTTCTGTTCGTTTTATTGTGAGGAATCCGTTTTTTAAATTTTCAAAAGTCTGTGGGTCCATTGTATTTTTTAATTTCAACATATCTTGCAGATATAAATGTGCCGATTTGGCATGTAGAAAGCGACCATTTGCGTGAAAATATGGAAGCATTTTTATTTACAGCACCAAGATGTGTTTTAAAAAATCCCAGACTTTCACTGCGAATAAAGTCTAATGCTATCGATACCATTTCGTGATACTGTATCCATAACCGTATCGTGGGAACTCGACCTTTCAACTTATTCAGCTTATTTTGAAATTGATTAATTAATGAATTCGAGTTATCTGCATAATCTTCTACATTTTAATAGAAAACATCCCGACTAGTTATCTGTTCAATTAAATCATCCAGTGCACAACATTCAACCTTCATGTCTTCGAAAATCATCATCGATAATGCAAGTCTTAATAACGTATGACCTCTGAAACTTCTTGAATAAGCATGGCCATCCAATATTTTGTCGACAGAATTCGAAGCATATATTTTACCAAGAGCTTCCTTTATTCCGCTTCCCTCCATGATATATCCTATGCATCCAAGGAAGGACATGAGCTAGAGGCCTATACGGGCCGGAATTTCCAGGCCCGGGTCTGTCCCGAACAAAAGCTATCTTGGCCCGGCCCGGTCTAAAAATTGGAAGCTCGACCCGAGCCCGGCCCGGCCCGTTTGAATTTATACAGTTCTCGGCCCGGTCCGTACAAAAATCAGTGAAAACAGGACCGGCCCGGCCCGGCCTAACACAATTTCTACAAGAAAAAAAAATCCGCTTTTTCTCAACATACAAATAAGATTCTTTTAATGAATACTACATACATATTTATGGGAACATTTTACAGTATATTTTATATAACTATGACGTTCGCAAAACAGAAAACACACAATAGTAAACATTAACGATTACTTACAGAGTTTTAGTCATCGTGTCTACAGATATTTCAAAATGGAAATAAAGATTCATTAAAAGATTAATGTAGTTCAGAATAAAGGATGAAAAACATGATAACTTTTGAAGCTGTATAATAAAAAGTAGATTTGTGAACATATTTCTCTCATTTTTAAGGCTTTTCTCAAATCCAAAGGAGCTACATTTCGACACATTTATGAATTCTTTTCTTTTCGGAAACGCGTAAGATTGGCAGGTATTCTTATTCAGAAGCTATGTAAATGTCGTTTTTTTTCATAGATAAAAGCAATATATCTTTCTGAAAATACTGTCAAAGTTAGAGTTTTTAATCGAATTTCCGGAAGCGATAGCACAGGAAAGGAGAAAAACGTACAGTCACGTGACAGGAATTTCTGTTATCTCTCTAAGTAATTTATCAAATATGGAAAAAACTATTCATTTCCAAAAGTCTTCAATAGGCAGGCCTTTATAGTTAAAAATTTTGTCAGAAAATGTGTCTGAAAGCTTCGCATTGTTGAGCAGTGAATATGAGAACCACCTTAAGGTATATTTCCAAAGATACTGTTAAGAGAAGTTCATTATCACTATTAATACTACAAAACACAATGACTGTTCTACACATCCTGAGATAGATTAAGACCAGTTTCGTCCCGGCACGAGTCTGCTGAAAAAAAATTAAACTCGGAATCAGACATCTTGTAACTGTATGATGCAGATCTCTACGATGGACATGTTAGATTTCTGTATTGATGTTGTTAAACTCGCATCGGCTCGTGACGCACATTTATACTTCTCGAGAAAATCATATTCATTGAAAATGGCTCGTATTTTATCTGCTTCTCTTAAATTCTTATATCGGGCCGATAGGCCCGTTTCATTTTTTTGCCGGCCCGGCCGGTTTATTTTGTCTGTCGGCCCGGCCCGTTGACAAAATTGTCCTAGTTCTGCCAGCCCGTCCCGCGGGCCTCGGGTCAAGCCCGGGTCCGTGCAGATCTCTAACATGAGCATATGGAACCCTCCTAGCTTCACAACCACTTTGGATAAGTCTGAGTTAGCATCTGACGCAGCTATGATTCCACGTGCTTTTATGTTCAGCGGCTGATCAAAACTAATTGCACAAGTTTTTTGTCGTCTGTCTTGGCAAAATTTATAGCGCGCTGTAATGTGGTGTAAATTGTGTCCATATTACTGGCAGAAGGATCAATGAAAGGAAGAAATATAACACGAGAAGTACAATGTTCTTGTTTTTTGTCAGTTGCTCGATAAATCCCTTCCATCCTGGCAACGGTGAGATATTTTTCCATTTTTCGTACAGCCACAAATATCAACTGCATTAAACTTTTGTTCGGTTAGAACTTCTTCATCAGTTATATTTTGAACTTGAATCCTGCTCAGTCCAGGTACAACTGGCCTTTCGTAAACTAGAAAAGGTACATGTGATACTTATGCCAACTCTTTTGCACTTGGTTTAGTTGTACATTTTTTTATGCGATCATCGTAAATAGCAGCACTTTTTGGAGTTATTATTTTTATCATACCCATTACATGAAGGGTACTATTACCGTCAAGGGTATTCACATTTATATCTGCATTGTCCTCAACATATTGTACTAGCGCACCTGACTCTGATGGTATAATACGAGGTTGTGGGTGGCTGAAACTTCATACTTTACAGTTTCACTGTAGGAAGCAGAAAATCCCAAGCTTGACAAAACATCTAAAAGTCTTTTAGATCCGTACCTTCTATGAAGAAATACAGATAGCCCTAGTAGTAGCTGCGATGAAGATGACCGTTCTCGCATCGACGCCATTATTGCATGACTTATAGATGTGCATTTCGTTTTCAAATGATCCGTGTTTTCTTTTCTATTTTTTATAATAACTTCTTGTTGAAAATGTAATAAAGGTTTCGGTATTTCTTCATTAATGTCACCCAGCATTATACTTGGAGGTGGATAAGACTTGGTCTCTACTACACATGATCTAATATTGTCTCTAATAATCGCCGCAGCAGTTTCTCCTACGCGTAAGCGTTCTTCTTCAGCAGTGCTTTTTCTAATCTCATACGAAGTTTTTGATAAAATAATAGCCTGTATATCACGAAAAGATATAATGGTGAATGACCCGACCTTCGTAGTAATTATCATATCAGTTAACTATTTTCCTCTTAATTTAGAAATGATTGTCTTTTCATCTGGTACATACTCTGTAGGGACATCTCTAAGCTCTTTTAGCGTAAATTGTGAATATTCGTTATTCTCTATATAGCAAAAAATCTCTTTTAAGACTTCATCATCTTGATGATACATTTTATCTGCACACTGGCCTTGCTTCAAAAAAATAACATGGCAAATTCTATGGTATTTTGCTTCGGCAGCTATCAAATCGTGTTAAAAAAATTATGTGGTCCTTCACTAATTTTCCTAAAATATCATCTCCGTTCATCTGCTTTTTACTCGACTGAAAAGAAGGGTTATGTGTTTCATGCGTATCTGTGTATTACAGTATACTGTGTATTCTTTATACCCTCGAAACATCCCAGCGGCTGGATCGATTTTAATGAATGAGGTCTCTATCAATTCGTCTTAATGGCCCGATGGTTATAGGCTAGGATTTATTTTTATAAATTCAAAATGGCGGTAGAGACGAAAAAAAATTACGCACCCTATTGAGTGGCATATCATTGGATAGGTCTTTCAAAATGAAGACGATGTTTCATTGACTATTTTACAGTCAGAAGCTCCGTTAAAATATTATACAACCTGGAAGTTGTGTAGGTAGGAACTCTAGCTTTACTGCAACTCTAACCATCATAGACATCTATAGATCATCAAAACAGTGTTTATAGATAGGAACTAACAATTAAACACAACTTAAAAGTCATCAATACAGTTAATAAAAAAATAGGTAAGTAATATAAGAAAGTAATATAAAAAAAAATATTTTAAGTCAATTCCTACTTAGGTCAATAACAGAATTTTTTTTTTTCTGCCATTCTTTCCTTTTGAGTGGCGCTTAAAATGCCTTGATCAAGAAGAGGGCTCTCTCGATCTTAAAACACCTTGATCAAGAAGGGGACTCTCTCGATTATTGAAAATTAATTAATTTAATTTAATTAATGAAGTAATATTTGAAAAAACTGCATTAACACCAAGTGTCATCCACTAAAAGTTAAAAAAAAATTTATTTGAGCTTGATTGGATGAATAATAAGTAAATCATTAACGATTGAAAATTTGAACAAGATATATATAGCGAGAGTGTGAGCTAATAGTACGAATTGAAAAAAAAAATGTTTCACATTGATGAGAAATAATTAATTAGTTCGCTTTTTACGCAGTCGGGTTTTTTGATTTTCTAAATTTAATTGTTTATTTAATAATATTATCTTTAAACTCAAGAGTACTCACTTTACTAATCGTGCGTTTATACTTTTCCATTCTTTTTATCTCAGCTGCTTCATTACCTACTTCGCCACAAAATATACGTAACGTTTTGAAGTCAAAACTCTCATTTCTTTTTTTACGAGGTGGATTTGAGGATAACGAGGGTTGTCTTTCTTTTTGGCGACGCTTTGACGCTGTGATAGAATTTTTACTAATGTACACTTTCCGACACTCCGTATGCACATTGCACATTTATAGAATTTTATGTATTCAAATACCCTATGTTTCTATCACTTGTTGCAATACTTGCAGTTTTCAAAGTCTGTAAGCCTCGCACAACATTTACTGTATTGCTTTCTGAAAGCGGTTTATCGCATATAAAGCACAAATCAGCTAAAGCGTTCGACTGGAATTTTTGGTTGAGAAATAAACCTATTATATAGTATCAATATTGACGCTTTGAAATAAAAAAGAATTTCACAAATGCATTTTACATGGAATTCGTCTTTGTGGGAAAATTCGACTTTTCCAGAATTTTCTCCCTCAGATTTTGTCTCGGAAGATTTTTTCCCCCACGAAATAAGCGGTGTAACATTTCTGCTAATGTGGTCATTCTTGTTGGATGGTCATTATTACATCCGCAAGAGAAATCGGAACTTGACAATTACATTATATGGCTAAGTACTGTTAAATCTAGGAGGATACAATAGATGTATTGTATCCTGTAAGTGTTAACTGCTTCTCCCTGAAATCCACTATTATCTCCCAAATCTGCTTTTTAGCACCGGTTGCCACAAACAAACCTGCTTTTTACGAAGGGGTGATATGCGGTTATAGTATCTGCTAACATATTTCACCCGTTCACAAATGCAAGCATATAACCAACCATTTTTAAAAATCTCTTTGCATGGATTTCTTAAGCTATTGGATTGTAATATAATGGAATCAGGACCAAACATAAAGGGCTGCGCTCTTATAAGGTGTCCTAACGAGGTTAAAATCTAAAAAAAAATTATCTTTGAAGAAAAAGGATTTTATTCTGATCCACGCCTATCTCTCGCACTTATAAACGACTCCTAAAGAAACTTTCTTTTGTTGAAGGGGAGGAGGATTTTTTTCAAAATATATAAGGCCTTCCGAAAATTCTCTTTCAATGAGTTGTTGTAAGGAAGACTGGATCTGAGTGGAATCGAGTAAATAGTAATTAAATATTCACAAGGCAAGCAAGACAAGAAGATTTTCTGACTGCTCTTCATTTAAATAATAGGTAGTGTGTTTAGAGCTGTTCTAAAAAAAAAAAAAAAAAAAAAAAAAAGTATGTATATATTCCTCTTATAAGTTTAAAACTTTCTCACGCATTCATGGAGTCATTTTTAAGTGTGAAAGCATGGAATCTGCAGGCAAGACTATTGAAGGGATACGAAATCGAAAAACGTTTTACTTATTTTGATAAATGTACGAGTATTACATCTGGAGTTAGCACCGACTGTTGTCTGATGACTTTTAGACAATTTTATACTCTACAATATTTTTACTAGTTTCAAAGAACATTTGAAGCATAGGAAACAATCTTGAGAAGGTGTTTCTGTCGTTTTCGACTGCACTCTAAATTAAAATGTCTGAAATTCAGACACTTAAGTGTCTGAAATGGAGTGTTCAATTTTCAGACATTTTAAAATGTCTGAATTTTTTCAGACACTTTTTGCGTCTGAATTTCAGACACTTCAAACGTCTGAATCGCATCCATTTTTTTGTAAGCATCATACGTAGCCATGTTTGACCACGTTGAATCCTGGAAAAATATTTGTCTGTGGTCCTGCCCCTCCCCCCCCCCCCCAATACAGCCTGATATTTTGGGTGCTCTCAGTTTTGGTATACAATTTTCGTTACGTTGATAATTTAAATCTTTTACGACATTGTACTGATTATAATCAATATCTTGAACTTCAGGAGTAGAACAAGATTAAAAAACAAAAAATATTTATCTAAATATTAGATTTTTTTAAATTTATTTTGTTTTTAACCTTATTTTACTTTAAAAGTTCAAAATATTGATTATAATCAGTACAATTTCGAAACAGATTTAAAATATAAGCTTTACAAATATTGCACATCAAATTTGGGGGCACTACAGTCGTAGGGGGACGGGGCACTTCCCAGTTTGCCCTTCCTTTAATCAAGAAGTACTTTTGCAAAAAACGCAACCCTGCATTATAGTTGTCTAAATTGAGATGTCCGGTATTCGGGAGTATCCGTTGTGGAGGTTAATGGACATTCTCGAATAGCGAACACCTCTATTTAACGAATACTTTTTTAATCAGCAGACATACATATTTGTATATTTTTACCTCAAAAAAGTAGACATCTCCAATTATCGGACAAATTCCGCGGTCCCGAAGTGTTCGCTATTAAGGGCTTTTAAGGTACATAGATAAATATATATATATATATTTTATAATCTTGTCCTACTCTAAAAGTTCAAAATATTTATTATACTCGATTGAATGTGGAAAAAGATTTAAAATATCAGATGTACGAAAATTGCAAAAATCCCCCCCCCCCCCAAAAAAAAAAGAAAATATAAAAAAATATATTGCCACATAGGCAATTTTACATATACATCACTTGATAATCACAACAGCCATTTAACTATGAATAATGAAAATAAATAAATAAATATTCTACTTTAATAACATTGGGGAAAAAATGACTTTGGTATTTTGTTAAATATATTTGCGTTTTTAAACTTGTCCTACTCTAAAAGTTCAAAACTTTCATTATAATCAGTGCAAGATTTAAGATATCAGCTTTACAAAAATTCATGCAAAATCCCCCCTCCCCCTCCCCCAAAAAAATAAAAATAAAAATACTTATTTAAAAATTATGTTTTTAAAAAATTTATATTTCCACATGGGCAAGTTTTTATGTAGATCAGAGGGTACTCACAAAAGCTATTCAACTATCAATAAAAACAAATAAGTACATATTCTATATTAAAAACATGAGGAAAAAATAACTTATGATTTCCAAACTTCTTTCGTCTTAAATATATACAGTAACATCTGTCATTTTTGTATTTTTCGTATAAGTGCATATAAATAAAGTTACCACAATTTTAAATACGAAATCTAGTTAGAGGTTTTTACTTTTTCCCATTATAAATTTCAAATTACTTTTTTATTAAAAATAATAAAAAAATCAGTATTAGAGTTGATTGCAAATCAAATACATATGTATATTTTTACAGGCAGCTTCATATAATAGACCAGTCTCATTTACTTTATTTATCTTTTTTTAATCTGCGGTTTTATGCCAGGAAGTAAGAAAGCATTAGGTCATCTTTCAAAGTTTTTTTTTTCTTTACTTCCTTGTGGCCGTCATTTACTGCGAGATAAAAATTATCCATTGAAACTAAGAACTAACATTGAATATATAATTCGTAATAAAAAAGAACGTCATAAGTTTAAAAATATATACTTCTAGAATTAGTGGGGTTTTTTGCGAACAGATTCAAAACTAATTAAATTTCATGCAGGATTTTGTTTAGTACAATAAATAAAATCATAAAATACACTAATTTTACTACTATAAAGAAACTTACTTGAGTTGCTGCAAGAGGTAAGAAATATTCCTCGATTTGAAATTTTAAAAACTACCACAACCACAGTGAGGGAGAAAGACTTTCATCAGTTTAAAAGGTAATCCCATAATACATCCGACTAGCCATATTTAAAGAATGAGATGTTTCATCCTAAAAACAGGACCCGCCAGACAAAAGTTTCTTTTTTTGCCAGCTTCGACAGGACGAAGATGAATAACACAATATTATTGATATAAATTGATACGAGTTAACACTAAGCCCATTGCACACGCTTTGTAGAATTTCCGGGTGTAATCTTCAACCGTCGTCTACTTCTGTTCTGTGTCTATCCCGCCCTTGTATCGACGACAGCTTCTAAGAGACATTTGATGTCGAGCACACACGTCAGATGTATGTATTCAATAAATAAATAATCCAAGTTAATACGAATTAAAATCACAGTACTTCACATTTCGCAAAAAACGAATTCAAATTCACGCGTACATGAAAACAAACTTTGTTTGAATTACAACGTATACCACTTCGAACAAAGACATCTAAAACGCATGCGCAACTGGGAGTGCTAGTGCCCCCTGGTGGTTATTGCGTCGGAAGAATCAAAACGTTTTAAATTAAGACACGTTTAAAGCAATGAAGTGTCTTAAAATAAGACGTTTGCGGATATTTTAGACATTATTCTCAGTTCGTTTACACCATGGTCATAGTAAGACGCTTATGTATCTTAAATTAAGACATCTATAGTGTCTTAATTTTCAGATTAAGACACTTAAGTGTCTAAAATTCTTTTTCAGTCACATATGTGTCTAAATTTAAGACGCTTCTATTTGCAGTGTGAGGGCCAAAAGCTCTCCCTTTTCCGGCGCTCCATACCACCTGAACCTTTTGTCAGAAAATTAAAGTTATTTTTGCATTATTTAGAAAATGAAGTCCGCTTTAATTTTGTAATTAGGTTTCTTCAATAAAACGCATAGTTTTCGAAAAATTGGGGATTCAAAAGGGCTTTTACCTCGTTTAGGCTCAAAGGAAAAAAAAATCGCCCTTTTTTTTAGCGCGATCTAACGCCTAAACATTTTGTCAGAAAATTAAAATTATGTTATGAATTTTGTAGAAAATTGTCCACTTGAATATTGTAAGTGTTTTTTTTTATACTAGGGGGCTCTGCCCCCTACGAGCTATGCTCGCCAACCCCCGTTCAGGCACACCAAAAAGCACGCTAATTTGATCGGCTTTAAAAATATTGAATTAAAATTAAAAGAAAAAAAACAGTAGCGATCTCTCTGTAAACGGGTTTCCATTCGTTTTTCTTAGATTGGGGATTTTTAAGACCAAATCTGTTGCTGTTAAGAGATACAATGGCTGTTTTCGTATTTAATTAAAAGAATTAGTTAAACATTTGAAAATAAGCTAATGTAAAATGAATTAAGTAAACAGTGTCATTGTCTCCCGGTATTTTTTAACAGCGCTATAAGATAGTTCTTTTAAATAATTCCTTTTAAATGTATCGTTTTAAATCTGACGTAATTTACACCAAAGTTTTATTTCTCTTATTAATATTCACGTGAAAATACTTTTGTTGTTAGAAGGAAATATTATTTGCGATGTCTTCGAATTCACGATAATAGTTGAAAAGATTATCTCAAAATATCTCGTGCAAATATATTTTTCAACTTAAATTGTTTTGCCATATTTTTTGGCCATTTTAAATATGACGTAATTTCCTCCATTTACAAGTTTTAACGCATAATAATTTTTTTTTTTTTTTTTTGTTTTGTTTTTCTTTTAAAATTCAAGTGTAAATATGGTTCTTATGACGTAATTTTCCTTCTTTTAATATGTAATCCTTTAATTGGAACTTTAAAGTTTTTTTCTGTTTGTAATAGTCACGTGTAAATAAATTTTTTATTTGAAGTAAACATTATTGTTTGCGCTGTTTATACAATTGGCAACAGTTTAAATTAATAACATTTTCTAAAATTTATAAAAAATATCTCTCGAAATGCTGAAAATTTGAATTTAAAATAGAAATAAAATCTCTAAAAATGAGTCAAATAAGAAAAATAAATGCAATCTGCACACCGGGAATTTATAACGTATAAAATGATCTAAAAATGATTAAATTCTCATGTATAGTTTTTGCTCCAATAAAACTTTTTTAATGGAACGATTTTGTCCAACTTTAGCATTAAATATCTCTTAAAATGATTCTTCGATTTGAAAACTGTCTGCATCAGCGTATTTATCAAACATTTCTCTATAATACCACCGATTTTCATATTTTTGTATGCAACAGTTTTTTAAATATTAACGATGAAAGGCCATGCTTAAGCATTCAAATTGGATGCCGATCTATCGGAATATCTACGCAGATTTTCATTGGTCCATTTCCAAATCAAAACTTTTTTTTATATATAGAAGGATAAAATCCATAGTTTCTGGGAAATCGAGAACGGGCGAGGGTTTTCCTCTCGTTTTGGCCAGAAGGTCAAAAAGTTGCCTTTCTTCAGCGCGCTCTAGCGCTAAAACCATTTGTCAGAAAGTTAAAGTTAATATATGTATTTTATAGAAAATTTTATTTACTTTAATTTTGTAATTGGATTTTTTCAATAACATGCACAGTTTTGAGATGTACGCAAAAAACTGATTTTCGTGACATTTGACCTTGAATATCTGGCGACGCCGACACGAGATATTATGAGATTTTTCAGCTAACTTTTAGAATGTCATAACAAAGCTCTTTGCAAATTTTCAGCTTGCTGTCTTTCATTCCGAGGTTTGTCCTTTTTTCCACCTTATTTGACTGGACTAGAAGAAGAGATTTATATTTTGGCAGATAAGTTTTCTGGTACACATCTCAAATCGAAATTAAGCCTAATTTGGTTCCATTTTATGGGGGACTGGTAATGTGGAAATGTTAGCACCGGAATCGTCACACTGTGTTTATTATATTTAAATTTATATTCTACTTTTTAGCTTTTAAAACATTTTTGTTATAGTTTTATAGCCATCTGACAATTTTTGGCGAGGGTTTATTGGCGCATAATTAAATATATTGTTGTTTCAACTCGTATACAATTGTGCGAGTTACAAAGAATATTTGACGATTACCTGGGGCGGCTAACTGGGAAACATTATATTTATACTTAAGTTCTAAATATATTTAAATGGTGTATTGCCATCGGAAACACGTCTGTGAACATTATTTTTATAATTCTAGCAAATCAGGATGACAGTACAATAAAAAAAAAGTGGCCAAGTAAACTGATGGCACTGAGCTCACAGGGTATTCACATAAATTGTATATTATACTCCATGCGCCTTATCTGAATAAACCGGTATACCAAATTTGAAACAAAGTGGATAATTCTGCATGAAAAGCCCATTTGTCTAATTTAAGTGTGTGATTAGTCCCCCATACACCTCCTTTATACTAACCAAAGAACCTCTAAATATAATCGCAAAAGCGCCTTATCAGAATAAACCGCACCCCCTCATTCCCTCCTTTATGCTTAACCAATGAACCCCTAAAACTAATCAGGGAAGCGCCTTAGCCTTATCAGAATAAGCCAGTATACCAAATTTGAAGCAAATCGGATAATTCTCCATGAAAAACCAAATTATCTAAATTAAGGGGGTGTTAGCCTCCCTTTCCTCTCTTTATACTTAACAAATGAACCGCCAAATCTTATCAGGGAAGCGCCTTATTAGAATAAACCGGCATAACAAATTTGAAGCAGATCGGATAATTCTCCATGAAACACTCATTTATCTAAATTAAGGCCTGTTATCTCAGGCTTTGATAGCCGGTGAGCTAAAAAAAGTACATAAAAAAAAAGAGGCCATGTTGAATAAAAGATTGTAAAAGAAAAAAAATATATATTCGATACAAAATCTTTTCCATATTCAGGTCTGTGAATATCTTGCTTTTAGGATTAAAAACGTCGCCCTGAATGTATCAGAAAGTTGTACGTTGTTGAGTGGGGGAAAAGGGATTTTTGTTTTTAGTAAAACGCAAAATCACCACTGGAAAATATTTCTTCTTAGTGTTTCACATTTAGTTTGAATGAATAAGTTTCTGTAAACTTGACGGGTATAAATTACTTTCTTTCATCGATATAATTGCATGTCTGCAAAGTACATTTTTCTAGAGGAGCAATTTCACACACTTTATTCTGGCCACATTCTTTCACTCATTAAGTATCATTTCTGACAAAGTTCTTTTTTCATACTCGCAGAAAATATAAGTAATAATAATAAAACAAAACTTATGTTTCTTTTGCAAAATAACTTAAAAAGTTTTTACTTTTTACATTACGTCATTCTACTTATGTTTTTTGTTTAAAAACTTTTGCTTTTGTTTTCTATATCAGAAAATTGCAATAGAAATTGATAGTTAGCACTGAGGAAAAAACTGATTAGGGGAGACTGGGAAGGGTTGCCCCATTTTTTATAAAATGATTTTTTATTTTTTAAATATTGAACTTAGAATAAAGGTTTATATATCATTTTATTCGTTACACAATCAGTTATCGAAATAAAATTTCGACATAACTGTGCTAAATAAGAAACTTGAAAAAAAAAAGATTGATTTTAAACATGAGAAAAAAATGGGTCAAGGCTCCACACATATGGGATGCTTTACCCACTTTATTTTATATTAAAATGTTTGTTAAGAGAAAAAAAATCAGTTTTAAAAAAGGCAGAATAACTTTATGCTACAAGGTTTAATTGTTTTTAAAAAATATTTGGGGAAATGTGATGTGTAAACAAGCCAGCTTAGACGGAATTCAAAGCACAGGAAAAAAATTCCTTTTTTAACATCCACTTTTTTTTTACATTCGACCTGCAACATTAGTTGCCACATAGTTTGGTTTTATTTAATTGTGTTCATCTTGGTGAAATTTGTCGACGGACCTTCCTAAAGTATTTTGATCAATGTTATGTTCTTTTGTAGAGGAATGAATTCTTAACATTTCTTAAGGCTGCTGCTTTCAATTTTTAGTGTTTTCCATTCTTTCTTTTTACCTACTGTGGGTGTTATTTAAATTAAATAAAAGTTCCTATCAACTTTCCAATTTATATTTATTTAAATTTTTTCTTGCTTCTTATAGCAATTTTTCTCATCTTCATTTAATCAGTTTTAAGCATTTCTCTATCTATTACCCCTTTCACTGTAGCTTTACAGAATAAATTTACATTATTTTATAAATATAACTATTAACCCTTCATTAATTAGAGAGTATAATAAAAAGATTTGCAAAACCCTTAATTAAGGAGCTTTGACCCTCTGATAAACTCTCACAACATTGATTGGGTCAAGCCTACCCACATAGCCACTTTTTAAAGTATAATACATGGTTATGTTTAGCCTAATTTACTGTACAATCTTTATAACTGGAATGAAAGCTCAATATTTCTACATTACTTAAAACCTACTTCCTTCAATTTCATCTGAGAAAATCTTGCAATTTTTTTCTAAAAAAATACACTTTTTAAGCTGAAACATCTTCACAATTGATTTTTCCACATCTTTTTAAATTATCTTCATGAAACTGTCTATTGTTTCGGCATTTCCGTAGCTTTGGTTGCCACCTATTTGTAAAACTCTGAAATTCTTTTAAATATGAAAACTGAAGGTTGGGTCAAGCCTCCCCTATGGTGAACCCTTCTAGGTTCCCCCTAATCATTTGGCAGCATTGTTCAAGAATAAAAAATATTTATTTATGAGTTAATTTTTTAGATTATTTTTTAAAATCAAAATTTCTATATATAGGGCGAGACTCCCATAAAACCCCGAAAGTAAGTGGTACCTTCTTAAGGATTCTTTCTTGTTTAAATCGCAATTAAAAATTTTAAATCAATTTTATACTTATTTTTCTTTTTGAGAAGATAGCAGAGATATATTAAAAATTTCACTGTTGACAAAATTCTCAAAAATTATCCTTTGTATTATTAAAAGATATTTTTTTTCATAAATATGGTCAATAAATTCAGTAACTGACACAACCCTTATTTTGAAAAACCAATAACTGGCAGAAACTGAACCAGTGTCTGAATATTTACTTGCAAAGGTAAAACAATAATAATAATAAACTAGTCGATGTGGCAATCCTAAAATTTTCTTCTATCTCATACATGTTAATACTTCCTGAAAAATGCAGCATATCAGTGACACCGGTTAGGTGATTTACACCAAAATCTAATCTTCAACAACTTATCTCAATTTCTAACTGAAACTGAAGTTTGATGAAAATCCGTGCATTAGTTTTGGAGATAGAGCTATTGCAGAAATCGTAAAAAACTCTACATAGAAGTGTCCCCTGTAGGACGATTTACACCTAAAACTAATTAGAACCAATTTATACCAGGGTCTAACGGAATCTGAAGTTTTATGAACATCCGTGCATTAGTTCTTGAGATATAGCTTCTGCGGAAATCACGAAAAGTGCAGCACAGCAGTGCTACCTGTTAGACGATTTACACCAAAAAGTAATCAGCACCAGATTATATCAAGGTCTAATTGATAGTAAAGTTTTGCGAAATTCCGTGCGTTAGTTCTTGAGATAGAACGCCAATAAAATTTTTGTCATATACAGACTCTCAGAGCGGCAGACAGATTCACAGACAGGCATTTTGTAAAATGTGTTTTTCGTGATCTCTGACCACTAAAACGTATAAATCCATCGAAAACCGGAAGTCGGAATTTTTCACGAAACCAATACTTTTTTCTTGTAAAGATAGAAGAAAGTAAAAAGTTATTTTATATCTCAAGGAATTTATACTTTACAAATATCATAGTTTAATCTTTATTGTAAAAAGAAAATACTTAAACCTATTGTCATCGGAAACACACACATAATAACGGAATATAATTTTTATAATTCTAGCATATCAGGAAATGGGTACAAAAAAAAGTACATGCAAAAACCAGGCCGAGTTGAATAAAAGATTGTAAAAGAAAAAAAAATATTCAATATCAAATCGCTTCAATATTCATGCCTTCTAATATCTTGCTTTTATGATTAAAAACGTGCCCCTGAATGTGTCAGAAAATTGTACTCTGTTGAGTAGGGGAATAAGTGCTTTAAAAAAATCCCCGTAAAATTACCTCTGGGAAACATTCCTTCTTAGTGTTTCATATTTAGTTTGAATGAAAAGGTTTCTGTAAACTTTACGGGTATAAATTACTTTCTTTTATCGATATAATTGCTTGTCTGCAAAGTACTCTCTAGAGGAGCAATTTCATACTTTATTCTGGTCACATTCTTTATCCAATAAGTATTATTTCTGTCAAAGGTCCTCTTTTTCATACACGAAGAAAACATAAGTAACAATAATAAAAGAAAACTTGTGTTTCTATTGCAAAAGAGCTTAACAAATGTTTTCTTTTTACATTACTACTTATGCTTTTTACTTGGTAACATTTGATTTTGTTTTCTACATCTTAAAATTTAAAAATGAGTTGATAGATAGCACTGAGGAAAAAACTGATTAATCATTTGGCCGTACCATTCAAGAATAAAAAATATTTATTTATGAATTCATCTTTTAGATTATTTTTTAATAACACACACACAGAATCTCCATATACAGGGCTGCCGCGGGCGATTATTTTTATACACTATTCGCACCACTATTTAAGGTGTCTCCGGACTCTTAAAGCTTCAAAATTTTTGAAATTTTAAGTTCTTAGATTTTAAAATCTTATATTTTCTGAGCATTTTGCTATACTTTTTCCCTGGAAATTTCCATTATAACAGATGTTATGACTTTTAGGATAATATCTCCGCCGCTCAATAGCTGTAGCGGCCTTTCCGAAAATTTGAAATCTTTCAAGTGCCGTGTTTAGGCATAACGCGCAGGATATCTCAAAAACTTCCAAATGTTTTTCCATGAAATTTTCAACATATATGTTTCATGTTAGTCTGTATAAATTGAATTAAAATTTCATTTTTATAGTTGACATTTTTTTTTTTTTTTTTGCTTTAGGTGACTATACTGAAGAAATTTTCTGAATTTTGTATTAGCTAAATACAACTTTGTATTAAAAATATAAAAAGGCTTTAAATACAAATTTATTTAGGTTGAGAGTAATTATTACGATCTGAAGTCTAATTAGGCACTAAAAATTTGAGTCTGATTGCAAAAATCATTCTGTAATCCTGCGCGTATGCTGTTATACCAATTGTCTGCTCGAGAAATGTCTGACAGTTTAGAGGCTTCTATAAATACTAATTCAACATCTTGAAAGTTTTTAAATACGTGAAATGAAAGTCCATATTTATATCTTTCATCCCAATAAAAATTGTGTTTTTAAATCATGTACATTTTAAGGTATTAAATGTTAATGAAATGGTCTTTTTTTCTTTTTTTCCAATTTTAAGAGTCCTGAGACCTCTTAAAAATTACATTTTGCAGTAAATTTCTCTTCCAAATGTTGACAAAGTGCATGTAAATGATTTTTGTTTTGAAAAAGTGGTGCGTAATAGAATTTAAAAATAGGCCTCTGTCACGTTCTTGCATGCATAGGGCAAAAGTAAGTCACACTTTACGGATTCTTACTTGTTCGAATCACTATTACAAACTTTTAAATCTATTTTATACTTATTTTTATTTTTGAAAAGATAACAGAGATAGGGGTGACCGGGGCTAGTAGGCGCAGTTTTTAGTTTTTGACTTTTATAAATTTTTTATTTAAGTTTTTTAACAAACTTTAACTGCACTTTTAAAGAACAGACATTTGGCTATAAATACCCGGAGTTTTGAGTTTGTAGCTTTTGTAGTTCATGTTTAGCGGAAGCCTAAAGTAAAAGGAAAATAGTGGGCCAGCCTACCCCTACACGGGGCATGTTGCCTATACTAATGGGGTAAGTTGACACACGCTTTATAAAAATTTAAATGAAGCTCAAATAAGAGACGCAGTTAAGCAAAATCAATTTCATTATTACCAGTAAGTATAGACTAAGGCGTTATAGCCGTACAATGTAAATTCTAAATTATACAGACATAAAAGTAATGAATAAAACATTAACATTGAGTAACTTCTATCCTACTCTATATCATCATCAGAGTTACAGTTGCCACGGATAAAAATTTGAGTGACTCTGTTTGGGCAAGCCACGTTTGCCCAAAATCTTGCATTGCAACCACTTTTCTCGTTGTATGCTGATTTTCAAGCTACCAGTGCACACCAAACACCGAGCCAACTTGTCCCGTGTTCAATGCGCCTACTTGCCCCATAATAAATTTCTTCACAAAAGGGATACGTAATTCTCTAAGCATAAATTATCCAAGTAAATCATATATGAGGTAGGTACAGTTAATCATACACTAAGAAAAACTGCACAAGTTAAATCGCAATTATTAAGATAAAGTATAAGAAATTAGAAAAAGAATGAAGCAACAAAAAATTACTCATGAATGCAAAAAACAGAAAAATCGTAATAAATGTCCACTGCACGTAGGTAACGATGAAAAACTACATTGAGGATTATAAAAAGCAATAAGAAAGGTACTTGGTAGGTATTTGAATGGTGTTGACTACAAGATAAATTCAATTTATTTTTATGCTTTTTTAAACCGCTCAAATCAGAGACTTCAACTTTCTTTAACATTACCAGTAATTAACACCTCTGTCAGAGACTGGTGAAATGAAATTACTGGAACGAATAACTAGCATTCCCCCATTAAATTAAATTAAACAATTATAAACACAATTATAAAATAAAATTACAATTATAAAATTGCGGTCCTTATGTATCATAGGCATCGTTTGACTATTTCTTAAAAGAATAACTGTAGGAAAAAAATTTGTTGGAAAAAAAGATTTCTCTACAAGTAGAATTAAAACTAGTTGGATGTGCCAATCCCAAAACTTTCTTCTATCTTATACATCTTAATATTTCAAAAACTGGTTACACATGTTAATACTTCAATATTATTAGTTCATTACTATACCAACTTTGATTTTCATCTTAAATTTCTGCTTCAGTCAATTAAATGAACTAAAAACGAGTTAATCTATATCATGATATTTGTTAAAATTAATAGTTTTTCCTTATTCTGTTATTATTAGATGTTTGCGAATAGCCGGCTTAGCCGAAAGTGAGTTCCCGCCTTTGCACGAGCCGCCGATGTACAATAGAACTACGAAAAATCAAGAAAAGTATACAAAAACGCTATCACAGAGCCCCTTTACCGCGCACTATTTCCAAATTCAAGGAGGACCTGTTGGCCAAAGCCAAAAACATGCAAAAAAATTTTGGTCCAATTGTATGCATAATTTTATACACTTTTCGATTGTACAGTAAAGAAAAATGATACAGACATCGTAATTATAGCGCCCTCTTCCAGCGGAATTTTTCCAAATTCAGGGAGAACCTTCATGCCATGACCAAAAAGAAACACAAAAAATTTGGCTCAATTCTATACATAACTTCATACATTTTTCGATAGTACAATATTCAAAATGGTACAAAAACCGCTATTACAGCATACCCTACCGGCGAATTTTTTCCAAATTAAGGAAGGACCTGCTTGCCATAGCCAAGAACTTAAAATAAAAATTTGGTTCAATTCTATGCATAACTTCATACACTTTTCGATGGTACAATATGCAAAATCGCTATTACAGCGCCCCCTAGCGGCGAATTTCTTCCAAATTCAGGAAGGACCTGCTTGTCATAGCCATAAACTTAATATAAAAATTTGGTTCAATTCTATGCATAACTTCATACACTTTTGGATGGTACAATATTCAAAATCGCACAAAATTCGCTGTTACAGCGCCCCCTACCGGCGATTTTTTCCAAATTCAGGGAGGATCTACCTGCCAGATCCAAAAACTTAAAATAAAAATTTTATTCATTCTATGCATAACTTTATTTACTTTTGGATCGTACAATATTCAAAATCGCACAAAAATCGCTATTACAGCGACCTCTACCGGCGAATTTTTTCCAAATTCAGGGAGGATCTGCTTGCCATAGCCGAAAACTTAAAATAAAAATTTGGTTCAATTCTATACATAACTTCATACACTTTTTGATGGTATAATGGCGACAGACAGACGGACACACGGACACAAGGACAGACAGACATTTTCTATAAACATGTTTTTTGGGATCTCTGACCCCTAAAACATGTAAATCGATCGAAAACCGGCAGTCGAAAAAAATTTCGATTACAATACTTTCTTCTATTGAAGATAGAAGAAAGTAAAAAGCACTACCGTTATTTTAGAAATAAGATGGATTCCTCAAAATGGTACTTTTTGTGTTCTGAAAAGTTTCTGCCTCATTGAATAAGTTCTTGGACTACTAGTAGTGTATAAATTGACTCCAAAATAAAAACTAGTCGTTGGGTTCCACCGTAATACTTACTCATCATGGATAT
The DNA here is from genome assembly GCA_963932465.1 of Maratus speciosus. Classification (NCBI taxonomy): domain Eukaryota; kingdom Metazoa; phylum Arthropoda; class Arachnida; order Araneae; family Salticidae; genus Maratus; species Maratus speciosus. The sequence continues at coordinate 323,831,095 of OZ010792.1, read as the reverse complement.
GCGTAATATAAAATATGAAAATAAAACATGTGTAAACTATTTATCAAATACATATCCAGGGATAACTAATGTTACTGAAATTTAAAAGACTTTGTCGCACTCTAAGTACATGCCAACTTTCAATCCTATATCCCAATTTGTTCGGTAGCTAATGTGTTTAAAGTCGTGGCTTGATGACGTCATAACCTTTAAATCCTCTATCATTTAATTGCGTAAAAGAAACATCCTTATAACTCCAAAAATGATAATCCTATTATGAACAGTTTACTGTGTCGGATTAAGCGTCTCATTTCCAATTAAAATATATATTTGAATAGAAATTTGAATAAAATACAGGGTCATGAAAAATCGAAGAGTATGGTAAATACGATTACAAATATCTCGGCAACTAATTATCCGATAGATCTCATTCTTTATGCAAAATTTATATTTTTTTATTGTCTTTTATATCCACTCTTTAAAATAAACAATTTCGAAAATTTTCCTATACCTTTTGTCAGAAGGAATATTTCGAGAGTCCGAAAAAATGGTTTCGGGAAATCGAGGTTAATGAAATTAAATAGGCTTCTTCTCATTATTACATACTATGAACACACCAAATTTCAAATTTCTATCTCAATTTGTTTGGGAGGTAGTGCGTTTACAGATACACATACACAAACCCACAGATGGACGGCAATTTTTTTTTCTAAAAAAATTTTTTCTGAATCTCCAGTGTCTGAAACGTGTAAATCCGTAATTTTTTTTTTCGATTTTTAAAACGATTACAAGATTTACCTTACACTACGTATGATGGGTAAGTAATAAGTGCCTAAGTTACCACTACATAATATTATTTTGCAGAATTTTACACCAAAATGCCTATTTGAATCAGCTTTTTGCTGAAATGTCAGTTACTGGCTAGATGTCAATAACTGGGGGTTTCACCCTATATGTAACACTTTATTCTCGTTAAAAAACTACAAAGAAAAATTAAACTTTTTTCAGCCGCGTGTCAATGATTTCGTTTCTTTTTATAAATAAAACTAACGTAAACGACCGTCCTTAGGACAATGGGTAGAAATCGTGTTTTTCCTTTAAAATAATTTATAAAAATATTCATATACCATAATCGAGCTATTTGATTTAAAAATCGTGAAAAGTCAGTAAATTGAAATACAGTTTTCAAACATGTTACATTTGAAAAAATCCCTGCCGACCCGGCCTGCAGGCGGAGGTAGATTTCGAAGTTAAGCACTAATTTCACCAACAAAAACTAAATCATGATTAGAGATAAACCCACTTTAACAGTTTTATCTGGCCGCTTTTGACGAGTTTTTATTTCATTTTTATATAAGAGCTGGTTTTATCAGCATCATGTTAAGGCGGTATTAAAAAAAAAAAATACTTTTCCATGCTCAACAACTCGAAATTTTCTGACACATTTTCAGTTTCATTTTTTAAAGAAAAAATATGAAACTTGTTGACGTGATTTATAAGCGACCCGTGTTTTTTTTTTTTCGTTCAATTAATTAAAACTTGATTTATAAACAATCATTTTCTCAGTAGGACAATATTTTTCGTTTCCGACACAATTGCTTCGGGAAATTCGTTTCAAAATGCCCACTTTGACATCATTTTTTGAAATATATTCTACCTCTATCAAAAAATCGATCATTACGGTACATTATATAGTTTTTGAATAAAAGAATCTATCAATTGGATGCGTTTGAGAGCAAAAATTAATTAAAAAGTAAGTGAGAAAATAAGCAGTTTCGATTTGAATACGCCCTTAATACGATGATTTTTTTCTTCAACTGCTATGTATTTTTTAATTTGTTTTTGCTGTAAGAATTTGTCCTATCAAAAACTTGTCAATATAAATGTTGCAGATAATATTAGGAAGATATATAATAAATTCATGCAGATTTTATACCTTCTGAATTGGTGAAGTTATGGATTTCTTTCCTCTTCAACTCCCCCTTTTTGTTTTCGTCTTTATTTATTTATTTATTTATTTTTTGCGGTACAAATTGGTCCTATCAAAAACTTGTCAATATGAAAGTTGTAGATAATATTAAAAAGATTTATAATAAATTTAATTGGATTTGATGTATTGAGAATTGACGAAGTTATGAATTTTTTTCTCCCAAAAAACCCTATTTTTTGCTCCCCTTGAGCCCATTTTTAATTTTATCAAAAATCTATGATACATAAACTTTTGGCCCTATTTTTAAAAGTAATAAAAACATTAATCTGATTGGATATGTAAAAGCAATTAAAAAGTTATGGGGTTTTTTCGGTTTTCACAAAACCCCTCCCTATTTCCATCCCCTTGGTCCGATTTTGTCCATTAACGAACTTGACTGAGATTCTCTGCCCTTTGATATTATGTATCAGTTTGGAAGAGATTTGTGCAGAATTACGGAAGTTATCGTGTCCATAAAAAAGTGATATATATATGTATATATATATTTATACAAGATAATATAAAGTATTTAATAGGTTATATTGATTTTTCCATTACATGGCATTTAATATTATTCTGTTTTTATTTTGTTTCTATTCTTATGGTCATGTGGTCGTTTGGGTACAGGGGAAAAAAGTTTCAGCTTTTAGCTTTTTTTTCTCAACAGAAAAAGACTGCTTTTCTTATATATTCGAATTCTGCACCCCCTTGATAAAGTAATTCAAAATATAAGCTTTCAATTATTTTAATCGGTATCCATATTTTTCTTTTTTTCTTCCATTATAATATTCGTAAAATAGTACAAGGGACTATACTTTATACATAACATCTAGTATATATATTTTTGTTATTCAAGTTTTGCTGTTTTTTTACTATGTTTTTGGTATCCATATTATGTGTGTTGGGGGGGGGGGGGGGCGGACTGTGTTTGTTAATGTCATTTTATTTATAATTTCACAGTTTTTGTTGGGTGGTCGGTAATATTTATTTAATTGTTATATATATAAAGTTTTTTACTGGGGGGTGGTTTTGGGTTCTAGGGTTCATGAGCGGTGTAGATCTGCAAAAAATTTTTCAGAAATTCCAACATAGGGGAGAATGTAATAGGTAGTATTTCATACGAAATCTGCCTAAAAACAACACGCATGCACCCCTCCCCGCGCCTGCCATTCATCTGTTTAAAATTTAAAATTATGTGATGTTCAGAAGTAACTAAAGTTGTAAAAAATTAAAGGAAAATGCTTTAATGATTCATCAAATCAATTTTACCAAAATAAGTTATACATACAAATCTAAAACAAACAAACTAAAGGCTATTACCTTTTCAGAAATTAATACTCAGAGAATGTACTTTTATGTTAGATTGGCGCACGTGATGTATCGCCAAATAATGTTCCCATCGACATTATTAATATTGCATTAATTTCACTTAAAATATAAACATCCAACCCATTTCATTTAAAAAACATAACTTTTATTTAAAATACAAACTTTTAAAATGCATATATTGCAAGTAAAATAAATGCCTTTCACCCATTTCCTTTAAAATACATAACGGTAATAATAATAAGTAATACCATAGCATTTTATTTCAACTTCCAGTCATTGTTTCTAATTTACATACGAGAAAAATAACTGCTATTAAGGAATTTTTCACAGATAATCACAGAGCATTGATTACAAAATTTCGAAACTCCAGTAAATGATTTTTTATTTTTGGCACTTTTAAAACAAAGAAGGATAAAAAACAAAAACAAAAATATGTGATAAGAAAGCTTGACACATTAAAAGAACTATGAATGGTTTACCTATTTTTACTACTATTACCGATATTCATTAATTCCTAATGCAAATTAACATTTTTCCCTTTCTGTATCGAAAAAAAAAAAAAAGAAATAAAAAAAAAATATTCTTTGCTTCAATATATCGAATTTTAAACATAGCGAAAAAAATTGTTAAGAAACTTTAAATTTTCCTAAAAATCAATATAATTTTTTCTTACATATGAAAAGGAATTTATATAACACATCTTTTATGAAAAAATGCTTATAAGTAATAATTTTGTGTCACGTATTACTTTAAAGAGTTTTCAGAGATTTTCTTATGGGATATTTTTATAAAAGTTGCTAATCATTTTTAACACTTTCCAATAATGTTGAAAAGTGTTTATAAATTCTGTTTGTCTGCCTGATTGTCTGTCCGCGCTTTAACTCGCATCAATAAAGTTAGATTGCCATAAAATCGACTGGTATTTGAGTTTACTATGGCATGTTCGGTATTAAAAATGAAGTGTGTAGCACTTACGCTTCATTTACAGAGACTCTCAAAATAATTCCGTTACATTACAGCCTATGGGGAAAAATCGTTTGGGGTGTATTTTGATGATATTACGCTATTTTAAAAATATTGAAATTTATATATATCACTGAGAATTATTACAAGGTGATTACTGTAGAATCTGATATGCATATTATTTATCGTTCATTTACAGGGACACACAAAAGTATTTGGCGACAGTACTGGCAAGTCTAAATAATTCAGATATGTTTTCCACTACTGGTGCTAATTGCAGAAATTTAGTTGCGTTATGTATTTTCTAAACTATGTATTTAGACATTTTTCGCCTTAATAAATTGTAAAGTTCTGTTACAGTATTCTGTGTGTATAGGAAAGTGTTTCATAATCTATTCTGGTTCTCATAATTTTTCGTTCTTGTTTAGATTCACAACTGTTTTCATTATGTTTTAAAAGACATATTTTGTGAACATGCTACTGATCATCCTATTACGATACCATAGTGCTAAACTAAGGCAATCAGACAAGTATGTTAAATTTTTTTAAGTCTTTAAGGTGAATACCTTCCCAAATTGTTATTTTTGGATGCGTTCGTAATTATATAAATAAGTAGCACCTATTGTCTTCGTCTGGTCTGTCCATCTGCCTGTCTGTCCGCCTATCAGCATATAACAGGGTAAAAACTAAACCGAATGGTTTTAAATTTAATATATACCAGCTGTTTAACCCGTTCTATGCACGGGAGTTCATGAATTTAATTCTAAAACCAAAATTAAAAATAACTATTCGATTCAGTAAAATGTTTTTCGACTACTGTGCCTTTTTTTAAAAGGAAATTTAATTTATCATGTTACTATGGCAGCAGGCAATAAAACGATATCTTTGGAATAAGGGAATAAATAGAATAAAAAGTTTTGTTGATGTTCGTGATAAAATGTGTATCTTTATTTTTTTTAAATTGTAATAATTAAGCGCAATTAAATAATCTCTAATTGTTTGCATGTGAAGTAAAAGAATTATCGTAATACCCGCTGGAGCGAAATGAAGTGTGGCGTACGTAATATGTATATCTATAATTATTTGCATGTGAGGTAAAATAATTATCGTAATACCAGCTACAGCTTTTCAGTATTGCAGCGTGGCGTACGTAATATGCAATGCGTCTTGCAATAGAAAGGTAATTGTTGTGGTGAGAATTTTACTGAAAATTTTTAATTGTTGGCAGCTGCTATAACGAAAAATGTTTAAATTTGGTAGGAAATTGCTAAAAAATTGGTGTTTTTTTATTAATTAAAAATTAACTATAAATTAATTCGATTCCGGATTGCTTTAGTTGCCTCGGTCGTGTTTTAATACACATGTACATAACGTTTCACAATTCTGGCTTCCAAACTGTGGATTTGTATAGCATTACAGACAGACAGACAGACAAATTTTCATTTTTATATATTAGATGATCGTTAAAGAATTGTGCCGAGTCATTTCAAATTTTATGAAAATCGATTCAAAACTTAAAATGATATTAATAAAAGCTTTTTTCATCCTATTAAATCCTATCATACGTTACTAATTCGATGATATAACATGATAGGTAATGATTGTAGGTGGTCATGGTGATTACGCCATATTGAAGATGGAGTCATATTATTTCCGTGTTACTGAACTTAATTTATATAATTGTAATAAATTTTGTATTCATGCATTTTAGCATAAGAGTGCAACAGCAATTTCACCAAGATCTGAATATTTATAAAACTAGTTACAGTACGAACCACGTTTTTGTGTATTTGCCACGTTTCACGTACAATGTCCGTCTCGTTTTTTTCAGATGTGTATTTTTTTCGCTGAGTGTATCTGAAGAGCTAAATATGAAAATAAGAAACTGTTAATAATTTTTTTTTAATTATTAACCAATATATTACCAAGAACTTTTCTTTTAAAAAAAGCTCCATAATTTATACAGCTGAACGACAATAAAAAATTTTATGAACTGACCGAAAAATATCCCTCATAGATTTGAAATTTTAGTGAAAATTCACATATACTTCAATCGGTTATAATATATTTTCATTGATCTATTGCAAAGAATTTTATCTTATTCTGGGTAATTTTATGAAAAATAGAATTTGGACAGATACATAAGGGAAATAAATTTATTTATTGAAATTCTACAGAAACTTTGTTTTAGCATCTTCAGCAGTAACAATAATTAACTTTAAAAAAACTTCAAAATTACACAACATGGAATACAACACATTTAGAAAAATTTTGCATGTGAAATTACAGAATGTTTTTGAAAGTATACATTCGCAGTAGAATAACAATATAAGAATGTCTATTAATATTGAAATTCATACTTAAATATAGTTTTCTATGCATAAGTTATAAAATTAAAACATTACATATAAACTTTTTTCCGTTTTTTTTTTTTTTTTTTTTTTTTTTTTTTTTTTTTTTTTAATCCAATTTCAATACACGTAAGAGTATTTTTTTTCAGGGAACTTTGACGATACAGGTAAGCTTTTCTTCTGCAGAATCATTGCTGTATTTATTATCTGAAATAAACATAGAAAAATAAATATATCACAAACTAAAAAACAAAAATATTGAAATATGAAGTACTAATACTCAACAAGATTTGGCTGTATTTTTATAAAGCAGATGGACATTTTGCGAGACAATTCAATCACACATGGTTCATAATATTACAACCTTACGGTGCCCTATGAATCGCGAGTGATTCGCCACATTTTTTTCGTCGTATTTCTCAAGCATGATGCATTGTTTTAAAGTCTGACTGATTTAATTATGTAGGAATGTTACACAAAATTAAATGATAAATTTATATGATTTTCTACTCTGAACAGGGTGAGAATAGGGTATTTTTTAAAATAAATTTACAATCATTACAAAGCACATAAACACTTTGTCTGCATTTAGATCACTGGTGGTTTATAATATTATTACTTTTGTGGCATACGTTATAAGAAGGCATGTCCATTCGCTTACAATGTTTGAAGTCAATCACTCGAGGACACTGTAACCTTGCCCAAAAATTCTGACAAAACGTCCAACCCTTCACCAAAATTAATGCCTGACTCTGACCCATTATCTGGATAGTGTATAAATGTAAATAAAGATCGGTTGAAGAACTGAGAATCTTCCTCAAGGTTTAAGCTAAATCCGACTATTCGCGGTTTTTGGCGAAATAGTAAATGCTACTTTATGGAGCCATGAATCTCGAATGTTTAAGGATAGTTTTAATTTTAATATTTGTGTCACCCACGAGGCACTGTTTTCAATATTCTGATATCTATACCTATAACATATGAACATGTATACCAAATTTAAGCGTGCAGGAACCTTTTAAAATGTCAAAAAATCAATTTATGTAACATATTATATTAAAATTTGATTCTTTAAGAAGATTTTTAAAGAAACTCCATGAAAAAATTCGCTTTAGAAGGAAATTTGTGTCCAAAACAGTTAGTTTTTTTTATATGATCTTTTATGTGTGCATTATTATGCTGAATTTCAACCTCAATTTTGTCAATATGTTGATTTTGGTCATTGCACGCATGATTTCTAAGAAATGACAGGATGCAATTTCATGATATTTTGACTGAAAATATAAACTTTATAGATGCATAAAAGGATCGACTATTATGTTAATCAAGTAAAACATTTAGAAAATATGAATTTTTATACATAAAAAAATAAAATTTTGATGTTTTTAATTTTTTTTCCTTAAGAACTAAATATTATATTTTTTTTCCAATATCCGAAAGTTAAATAGATGTGGAGTTATCGAAATTCGTATCAGTGACACTTTTACATGTAATTTGTCCGTTCAAAAAGTACGAGTCCTTACATGATAAATTTTTGTATATATTTGAATGAAATCATTTAAGAATAATGTCATTTTTTGCTATATATTCACCAATAAGGAAGAGAGAAGTCGTGGTGTATTTACCAAACCGATTTGTAGAAAACAATCCAAGAAATTAGATTTATTAAAAGCACATTAGCGGAGTATATTTCATATCATAATATTAAAATATTTATTTTCTTAAAAGACGTTATAAAAACACATTAAAAAAAATTAAAATCTACCTTTACATGTTTCAACTCATTTTCTGAGTCGTCGTCAGAATGTATAACAGAAAATTACAAATGCATATGAAAAATGGAAAAAATCATCGAAAATAAACAAGTAATCATATAACGCGCCTTATATTTTCGTGATTCCACGTGTTCCCTCTATGTCGCGATGCCGTAATTTGTCCAACCATTCAACCCATAAATTCGGGATACGAAAAGATAATGTATCGCTACAAACTCCTGAACCTCTTAAATAAATTTCAATGGACTCTCTTATAAATAATTGTAAATAAAAAATAGATCTGTAGATTATTTTACTCTCGTTAAAAGGTATGTTAATGTTCTCTATTTGTTTCCGATTTTTTCCATTTTTCATACGCATTTGTAATTTTCTGTTATACATTCTGACGAAGACTCAGAAAATGAGTTGAAACATGTAAAGATAGATTTTAATTTACTTTTAATGTATTTCTATAACGTCTTTTAAGCAAATAAATATTTTAATATAATGATATGATTAGTAAAGGACGTAATTTTGACTTACTACTCGCACTTATTTACATTTGGTGAATATTTCATTTTTTCTTCATTCTAGCAAACCGGAAATCTATCCTATGGATATTTTCTATCACTAGATAGTATTTTCACTATCCGATGGTCAATTGGATGTTGAGTAAGCGAAGCATTTCCAATGGTCTTAAAATAAACTTAGGTTCTTTAGGAACTCATATGTTTGTCGGATGATGAGGGTTGATTCATGAGGAGCTCAGAAGGGATACTCGAGCTCTGTGGCTGAACCCATCTTGCTGCAGTCGAGTCTAATTTCAAGAATGATGCATTGAAATTTCAGCCAGTCATACGTGGATTGCTTGTCTGAATAGTGGGTAACCTAGGACTTTGAACCAGCGTCCATTTGTATTTGTATATCGCTTTTAAGGGGCGGTGGACGTTAACAATGATTTTTTTTTTAATTTTTATTATAGCGATATAAAATTTTGCGGAAATACACATTTCACCATAAGTATATACAAACCTTAAAAGAAACTTCCAATCTTATTATAATTGTAAGATTTTTTTTTAAATTTAAATTTTAAATACAAATTTTTAAATGCTCCATGCATCTTAATTTTTGAGATATTTCCTCGATTTTGCATTTTAATCACTTAAAACTCTATTTCAAGCAAATCTGTGCATCGATTTTTTTAATCTATTGAATAGTTTATGTTTTAGAGATTTTTTTATAATTACATACCGATTTTCATCAAAATTTTGCTTTTTAAATAGTTAAAAATTAAATGTAATTAGCTTAATGAAGTCGAATTTTAAAATACATGCACGGTTTCTTTGTATGCAATATTATGATTCTTCCTTATCAATTTTATGAATTTTTATCAAAAATTAAGACGCATGGAGCATTTCAAAAATCTAAAATCAGTTTTGAGAAAACAGATTTAAAGTATATTAAAAGGCCTAAAAATGGTTTATTTACAAAATTCTAACGCTTGCGACTATGTAAAAAATCATCGCATCTAAAAGCGGTTTTCGACAATTGACTCAGAAAAAACTGGGGAACAATTATATGCACAAAACTAATTTTCGATTTTGAGGGTGATTTTGCTCACCTAAAGGTCCATGATCCCCTTAACAGTCCCTTTAAAAAATCATGAGCCGTACTTTGCTGCATTTAGAAGTGATTGAAATCATTGCTGAATTACTATTTACAGATAATGGGGCAGAAAGAAGAAGATTTTTGTGCTTATAAGCTAAAATTGATAAATTAAGAAATTGAAGTTTATACCTACATAAAAGCTGCGAAGAGAGCGACGGTAGTAAGGAATACAACAATTCCAACACAGCAAAAACAATAATATTTCTAAAAATAACATAATAATGATAGTAATACAATAACAGTAATATATCTAAATAAAATACGTATAGTTTCATAAAGTTATTAATTATTTAATCACGAAAAAAACTGAAAAATTAAAAAATATTACAGGATCAGCCTAAGTAAATATCGGGTTTCAGTATTGTACATGTATTATACATGTATTATACATGTGTCTGCAGTATGAAATGCGACGTATGTGAAACTACTAAAACCGATAGAGGAATGCTTAAAGTTTCGTACTAAGTGATGATCAGTAATTCTGAATCCGGTTGCTAGGGGTAAGAATTTTGAAGAAGGTAGCAAACAGCAAAGAAAAAACATTTTAAAAAAATCACTGGAAGCTGTGCTCTTCCACACGTTTAGATCGATGCTTATACCTTTCCTGAACAAGAGTTTAATCCAGAGTCGTCAGAAGTGGATGGTAAAATTGATGAAGAAATTTATAATGTCAAGTTTCATACTACGTGATGACCAGTAAATTTGAATCCGGTTGCTAGGAATAGGAATTATCAAGACGCAGCAAACAGGAAGGAAAATATGTTCCTTAAAATTCTCTGGCAGCTTTAGTACAAACACTCTTCTGCACATTCACATCAAGGTTTCAAAATTAGCGTCATTGAAATGTGGATAGATAAAGGTACTCTCTTCATTTATCGTCGTTTGTCACATAATGACTTATTTTGAAGAAATCTTGCCCAAAACTCGTATCTTTGTTGTTTTTCTGATTTTTTTAGGACAAACTAAAAGCGATAAGGATGAAATTCGTTACGGAATAATTGGGATGATCGACTGTTTTTGAAACTTTGAGTTCACAGGTTCCATATAGGGTAATATTATGAACTTCAATTCCAAATTTAAGCCATTTCATGCATTTATTGTGTGTAATAATTAACGAAAACAGCCCCTTTTCTTAAAGCCATATAAAAAAACCCAACTAAAATTAATCATTTTGAAAAGGTAAGGTTACAAGCTGTTTCTGTCATTTATTAATTCGAAAGGTTTCTCAATATTTTTTCATAACGATATTCAAAGAAATAGGAAGTTGTTCCTTTTATGGTGGACTTTTCAGAAGTTTATAAATGCTTGCCAAAGATATTGATACATTTTTTTCTGAAACACGCTTCATCATAAAATGATAAAAATTGTCACCAGAAAAAAATAATTTTCAAAGAATACGAATACATTTTTTGATTGAAAGGTGATATTATTTGCGCTGTTTTTACTATTAGGCATCAATATAAAACAAGTAATATAAAAATTTTGTTTTTAAAGTCAATTCCTACTTAGGTCATCAAAGAAAAATTTAATATGATCCCTTAAGCTAATATTAGTTTCTGTTGCATTAAAATATCTCAATTTGTTGATTTTCTATAAGCAAGTAGGTTTACAATGGAGGTCTACGGGAATTTGGCGAAATATTTGAGATATCGCCAAGTTGGCCTCACTTTTGGCGACTCATTTTGGTCGCCAAATTTAGCGATATATCGCCAAGTTGGCGACAAACTTGGCGGTATTTGGCGACAGAACAGGGTCCCCCTATGGTAACCCCCCTTATAGATATTAAGATGCATTAAATGCTTCAATAACCAATGGCCGCCGTTCTGTCTCCCATGTAAAACTAAAATTAATTAATTAAAATTTAATTAATGAATTAATATTTGAAAAAGCTGTATTAACTGTATCAATTGTCATCCAGTACAAGTTTAAAAAAAATTATTTCAACTTGATAGGATGAATAATAAGTATTTTATTAACGATTGAAAATTTGAACAAGATATATAAATAAATAAATAAATAAATACATATAGGGAGAGTGTGAACTAATAGTAGGAATTGAAAAATGACTTTTCTAAATAAATAAGAAAAAAACTCTATTGAATGAAATGATGAAATTTTGAATAAAAATAAAAAAAAAATCCCTAAAAAAGAAGTCAAATGACATAAATTATTGCATACCGCAAACTTGTAAAGCAGGTCACTACAAAAGATACTTAAATTGCTGTGCACAGTTTTTGCTCCTATAAAACTTTTTTAACGGAACTATTTTGACTGACTTCAACATTAAATAGCTTTTAACATCATTCTTCAATTAAAAAAAAAAAATGTCTATTTTAGTGGGTTGTTCGAACATTTCTCTATAAAATTACCAATTTTCATTTTTTTTATATGCAATACGTTTCTTAATGTTTTCCGAGAAAGATCTCCGATCACACACAAAAAAATAAAATAAAATAAAATAAAATAAAACAAAATAAAATAAAATTTACCGCGAAAACATAAATTACTTTTCTTTAAGAATAGAGAGATATTAAAAGTAGCTATCCAAACGACAAAAATTAAGATTTACTGATATTCAACGGATATGTATGTCATTTAGTGTAATCTAAGTAATATACACTGCTCAAAACAATTAGGGGAGCACATGGTTTTAAAAAAATTACGCAAATATTTACACCGATAAGTAACGTAAAATAAAACATCCATAATTTAAAGTGTAGTAGAAAACAGATAAGAAAAAAACTTCACATGCAAATTAAAGTTTATGAAGTCAAAAAGTAGAAAAAAAGAGATAAGTGTAGCAATCGGGATTTTGCAGAAACGTCTGTTTCACTGTCTCAGTTGTAAAATTCAATTGCTGAGCTTGTGTTTTGAGAAAAGGTGACTTTAAAACATCACAGCAATGTGATTTAACAAAATCCATGGCTTGGCGTGTTATCGGGACAGTTGAATTTTTGGAAACACAACGAAGTGTAGTGGACGCTGTTGAGGTCGCAAGAAGTGTCAATGCAAGGCTGTGAAATCGATTCCAAGACACATGCAATGGTAAACATCGACAAGGACAAAGTCGGTCATGCGCTACCACATAACCTTATGACCGATATATCCTGTTAACATCTTGTCAAGACGGAACGGGCAATGCTACACTGCTGCAAACACAGTTTTTCTTGACCACAGGACGAAGGGTGTCCAGCCCAACAGTCCGAAATAGGCTTCATCAGGGTAGCCTCTATGCACATAAGCCAATGGTCTGTATTCCGTTGATTTCAAGCAACTATGCGGGCCAAAGAAGGGGGGAACTGAGCATTGAGTTTGGAGGCAACGTTGTTGGAGTCAAATTCTGTTTATAGACGAGTCCCGATTCAGTCTGGATGTGACATCTGATGTGTTTTGTCATGGAGAGAAAGAGGCACTGAAAATAATCTCGCATTCGTTCCTGAAAGATTACATTAAGATCCTGAAAGATTGGGTTGATGCTGTGGGCTGCAATCAGCATATCTGAACATACTGGCCTGCATCTCATTCAGAATGGCACTTTGACGGTCCGAAGTTATACAGACGAGATACTGAGACCTCATGTCGTATTTTATGTTGAAGCAATTTGGGATTTCTTTTTTCCATGCATGATAATGCCAGACCTCATACATTTCGTCTTGTGGAAAACATGCTTGAAGCTAAAACAATACTGCGTATGAACTGACCAGCATGCTCTCCTGACCTAAATCCGATCGAGCATGTTTGTGACATGCTCAAACGACGCATTGCTGCGAGACCAAGGACTCTTTTTACTGTCCGGGACTTGACATTGCAATTCTTGATTAGCAATTCTTGAAGATCGTTCCTCAATTTGGTTTTAAAATATTATTAAATTATGTTTATAATGCAAAATATAATGTAAAACATATTAGCATAGAGCTAAAGTTTCATTTAAACAGTTATTTTATTTTACACACGTTTTTCCCTTAAGGAGATCATTTTAGGGCACCTCCCCTACTTTTTTTGGACCTGGAATTTTGGACCTAGATAGGTTATTAACGATTAAAAAATTTCACTATTAACCAAATGTTATTAAAAAAAGTTAAAAAATTACGATTAATTGCTAATAAAATGAACTTCCTGATTAAAGATGCGACCTGCTCAGTACATTCGCTTAGTGTCCAAGTTTACCGAATTTTGTTTAGCCGATTTTAAAATAGTAATTTTCGTCTTGTTTAATCCTAAATTTGTGCAATTATATAAAGCGAACATTTTTATATGAAAATATAGATACTCAAAATTTGGGATATTTCTAGCCATGCTTTGAACTCAGTACATCTTTGTATTTAACAATATCACTAATTGTATTATCTACAACAGCAAATATTGCGGATAGTTTTCTTTGACGTTCTGCTCGCTTACTTAAATAACGGTTTTTTCTTCTGAAACAAAGTTTAATTTCTTTCCGTTTGGACTTCATTTTACTCCATGAATAACGAATAACAACAACAACTGTGAAATTCCTCTAATGGAAGGCAAATTTTAGGATTTCGTTCATTTGATGCGAACCAATTCCTCTCGCTCCTCTGTCTGCCCTTAACAGAGCTCGTTCTCAGAAACTTTACAAGTTAGAGATTTTAAATTTTGCTTAGTTATAGCTGAATACCTCCGATAATACGACAAATCATAAAAAGCTGAAAAAGTCTCATTTTATTTTAAGTAAATGATTTAATTTAATGACCATATTTGCAATATTGATTTTAAAGCAGAACCTTATTTATTGTCTATTTCGCGCAGGATAGTTAGCTCCTTGGTACCGAGTTTACCTGAAGAAAAAAAAAGTCCTTCCGGCCAGTGCCGGGAGGAAGAGGTAGCTTTCATATTCCCTATTTTTAAAAAGCCAACTTATATTATTCAAACACATGAAGCTCAATTTAGTGGAAACTGAATATAGGAGATTTAATACTAATTTTTATCAGTACTAAATCATTATGAATGAGAATTTCGCGAAATTAGTCAGCTTTATCCAAGCTGCTTTTATTTAAAGTAACTTATATTTAGCTGCCAAATTCGGCGATTTCTTAAACTGCCTGCCATTTAAGACAACATGGTGAATGAGGCTAACCAGTGAACTTGGTCGAGACCTTAGTAATTGCTGTGCACATGCTCACTCACATCGGAATCGATCGGTATATACGAATGCTGTCGCAGGCAAAAAATCAGATTTTTCAAAATGTCACCCACATTAGATATTGAAATTGCTATATCTGAGCCATTTTTTAAGATAAAAACAAACAAAAAATGCTCCTGAATACTTATATCAAGGTCAAATACTTAAGAAAGAAACCATTTTCAATTTCTAATTTTTTTGCACCTCACTTTAAATATAATTTTTTTTTTTTAATTTAATGGCCGCCATTTTCAAACAAGATGGCTGATGAAGCTGGCCAGCGAACTTGGTCGAGATATTGATTTATACTATCCACATGCCTTCTTACATCGAAATAGGCGAATACGTGTGTTATCGCGTGACAAACACAAGATCGTTTCAAAATGTTAGGCATGCTAGAAATTCAAAGTGCTATAATTCAACCATTTTTTAAGATTTAAACAAAAGAACAAATTTTCAGAAACAAAAACTGCTCCGGAATCTTTGTATCAAGGCCAAACACATAAAAAAAATCTTTTTCATTTTCCAATTTTTTAATACCTCATTTTAAATTTTAAATTTATTATTTTTTTAAATGGCAACCCTTTTGAAACAAAATGGCGAATGAAGCTGGCTAACGAACTCGGTCGAGACATTGGTATGTACTATGTACAGACCAAGTTACATCCAAATCGGTTCATAAATACGCCTGTTATCGCGTGACAAAAATCAGCTCGTTTTAAAATGTCAGTCACAATAGAAATTCAAAATGCTATAACTCAGCCATTTTTTTTAGATATAGACAAAACAAAAGCTGTTCCGGAATCTTTGTATTAAGGTGAAACACATACGAAAAAAATCTTTTTCATTTTCCAATTTTTTGGTACCTCATATTAAATTTTAATTTTTTCAAATTTTTTAAATGGTCGCCATTTTGAAACAAGATGGCGGATGAAGCTGGACAACGAACTCGGTCGAGATATTTGTATGTACTATGTACACACCAAGGTACATCCAAATCGGTTCATAAATACGCCTGTTATCACGTGACAAAAATCAGGACGTTTCAAAATGCCAGCCACCCTAGAAATTAAAATATTATAACTCAGCCATTTTTTAAGATATAGACGAAACAAAATCAGCTCCCGAATCTTTTTATCAAGGTCAAACACATAAGAAAAAAAATATTTTTTAAATTTTCAATTTTTTGGTGCCACATTTCAAATTTAAATTTTTCTTAAAAATTTAAACGGCCGCCATTTTTAAACAACATGGCGGATGAAGCTGGCCAACGAACTCGGTCGAGACATTGGTATGTACTATGTATAAACGAAGTTACATCCAAGTCGGCCTCTTATAAATACGCCTTTTATCGCATGACAAAATTCAGGACGTTTCAAAATGTCAGCCACGCTAGAAATTCAAAATGCTATAACTCAGCCATTTTTTAAGATATAGACGAAACAAAAACTGCTCCGGAATCTTTGTATAAAGGTCAAATACATAAGAAAAAATATTTTTCCATTTTCAATTTTTTGGTACCACATTTAAAATAAAAAAAAAAAAAAACAGATTTAAATGGCCTACATTTTTAAACAAAATGGCGGATGAAGCTGGCCAACGAACTCGGTCGAGACATTGGTATGTACTATGTACACACCGAATTACATCCAAATCGGTTCATAAATACGAGAGTTGCAGTGTGACAAAGGTCATATATATATATATATACTAGGGGGCTCTGCTACCTGAGAGCTACGCTCGCCAACCCCCGTTCAGACACTGTAGAATCTAAAACCACGCTAATCTGATCGGTTTTAAAAAGATTAGAGAAGATTGAATCTAACAAAAACATAGCTGTGAAAAAAGGGAGCCAAGTTCTGTAAAGACAATGGCAAGAAAAGAAGTGATATCTAAGTGGGTGCCAAGTTCAAATAAAATTCACTCAAACTTACCTACTGAAGTATTATAGCATTTTTTAAATTGTTTAGAAATAAAAATTATTGATAGCATATTAATAATAAATCTAGAACTTGGCAAGTTTTTACCTACAAGTCATTTATTTTTATTAATGACATTATTATATCCAAACTTGTTATTTCATGTTTGAAAGCCTTCATTTGAGTGAGCTCCTTCCCCTTGAAGGATAGTGTGATAAAATATATCCCACCTAATTTTAACTGCAAAATGCCACATTGACACTAGAATTCAGGACTAAAAAGTTTAATTTTATTAAATACGTGAAAAGAAGCTTTTACCCATTTTGAAATAAATTTGTTTTTAAATTCTGGTGTGATTGAATCATTTTAGCATGTCACGAATAAAAGCTCTTTGCCCCTGAAGGGTTAAAAAGGGGTGCAGTCTCTAGACCAAGAACCAAGAACAAGCGTAAAGGTAACTGTCTCTTTCTCAGGCCTTGCCTGAGGCCCTCAGGCTTTGCCATCTCAGGCCTCTTTCTCAGGCCTAGTCTGTTTGCATTGAGGTTTCCGAAGGGTGGGTGCTAGAATAATAACCAAAGACGAGCGGGAATGTATTTGTGTATTTATTGGTTTATCAAATCTTTAACATGAGTCATTTGTTTATAATAATAACTAAATAAATTTTTTTATAATGACATTGTTGTTAATCATCATCATTTTATTAAGACATGAAATTGATAGGCATAGCATTTATCAAAAACTTGCCAAGTTCTAGATTTATTAATATGCTATCAATAATTTTTATTTCTAAACAATTTAAAAAATGCTATAATACTTCAGTAGGTAAGTTTGAGTGAATTTTATTTGAACTTGGCACCCACTTAGATATCACTTCTTTTCTTGCCATTGTCTTTACAGAACTTGGCTCCCTTTTTTCACAGCTATGTTTTTGTTAGATATCATTACTTTTTGTAAAGTTACAATATATTTAGACACTTTACTTAATGTTTTTTAATGTGTCTACATGAGACTATTTTATTCAACAAGCAACATTCAATTTTAATTTAAATTTCCTACAACAAACTATTTGGCTGTCAATTTGCGGCAGAAATCTATATTTTAATACTGCTACACTGAATGCATGTTTTGAAACGAAATGTATTGATTCGAAATTTTTATTGTTTCTGAAACAACAATTCCTATTAAATTCCTATATTAAATTTTCCTATTAAATTTTCCAATTAAATATCCTATAGCTGGGCCTGCTTTTTTGTACTGGAAGTGAAAAATAAAGTTATGTGCTTATGCCACACTATGTATCATTCATCCATGGGTGCGGGCAAAGAGGCAGTGCAGAGGAAGGACATTGCCCCTCCCTGGATTTTTAAATTTAATTAACTAAATAAACTTTTCTCTGATGATTTTGAAAATAACAAGTGGGTAAGTGTGATCACAGATCGCACAGAGGGTTTTGTTTAATATTCTTTTCAAAACACTTTATCCTTTTGAAAAATCTGTTAGTTCGTCATTTCGCAACCAGGGGGGCACTCTATTCTAAACAAACCTCTATCCGAACGAAACTCCGTTTTACATACTATCCGTAGATATATTAGACGAGTGAATTGAGCCCATAGTACCCGAGATAAGTAGGTGCACCTGGCGATAAAAAGTTGAACTAAAATATGTAAGACTATGGTGCATAATATGAAAGAATGGTCAAAGGGGTGTCAGCAAAAGTTGGAAAAGTGCTCCCCGGGTGAAAAGGGCGGATGTTAGAAAAATTGCTTAAAATACACAAGTTAGAGCCCGGAGGTGTAAATAATATAAGACTTTTTTGAAAGTTTTATGATTTGTCGTGTGCTCTGACGTATTCAGCTATACGTATGCAAAAAGTCATGTCTCCAACTTAATTAGGGACTCCCTTAGAAAGAATTGCTTAAAATACATATGTGGTAGCTCAAAGGGTTAAGCGTAAGACTTTTTCAAGATTTTATGATTTGTCGCCTAGCCTTAGGTGTTCTGCTATAAGTATGCAAAATTTCAAATCTGCAATTTAATAAGGGGCTCAGTTAGAAAGAATTGCTTAAAATACGCATGTGGAAGCCCAAAGGGTTAAATGTACGACTTTTTCAAAATTTTATGATTTCCCGTTTGATGTGAGGTGTTCAGCTATAAGTATGCAAAATTTCACGCCTCCAACCTAATTAGGGGCTCACTTTGAAAGAATTGTTTAAAATACACATGGGGGAGCCCAAAGGGTTAAATGTACGACTTTTTCAAAATTTTATGATTTGTCGTTTGATGTGAGGTGTTCAGCTACAATTTTGTACAATTTCACGCCTCCAACCTAATTAGGGGCTCACTTAGAAAGGATTGTTTAAAATACACATGTGAGACCCCAAAGGGTTAAATTTACAACTTTTTCAAAATTTTATGATTTGTCATTTGATGTGAGGTGTTCAGCTGTAAATATGCAAAATTTCACGCCTCCAACATATATAGTTTCTGAGAACAGGCTCTGTGACGGACAGAATATCTCAATTTGTTGATTTTCTGTAAGCAAGTAAACCCAGATAAACCCCCAGTAAGTAGGTAGGTTTACAATGGAAGTCTATGGGAATTTGGTGAAATATCAGAGATATCGCCAAGGTACCGTCACTTTTGGCGACTAATTTTGGTCGCCAAATTTGGCGACATATCGCCATGTTGGCTAGAAACTTGGCGGTATTTGGCGACAGAACAGCGTTCCCTCCTACGGCAAATTAAAATTTCGCCTAATAGACGCAATGGTAAAGTAAAAATGGGCACCCCCAGGTGGGTAATTAATCGATTTTCACAATTTTTTTCCTTAGTTTTATAGTGTAAACGAACTTCGCACCAAATTTGAAGTCTGTAGCTGCAGTAGATATACGAGATCTTTTTGATGAGTGAGTCAGTCAGTCAGTCAGTCAGTGGTAAAATTATCGGATATCAGACATTTTCAAATGTCATTATCTCGGAAACTAATCATGCGTTATTTATAAAATTTTGGATTTTAGGTAATTAGGATGGCCTTACTACACATTTCGTATAACAAGTACGTAGGTCTCATAGATTTTCAGTTGTAGAGCATTGAAATTAGATGAAAACAGCTCGAAATGGTTCGTGTAAATAACACACGGCTATGTCAGGCGAACTTGGCTGACACACTGCCGTGTGTCTAGATTATACTGACAAAACCTGTAGCGATCTCCCTGTAAACGGGTTTCCATTCAATTCCCTTTGATTGCAAAAATTTAAGGTAGAATCAGTTGCTGTTAAGACATCCAATGGTTTTCTTCGTGTTTGGTTAAAGAAGATCAGTTAAACATTTGAAAGAAGCTAAAATAAAATGAATTAAGTAAACAGAGTCTTTGTCTCTCGGTATTTTTTAACAGCGTTATAAAACGATTGACATAATACAATTACTAAAATTTGCTGCTTTAACCCCTTCAAGGGCGGTGGCTCATTTTTGGACCACTTAATTTTAATTCTTAAATGCCACATTAGCCTCAGAATATTGGGATGAAAATTTCCCTTTTATTAAGTAAGTGAACAAAAGCATTTTTGTATTTCGAAATTTGTTTGTAAATTCTGGTGCCATTCACTGATTTCAAGATTTTACGAATAGAAGTGCTTTGTCCGTAAAAGGGTTAAACGCATATTAATGCATTTATTATTTTAAAGTTTCCTTTCCCTTTTAATATTCACGTGTAAATACAATTTTCAGGACATAATTTTCAATATTTTCCTGCCTTTAGCACGTACTCATTTAATAGTAATTCTAAAGCTTTTTTTCTGTTTTTAATAGTCACGTGAAAATAAATTTTTAATCGTTAGGAAATATTATTCTTTGCGCTGTTTTTAAAATTGAAAACAATCTCTATAATAATAGCCTAAGTCATGTGACTATCATCAACAGCTCCAGGCGGATCCCTTCGCTTTTTATATTCCAGGCGGACATTTTGGTACTTTAATGTTAGCCAGCCACAGGTGTGATAAGTCGCCGAATATTATTCTATCCCCATTATTTCCTTTATATTATAATAGTTCAAGTCATGTAACTACCATAAACAACGGGCTGATTCCTTCGCATTTCATAAGAAAGGTTTCCATTTTGATTAAAGAATCAAAATTATTTTTTCGAATAAAACTACATAAAAGTTGCCATGATCACAAAGAATTCCTGGTACTTTTATGTTAGCCGGGTGAAAATCTCGCCAATAGCTTTTTTTTTTAACTCGCCAGTTAGCATTTTTTTATTTTTCGAGTGGTAAATTAAAACGGTTCTACTTGGTTATCCCATCGACCAAAAATCTGTCGCCAAACTATAAGATTAAATGCCAATAATGGTTGATCTTAAATGTCACATTCATTTGACTTTAACGACGTTACACATGTTCACGCCATCAAGTGATTTTTATTTCGACGTTTTATTTGTATTTTTATTAATGTTATACTAATTTATTTGTTCTTTTGTTATTTAAAATAACAAAAATATGTCAATTTGTATAATTTGGCAAAATTGGTGAGATATAATAACATTAAAACGTTGCTTTGAAGTGGAAATTAAATTTCATGATTTGTTGCATTGTCACATACGCACCGGGTTTGGCGTGATTTTTTTTTTTTTTTACGACTATTTGGCGAAAACCTCGTTTTCAAATACCTGTTACATATGTATTTTTAAATTATTTTCTGTTTTTTAAAAATGGAATAACAATAAATAATAAAAAAATTAAATAATAACTACAGAACAAAATAATTTATGTAAATAAAAAGAAAATAAATTCAAATAAACATTTATTAATAAATAAGCAGCAATAGCCAGTTTACCTTGTCAGGCAAAATAACGCCATTTTGGCGCCAATTATGTACCCCGTTGCTTATATGACATCTGTGTCTAATATTTTTCTTTTCGTTTCGTTTAAAAAAAAGAATTAAGTAAAAGCCATTTATTTTAAAGTTTTGAATTTTAAATGAAAGTTTTTTATTAAATAAAATGATAATGAAATACAAATTGAATTCTGAATAAAAGTAACATGATGCATTTCTTAGCATACATTTAAGGGAGGCCAAACACGTCGCCAAATTAATTTAAAATAAAATTTTCTAAAATATGAAAAAAAGTATCTGTTATGATTAAAATTTGAGTTGCCATCATTAGAAAAAAAGTATTTAAAATTAGAAAAAAATTAATATTTCGAAAACTAATTCTAATTTTAAAGTTCTAATACCAGTTTTGAGATCTGTGGATCAATACGGATTTTTGGTGTTAATTTCATCGCAAAGTATTCCATGTTTAAGGAGAAATCGCAGTGAAACATAATCGGTTGTTTAATCAGTCTTTTCATAGAATCGTTAGATAAATTCGTTTCAATTAGATTCATTAGGATTTTATATATATAGGGTAGATATGGATATATATATATATATATATATATATATATATTGAAAAATCCAAATTCATATAATTTAGTACACGAAAAAAATATTTAACAAACTGTAACTAAAACAATAATTAACAAAACCAAGAGTAACTAAGAAAAAACTAAATATGAAGACAAGTGGCCAAGGCTTATGACTTGCACTGCGGGGTTAAACATGTTTTACGTGCACAACATTCCCCCTCACTTGCCAAGACCAAACAAATAGAAATTGAAAAAATGAAAACCACAAACTAACCCAAAAGCCGTCAAATGAAGTCCGTGAATATCCTCACCGCTAAGCTATTTTCGATAGGAATCACGTATCGATAAATCACCATCATCGAACAATTCCAATGTTTTATTTCGATAGCTTTTTTTCTTGATAAAATTGAGAGTTAAATCATTCAGAAAATGTATTGAGTAATTTTGTTTACTGGCGTTTATGTAAAGGTTAAAAATTTCACCAACCAATTTATCAACATTTGAACACAAATTTGCAATACGATTTAAACCATTTAAATATACATTTCTAAAAATTGAAACATGCACGTTACTATTAAAGCTTAATATTTTTATTGTATCAAAATCAAAATAATTTCTTTTATCATAAATACTATATACTGAAATTCCGTTTATAATCTCCAACTTAACATCCAAGTAGTTGACATTGCCCTGCTTATCCGAAGAACTCTTTAAATTTAAAGTGTCTGGATAATATTTAAATTGATAAATTTATTTATTGTTATTCAGCTCAACCACCAAAACATCATCTATATATCTGTATATCTTTAAGTTTATTTCCAACAATAAACCGGCTTCATAGGTAAACAGATAAATATCTGCAAGGGTGGAGCTACAACTGCCCCCCATTGGAATACCTCTCACTTGTTTATATATTTGTTTCCCTTCAAACAGATAATTTTCGTAAACAACAACAACAATATATATATATATATATATATGTCAATTTTGAACGGAGGGTGGTTTCGGGGTCGAAGGGTCATGATCGATGAAAATATACCAAAATTTTTTGAAATCGCTTTCCTCCGAACGGCTGCAATAGGTAGCATTTTGTAATGAAAGCTACCTAAAAAAGTTTCTGAATCAAAACACAGCTTCAGAGTTTAAATTTTTATTCCCGGAATATATTTCGTCACCTAATAGAATCCATTTTATAGAATTTTTATATACTTTTTGCCATTTTAAGAACGGAAGTTTTTGAAACATGTTCCATTTATTATTTTTTAATTCTTTTTAATTAAAAAAATTAAAATTGACTACATTTAATTAAAAGAACTTTCGTATTTTTTTAGCCATTTTAAAGGTGGGGGAAAGTGGCCTAAAATGATCCTAGTGGGCAAAACGATCCATGTAGGTTTTTTTCCAGACAGGTTGCGCTATCAGGGTAACACATAAACTAGTTGTGCCAAGTGAAGAAGAAGCAATGGCGGTATTCAAGCGATCGCAGTATTACGCGTCTGAAAAGAATCCTTTGAAAAAATGGTTTTTATAACATCTGTTATAAGAGAAGCACTAACTTTCATATTTATTTAGATATACAGTCTTTCATGTACAGAAATATGACTTGGTTTACTTAATAGAACATGTTTTTAGATGTTTTTACACTTGCTAAGTTTGTTATGTTTCTCGGTGTCATCCAGTTTATGACCTAAAATTGACGGCCTTGTTGCCGGGTAAAATGATCCATTATGTGGATCGTTTTACTACCATTTCATTGGCTGAAGAAAATCCGGTACCGCGTCCTAGCCATCATCGGAGCCAAATGTGTGACTGTCCCAAACCTTTCTCTTTGAGTCCACGTGTTATCCTACGATTATAATGTTCAAATATTCCATTTTATTGTTTTTTCAAAATTATTTGTGACACTTTTTTATTTTTAAATTTACATAAAATAAATTATGTATGCTATTTGATTGCAGAACTTATTTTATTTCACTATGTATTGCCATAATTACTTTTACATCTTTTATTTTGCCGATAAAAAACAATTTACAACGATTTTTCAATGAAGGATCATTTTGCCTTTGGATGAGAATAAAATGATCCTTTGGACACTTTTTCAAAAATCCATTTTTTTCATTACTCAATTTGGGTTTAAAATATTATTAAATTATGTTTATAATGCAAAATATAGTGTAAAACATATTAGCATAGGGCTAAAGTTTCATTTAAGCAGTTATGTTATTTTACACAAGTTTTTCCCTTATGGGTATCATTTTAGGCCACCTTCCCCTACAGTCATATGCTGATCGAATTCTTTGAAAAGCAGTTCTTGAATATTATTAATTTGATTAAAAAATATCTCCCAATTGTAATAATTTTAAAATTTAATTTAATATTGCTACATTTATGTTCTTATTGAAAAAGGTTAAGGATTTAATAATTATAAATTAACAATTTGGATTTATTAATTAAAGGATAAAGTGTTTAGGAAGGAATATTAAACGAAATCGTATGTGTGACATTCGATCACTCTTACCCGCTTATCTAAACGTTTTTATTAGTAGCTATCAAAAAAAGTTTTCTTACGTTCCTTCTTGCTTTCTGCAAATTTTTGTATTCTTCAACATGCTCAGCGGCTTCCATAACATAGTCAAGCACAGCGTAAACATGTTTGTCGATTCTGTTAATCAAGGCAGTCTAAAAATAAACCAAAATCGCATTTAAATGTAATATAAATTAACAACGTACAATCGTGGGGAAAAAAGTTAACATCCCCTACTATCTCTGCAATTAATTACAATAGAAGAAAGTTACTAGAACCAATTGATTGAAAATGAAGTCTACTTTTAAATGATGTATATAAAATTTCTTTAGGATGCCATGTACAAATCAAAACAAGACTAAACTTTGTTTTTTTCAATGGCAACACCCAATTTTGATAATGAATTTTAAATCTTCGATTCAAACTATGCCTAGAAACGAAATTTCTAGTCTTTTGAATTATAAGCATTCAAAATTTAGAGCTTCTAATGTTAAATTACATTTGCATATTTTTATTAATATCAAAAACCCAAACATATATATATATTGAATTTGTAATTTTAAAAATTTTATAATATGAGTTATGAATTAGGAAATTAAAATTCGAAAAGAAATATGAATTCCAACATACAATTTTCTTGATAGATTTATATTTATTATGTCTTGCTTTATGTGAATTCTCAATTTCAAATTTTTCTTTCAAGTAGTTTTTGAATTATCATTAAAAAACGTCAAAATGATGGTTTAAGGTGCCGTCTATGATGTGCAGAAAAGCATAATTTGAAAAATTATGTTATACTCATTTTATTGAAATATTAGGGCTGGCAATATTCGAAATATATCAAGCGAGTGAAATAGTCATATTGGCAAGAAATAATACATTAATAGAAATGACACAGCCATTCTGTAGCATTTCAATAATCGAGTACCGAACTTCAATTTGGATACAGTTCATAAAAAAGACTCATAAAGACTCATTTTAAAATAATTAATTCATCGGAAACTAATCATATGAATTTAATGAAAATGTGGATTTAGACAAATTGAGGGGTGCAGAATATTTATGACGTCAAACGTTGGGTAGTGCTATTGAAAAAAACAACGTTTGTGTTCGTTTTGATATGTAGATGGTCCTCTAAGCAAATATTATATACATCATTTAAAAGTAGGCTTTATTTGGGGTCATTTGGTAACTGTAGTTTTCTTCTACGATAATATGTTGAAGAGTTAGCAGGGGGTGTTTATTTTTTTTTCCACGACTGTACCTAAAGAAAGCACTAAAATTTTATTTTTCATTTACGTTATTCTTCCTAAAAATACTCTAATAAACTGTACTTCAAATCAAATTTAGGTTTATTCATTCTATAATACTGCACACCAATTAAAATTTATTTCATACATTCAAATATCAGTAAACATCGTTTTTTCATATGTAACATAATCATAAGTTTCACCAATGAACACGGCTTTAAAATCAAAAGTTACAGGTTTATAACAACATGTGACATTAATGTTTAACTGATTCTTGTCCATTTCTTCGAGAACTAAGCCAAACAACAAGATTCAAAATCAGACCATATAACTTTTTTTTATTAAAATGAAGTTACAAACGATCGATAATCATTTTTTTCTACGGAAATTTAGATTTACAGAATAAATAATTGTAAACATGTCCCAATAATGATGCCGCAGATGATCGTATAAAAATGATACAGCAACCATTCGATCGATAATAACATGTAATGTTAAATAGTTTAAACCAATTTTGAATATTTAAATGGAAACATCCAATATTTTCAAAATATTTTATTTTACGTTTTAATTTGTTCCCCAATTACTAAATTTCAAGTTCTTTGTATAAAAAGTTTTAAACCTCTAATGAGAAATCGCTTTTATATATTTTTACTTTTATTTCCCAAATTTATAATCAGGTAGTTATTTTCTCATACGAAGCATACTTCTTAAAATACCAAACTTAATATCTCAGTTTTGTAATTACAATAATTTTAGAGCATAAAGTACAAAATATGTAATTAGTATTCGAAAAACCGTAATATACAAAATGATTTATTGTATTTGATTCATAAATGCCTCATAAGAGTGAGTACGAAATTGTAACCTTTTCTCCGAATACATAGTATCTAATAAAAAAAAAAAAACTGTCATACTATGAGCTTAGGGAAAGATATAATAGTTGAAACTGTGAATAATTTCATTGAATTATAAATAAATTTTAATGTAAACAGTATTTTACCTTCGTTCTTTGAAAAATAAATCTTTGTTTAAAAATTCTGCAGCACTTACAATAAAAGCAATTTATTGTAATACTGGAGAATTTATTGTTAAGGCACCCGATGTAAGAACCAAATTTCAGTTTGGAAAAATCCTGAATAACTCTTTATAGAATAGTCAACATTGTATACTTAAGATTAATCACACAGGTCGGAATGTATGTACAGGAACGAACCAACCAACCAATAAAGCCAATATTTCTGAAACGAATAGTTAAAACGTGGTGAAAATATGTATTTAGGTTACCATTCGTATTCAAGTCAAAAGTTTGAGAGGAGTAACAGATCCTTCCGTTTGAATTCCAGTATTTCTAAATAGCCATATTCGCATTATTTAAATTCAGAAAATCATTACAAATTCTGCGGTTAAAGAACACGTGGAAAAACTATTAGAACATACTGGCATTCATGCGGGAAGACGAGTTATTCCTCTCGGTGTAAGGGTGGGATGACTTATACGCGAGTATATATGGTAATTAAAATATATATGAATTCTTCATTCTGTCAAATTGTGGGTTACGACTTAAAAAAATAACGTTTGTGTTATTCCCCCCAAAATTATTTTATTTATCACTTAAAACTAGACGTTATTTCCTATCAAATAGTATCTATATTACTTTACTACTGAGCAATTCCGCAGAAAAGTCTGATTTTGAGGGGGGAAATAAAATTAATAATGTCTTTAATTTAAGGATATGATTGGAAAGCTTGATATTTTTATGTTCTATAAAACAATTCTGATACGAAGACATTGTAAATTACTGTCACGAACTAAATTAAGTACCATTATTGTCTTTGTAAAGTAATAATCTTATGTCAATTACACAATAAAAGTTAAGTCAGTTACATATGTAAATGCCATTTTTTCTGTTTTATAGTTAAGAAATTAATTAAAAAAGTTATTATTATAATTATATCGTCATTACTTAGTGCTAATAAGAACACTAAATCACTTATTTTAACTGGATAGTTTTGATAATTTTTACACTTCAATGAAGTCAGAAAATATGTTTGTCTATTTTATGTTACACCAGTTACAGAATTTTGAAATGTAATTTTTGGGACTAAAACAGAAACTGAAATAATCTGCTGGTATTTGGGTAGTAAGTCCTTAATAAGAAATATTTTAAATTATTAAAAAAAAATTCTAGCTTTATTAGTAAATTTTCTACACACTTTAGAAAGCAATAATTGATCATCAAGTGTTACATGAGTTGCGATGGAATTGATCTACTACTAATTTTAACGAAATAAGTATGTAATGCTCATTTTTATCCAGGACGATGCATTTCTTGAAATTTTTTTTAGAGTACACAACTTACAGTAATTGTGAATTTATTTAATATAACTCGTGATTTTCGTAAAAACCTCTAATTTTCATTAGCTTCCAGATTAAGAGAACACTCTAAAATCGATATAACCATACAAGTTCATTTTGAGCTCTGTCAATACTTTCCGAAATTAGAGAAAAGCAAACAGCGTCTCCAAAACAATTTCTTTTTGTTACTATTATCTTACAAATCTACATCATAATTTTTACGTTAATAAATGGATTCGCCAATAAACGGATGTTGTTGAGAACTTTTGTGGGCTTTGTATATGATCCATAGAATTAATACACACTAAGCAATATTTAAAAAAATAGTTAAATTTAAAAACGCATACCGCAACTGAATACGCACTTTCTTCTATTATTGTTCGTAGGCTTCAATAGTCCAATTATTGCTCATTTTATTCTATAGCCGAATTATTTTGTGTGTCCCTGTACATGAACGACAAGTTCTATGCACACAATATTCTATAGTAAGAACGATGCAGTACACCTCAGTGATGGATATCAATTTCAATATGCTTAAAATAATATAATATCATTAAAATACACGGCAAACGATTTTTCCCCATAGACCGCAATGTAGCGGAATACTTTTGAGTGGCCCTGTAAATAAAACCAAAAATGCTACACACTTCAGTTTTAATACAAAACATGCCATAGTAAACCTCAATAACATATATCAATTTAATTTCAATCGGACTATATTTACACAAGATACAGCACAGACAGACAGACGGTCAGACGGAGAGACAGACAAACCAAATTCATAAACACTTTTTAAGTATTTTGAAAAGTGTTAAAAGTTTTGCAACACTTCTAAAAATTCGAAAGTACGCTGACAAAAAAAAAAAAAAAAAAAAAAAATGATAAGGCGTACAAAATTATGGCTTTCAAATAATTTTATAAATATTTCAAGTATGTTAAGGTAAGAAATAAAACTATATAATACGTACATCTTCTATCAATACCATGTGCAGGCCAAATATCAAATCTCTAAGCTGCAAAATGCTCTTTTCCAGTCGAAGAAAATCTTTATGACGTTTCCTGATTTCACTTAGGTAGTAACGGGCGACGTTATAATCCGGAAAAACCTGAAATATGATAATACTAAGGGTAAGCAAATTATATACAAAGATCGTCTTTTAACTTTTTACTTAAATATCTGACCATTTCCTTTAGAGAAAAAATAAAGAAAAAGTTAACTTACCGCTTGCACAAAAAAATCTGTTTTATTCTCAACAGCTTCATCAAAATCTATCACTGAAACGTCAGCTCCACCTTTAATAAAAATGCTTGAAATAAGTACTTCACAAAAGTTTTAAACAACTAGGGGCTCTACATACGGTGGTAGTTAACAAGCTACTCTCGCCAACTATGGTCTAGAACACACAGGCAAACATGTTCTGTTTTTAAAAGTTCCAGGCGGTTGCGGGAGAGGAAGATAGCTTCTTTATTCCTTGTTTTTTAAAATTCAGCTAATTTTACGCAAACACACGAAGCTAAAATTCATGAAACACGATTATAGATGATCCAACACCAGTTTTTGTCAGTACTGAATTTGAATGTAAATTTTGCCAAATTAGTTACATATATCCAAGTTGACTTCATCAATGGCGATTTATTTTCGGTCACCAAAATTTGGAGATATTTCGCCAACTATTGCCAATAAGTCTTAGACTTTTTTAAAGGCTTGTATTTTACATGTGCCTTATCATTTTGTTTACACCTATCGGAAACATAATACATAAACAGCAATACATATTTGCAACTTACATTTGGAAAAAGTCTGAGATTTATTTCGATTTTGTTTGAACGTAATCTAAGTTTTTAGGGTATTTTAAGTATCATATTGCTTGAATTTTATTTTTATTTTTTAATGTTCAATTTCTTTAACATATTTATTAAAAAAATGTAACATTAAATGTAGAACTAACTGAATGAAATATCTTAATATCTGTCCTTTTTCGGGCGTAAACGATATAGGAAATAAATTGTTTTGTTTTTTTAATTTCTTCTACAAATTATGTTTTCGTTTAATATGGCAAGTTTTTTAATAACTACTGCATTTAGACGAACTCATTACAAAATTAACGGAATGTACAATAATCAGGATTTGCAATTATAATTAATTTTTCAACTACTTTTCAGCAGTGAAATTACGCTTGAAATTATTGAATATTAAAGACGTAAATTAATTCACGTGTTTAATATTCAACAGGATTTCATTTACACGGTATCGCATCACAAGTTGTGGTGTAATTTACCAATATTTAATCCAAAATGTTTCATCAGTGCAGTAATGCTGGTTGTCGTAGTTTGGACTAAACCTTCCAATCTGAGCGTAAAAAAATTATATTACTAGCAAAAGTCATACTTTGTTTGGATTCGCGAAGCATTTTTAATAAGATAAACATTTGAAAGTAACAATATTTTCTTATATTATTTTTGCATCTTTATTAAGCAAAAACGTTATTATATATTTTGGCGCATTTTAATTATAGAAATGTAAATTCAGCCAAATAACTAAGAATTTCCTCGGAATTTTTTATTTGTGATAACGAATTTAACAATTAATTTTATTTGTTTACAATTCCTTTGTTGCGACTTTACAAAAAAAAAAAAAAAAAAAAAAAAAAAAATCAGAATATAATTCTTTTAAATTGCGTAAGTATCGTCTGCGTAAATGATTTCACATAATAAGAATAAATTATGTATTTAAATTCTTAACACTGAAAAATACTTTTTTAATTGAAATTCATAAATAATTGAATTTTCACAAATTTTAATTCATTAAAAATATGCTATAATTTTAATAAAAAAGGTATTTTAAAAACTTCATAAAAGAACTCGTGAAATTATTTAATTAATCATGATTCTATCTATAGTTACTAACTTCGTGATTTACTTTTTCTTCTGAAAATATACGTGTTCCATTTTTTATTTGCAAAAATGCGTCTGTAATGGAAAAACATGTAAAATAAATTAATTAGAATAATAATTTTTTTAAGGTTATTCTGTAAAAAAAACATAATATTGTGCAAATATACAGATCATAATTTATTTTTATGTTTAATTTCAAGTCAAAATGCTGAATAGTTTTTTTGTAAAGTGTATGACAAAATGTAATTCGTGCAGCCTAGTAGAGGATTCACTTCGCTCATCCTAAAAAACATAAAAAAGCAATTTTACTTAAGTTTAGTTTTCTCACTCAAGAACGTTGTGAATGCAAAAATAATGTTAAATCTTTATTGCTAATATTTAACAACAGTATACAGTAAAACATAAAAAAAAACAGTTGTAGTTACATTTTTAACCCTTTTTCCTCACAGGAGGCGATGTAAACGCAAGAGGAAATATTTACCTAAGTTCAACTTTGGGTATTTATTTAGCTGCAACACCAGTCGTTTCTGTGCCTTTCTGTTCAAAAATAGTTCAGACACTTATGATGATATTGATTGTGATATACAAGCAGATAAATCAGCTAATGAAATTAACTAGAATGTTGATGAAAACGTTGGGATAGTGAATATTCCATCTGCATTAAAACAAAAGCAGTCAGATAAACGTAAACAGAAAAAAAATGAAATCCAGATCCTTTTTGGATAAAGGTTATTGGAGATGTTTCTCTGCCTGAAAGTATTTTATCATTAAAAAACACCATATAAATATTTTTTGTGTTTTTCCCCCCAGTACTTTTCGAGTATATCGCTGAACAAAGAAGCCTATATAGCGTTTTGAAACATATTCAAAAGCCACTCATCATATGCTCGACAGATATAAAAAAGTATCTAAGAATTTGTATCTTGAGTAGCAAGTCAAACTTTAAAATCATAAGATTGTTTGGGAACCCTGTCATTGGTGTACCACCTGGTAGTCGCTCTATGATCTTGAATACATATGAAGGTATACGACAATTTTCCCATCTGAACGATAATACTAGGTTGAACAAAAAGTTCTGGGAAATTTGTGAAAGTTGCGTTGTTATGCGCAAATCAACAACAAAAGCAACAAGGACTATTTTTCAAAGTAGAGACCACCATAGTCCACGACATTCTGCCATCGTTCTGCCAGATTCCGGATTTGCTGGAAGTACCATCGTGGCTCCTTGGAATCGAAAAACTCTTGACAGGCTTCTTCAACTTCATTAAAGGATTCAAATCGACGGCCCTTGAAAAAAGTGTTGCATTGATCGAAAGAGGCCATAATCGGATGGAGCCACGTCCTGAACTCCTATAGATACACCACTAGTCCTCATATATACGATACAAATTTTGGTTATAGGTCTGGTTATATATAACTATTAGATCAAAAATTTCCCCGAACTTTTTGCTCAACCTAATACATTGTGTAATGTTGAAGATAAGTTATTCAAGTTGAGACCAATAGTCGGTACCCTGGATGGAAATTCTTATCCATTCCCATAGAAGAATCAGTCTGTGTTTATGAACAAATAAGTGCGACAAAGGCTAGTCACCATGTGAAACTGTATATCCCTCTCTCTCCTTCAAAACAAACTCGCATAAATGTGGTTAAAAATTTGCTATTTGTCACAGGAGTGTATCAAGATTTGCGTACAATTATGATATTTATTGCGAAAAAAAAAAATACAACCAGTCTGCCAAGTGGACATGATGCGGATGTTAGCGTTTGAGTCAATGCTAGACTAACTCATCCAGTTCTTGGTCCTGTAAATCATGAACTGAATTTTGATAACTTTTAAACATCACTGAACCTAATGACACTTTTAAAATCAAAAGTAATTTCGTGCCTTGGTATAATAATAAGTGACAGAATCCCATGCTGCAAAAGGCCACCCGACAATTAATAAAAAAAAGACCAGAGAAGTATCGTAGAATACGCTTAATGCACGGTGTTGCCAATTGGCAACCATTTAAAAAATCCAAAATACGGAAAAATATAAGAGTGATAATTTTTTCAGTATTTTTCCTTTATGTATGGCCATTAAGGAATCAAATATATTTTTTAAAGGAAAAATAAAAAATCATGCACTAAAGGGTTAACTAGTAACACATAAAAGGGTATAAAAATAATTCCATTTTTCTATGCTACATTACAAACACGTTTCATACTTATTTCAGCCTGGCGCTTCACACGAGCTTTACACTGTTCTTTATATTCTTCTTGAATATTATAATAATTAGATACAGAACTCGTCAACTTCTGTTTCAACGTCAGAACCTTTTAAATAAAAATAAAACAAATATTTTAAGAATGTAGTAAAACAAATTTCAAATGCAGCTGTGCAAAATAAATTAATCCTCTTCACGGTATGTATTTTTCTGGTTTTTAAATTAAGACTTATATAGGCAAATAAAGAAGCCACGAAAAATATTTTGGACACTTACCAGAAGTATTAAGACGAAATTGCAATAAAAAAGTAACGCTTAATTTTTTAAAAAAAGAACGCAAATGGAAATTAAAGTATCACTAGGGGTATTCTTCCTTACAACTGAGCAGCGTTTCCCTACATAGCGTTCGCATATGAAAACTGCGTGATACGGCATCTCACCTTAAGTTACCCTAACAGATTTTTTTTAAATGGTATTATTAACACATTAAACGTAGGGCCTGCGTACATTACCTGCGTACAGCATATACGAAGCTCCGCGTTGGATCCTTTAAATTTCGAGACGTCAAAACTTTTTTCTAAACCTGCAATGGAAAATCGGTATATAAAAATGGCTGAATAAATCGCAAATAATTATTATTATTAATATTTTGTGAGTGACAGAGAATCCTCTTACCAGTAATTTTCTCTGCTAATTTCTGAAAGCTCTTTCTAATGTTTTCATAAAGGTTGAAAAGTTCTGAAATGTGAATACATATCGAAAAAGTATACAAAAAGAAAATGAAATATATATAGAACATGAGTTGCATAATACAAAAATGAAATACGTATAGAAAATGTGTGACACATATAGAAAATTTGTTTATATTAACACTAGAATTACCGTGGCGGGTCAACTGTGACCCAAGGCGTGATTTTTCGCTCGTATCAGTGTTTTTTTTTTTTTTTTTTTTTTTTTTTTTTTAAAAAAACAACTTTGA
Source organism: Maratus speciosus (assembly GCA_963932465.1). Classification (NCBI taxonomy): domain Eukaryota; kingdom Metazoa; phylum Arthropoda; class Arachnida; order Araneae; family Salticidae; genus Maratus; species Maratus speciosus. Next base: position 323,796,393 of record OZ010792.1, on the reverse strand, counting down.
AATTGTTTGACTTTTCTTAAATATTCACTATAATGCCTAAACATAAGTTTAACCCGTAACTGGAGACGGAAGTCAAGGAGACTCCGCGTTGTTCATTGGCTCTAATTATCACGTGTTTTTTTGTCCTTGAATGCAATCATCTCCTCAGTACCTAGTCCAGGCATTTTGTGATTGAACATGGGCAAAATTGCAATAGAAGCTTTTTACAGAATTTTTTAATCAGGAACTACTGCTTAATAGCATACTAAAAATCAGACAAAATCTGAGCACGGGAACACCCCTATATACGGATTTCAAAATGGCGGAGGGGATTTTCTGGAACTAAGGCAGAGAATATATCGCTTACGGAAATATATCGCTTTATTTTCACAATTTAACTTTGAAGTATAGTCAAAAACGATAAACAGTACACAAAAGTCTACTATTTCTGACAAATTACTGCTTAAGTTCATTTTTACAGAAATGTTCCAGTTAAGAAAAAAACGTATCAATAGTTTTCTTTATATTTATAGTTAGAAGTTAGGTAGTTCTTGTTACATCCATTGACTTGGCGCACCCCAGAAGCTGCAGAACAGGGCAATCAATTACGCTTGCATCAGCATCGTAAAGTAGCACAGTTTGTCTTTCAAGAACATGGAATCATATTAAGTAAATAATCTGTAGCTGGTAGTCACTCGCAGAGTATTGGGTAGCACGAGTGTTTTTTTACATACCAGCCCCATTCTGCTGGCTTGGTTCTTTCTTCCGATATTTATTTGTAAGTAAGTGTAATAGCTATGATATTTTGTAGAAGAATCGGTCGGAGGCAAACGTTCAGGTGTAATAAATGATTTTACTGTAGTTACTTTCCTTACCATCATTTGGTGACGTAGTTTGTCTATAGAATCCAGTGCCTTGCAGTCATAAAACAGAAGCATTGCTTTTCTTCCAGCCTCAGCCATATCTGAATGTAGGCTTGAATTTGAACAAAATATTTTTGCAATAGAACGGAGCTCTGTCTTGTTCATCTGTTTGAGAAATGATGAGGATTTCCCAATCAAAAAAATTCTGGATGTTGTATCGCAGCCCGTGAAAGCATGCAGAAACAGAAGGAAGTTGCAATTTTCACGACCTAACAGAGATTGCATGTTGAGGATATGATAGACTGGTTTGGAACATGATCCTCGTCTTATGTCACTGCGATAGTATAGCTTGAAGCCATTATCCTTTGCCTCTTAAAGAAGGAGAATCAGCAAGTCGGTATCTTCACCTATTACAGTGGTATGTGCATGTGCATGTTCTGAAGATGAGACTGGAGCACGAACAATGTCTATATTGGCATCCCCATCTGTGTTGGGAACAGTACAGCCTTGTTTCTTAAGCAATTCGCCTATGAGGGAAGCCATTGCTTGCTTGTTTTTTCATTGTCCAGAAACTCTTCCTTTTTTCCAATAAATTTCACGTATGGTCTGAAATTAATATATCTACTGTTTTTTTTTGTAGCGTCATCTGTGAGCCACATCATTGATCGTTGGATACCTAATGTAATTATCAAAAACCATGATAGGTTTTCCATATTGTTTAACAATAAAATCAGCGTAAGACATAGCAATGTTTTCATATGTATCATTTTTTACACCAGGAAATGCGACGCAAGAACGATCCTCCATCCAATATGTACCTTTCTGTACTTTCCACGTTGTCATATTTTTCATTGTGTAAATTTTTAATGTGTTTGACTAGTGCTTGAGCTAACTGAGATTTGTCTGAATTCCTCATCATACTTGGTGATTCAAATAATGCTGCAGGGTACGCACACGGTTCATAACGCATGACATCTCCGAGATTCATTTCACCACAAGTGCCAATAATCATCATTCTTTGGAAGAGGAGCGCTGGATCTATTTGTATATCTAAGTCATCTTTATAACTACAAATGGCGGCAGCAGATCCTAGAGTTTTCACTTTCTTTGACCTTTTAGCCGAATACCTAAATATATCCTTCCCTATCATTTTGGAAATGATGATTATACCAAATAAGTGCAACTCATCAACATTAACTTCTTTTTTAGCTGTTACGCCTGTAACAATTTTGCGTAGAGTAGAATCAGAATGAAATGGCGATATGTGTTCCAGTACATCGGCCACTTTTTAAATGTCATTGCTGCTCCTCTTCTGTCTGCTGTCTCTTATAGGTATTTTTGATAATTTTATAAAAGTTACACACTCCCAATGTTATTCCTATAAGAGTTTGAAGCTACAAGTTAGCATAGAACTCAATTTTTAACTATTTTCAAAACATCATTTAGTACACTTAAAATTGATATTTTGAATTGAAACTGGCAGCAGAGCAAAGTATATACACTTACGTTAATAAAAAGTACAGTATGGAGCTGTTTATAGCATTTATTATGTACGTTAGAGGTTAGAGATTAATTAAAAAAGGTTAACATTACAATAATCTCCACAGAGATGCATTATTAAATGGCCGCCAATGGTAAAGCATGTACTTTTCAGAGGCTCATTAAAATACTAAAAGTTATAAAAAGAATCTAAAACTCACTCACTAGTGTTGTATAAGCTTCAAATTACACAAATAATGTAGTAATCCGCTGTTAAATAATCATTTAACACCATAAATATAATCTTGAAAAACACTGACATGACAAACTACTCTGGTCAGATCACAATCACAGCACAGCATGTATAAAAAATATCGATATGTTTGCTTAAAGTCTCCTTAACAAAGTAAATTGGTAATGAAATGTCCATAAATGCAGGGGTCGTGCGTGTCCTGAAATTTTATAGCCAGGAAATTTTTCGGTATCAGTATTTTCTTATAGAAAATTACTTCTTAAATAAGGTGAAATTTCGCGCGTTTAAGCTAGATTTATTCTTCTATTAAAAAATACTGATATTTGCCCTGAAAAATTCCCTAAAGCATATTATTAAAAATGTTCCGATGCCTGGGAAAGTTATGCACAACTAGCATTTATAAGCACTGGAATCGATTCGGAGCCAGTTGCAATTGCGGATACATGAGATAAAGGAACGGGATTAACAGAAAGTATAGAAATTTAATAGAACTATATCTCGCGAACCACTGGACCGATTTTGATGCGGTAGGGCTTAAAATGTTCAGAAAGACTTAATATGTAGAAAGAAAATATAGTATAGGGCTTGCCTGAGGCCGGAGATATATCTCCCCATCGCCGGAGCTTGAAAAACTCACCGCATACCGGATGACTGTTAGGAGATCGGTCTAGTAGTAATACAGTTTAGAATGAGTTATAGATACTTTACTTTATCTTGTTCCAAAAGCATTATTGGTTGTCAGTTGTTCGATAAAAAATGAATATTTGCAGTCCAAATTGCTTAGTGTGCCCTCTGCCGTCTTCCGCCTCAACTAAAAGCTATACAACAGCACAACAACGCAAAACGGCATATGATTCAGTCCGTTTTGAAATCCGTTTTTAAGGGTGTTCCCGTGATCGGATTTTGTCTGATTTTGGTTATATTTCTCAGTAATGGTTAAGGATTAAAAATCAGTTAACAGAGCTTCTATTGCAATTTTGCTCGGGTTGAAGGTGTATTTACTTTAATTTGCCTGGACTAACCTTCAAGTTGATCTTTTATCAGTATGTTGGCAGAAGTCCAAGTTTGAACACGCACCTATATCCGAGTTATTCTTTTTGAAAGTTTTCGTTACTATTAGAGTCAGATTGACCCCTCGTCTCTGAAACTGTGACTGAAAAAATATATAACGCACCAGTTAATTTCTACGTATTTAGCATTGCAATCCGCTTCCATTGTCTAGAATAATTTATTGTTGTTTAAAAGAAAGTGGATAATACTCAACCAGGACATTCCAGGAAAAAAATTCGGCCATGTGATCCAGATTTTGAAAAAACTCTAATGCAGTGGTTTGAAGAATGCGAAGTTGCGGAAGATGATTCTCATATTAGACATATTATTATTTATTATTTTATGACACTTTTAGAAGAAGATAAAATGTTGCAAAAACCAACGCAGGCAGTTGTGCGCTTGTCTGCTTGTATTGCAGGCACAAACAGGAATATAATAGCAAACAACTGGTTTTCATCAGTTGAGCTTGTAAAAGTTTTGAAGGAAAAAAACTTAACTAATGTTGGAACATTAAAAATAATAATAATAAAATAAATAAATAAATAAAACAGAAATACCTAAAGAATTCCTTTCAAACAGAAGCAGAATAGTCGGGAGTTCAATTTATGGCTTTTCGATGGATCTTGGTATCATATTTTCCTAAATAAGGCAAAGCTGTATTGCTAGTGTCGTCTTTGCACTCATCAATATCCCAAGACACAGACATCAATAAGACGGAACTGATCGCTTTTTATAATAATACCAAATCTGTTGTTGATGCCTTGGATGAAAAATGTGTCATATATTGTACTGGTCGGAGAACCAGAAGGTGGCCAATAGCTATATTTTTTCGCCGTATGTATATAAGTTCAGTTAACGCATTTCTTATTTACCAGACCACACGAGACTATAGAAATGAGTCAAGGCTAGATTTTATAAAAAACCTCGCAAAGCAGCTTGCCGGAGAAGAGTTAGATAGGAGGTTAACAAATACCCGTCTTCGACAGGAAGTGAGATTTTCAATTGCGAATATACTTGGCAAAGAAGAGGAAAAAGTAGATGCAGATAGCAGTTTAAAATTACCTACTAGAAAATACTGTACCATTTGCCCAAAAAAGTAGAAAAGGAAAAATTCTACTCTATGCCACTCTTGTAAACACCCAGTAAGTGGACAATGTTCCGTAGCCGTATGCCACAGCTGCATTTGAATGATGTAAAAAGCAAAAAAAAAAAAGATTAAAGAAATATTCTTAAGGTAATATTTTAAAATATTGTATTCTTCATTTTTGTTTGTTTAATTCTAACAGTTATTAACATTAGTGTCATCCCATGATATCTAAACGAAGTAAGTACTCATTAAAAAGTTGTTTAGGTTTTTCTTATATTATCTTTCCAACAATTAATATTATAACATTTAACAGTTTTAATATAATTATTTTTAATATTTTGGTAATTACATGATTTCCAGACAATATTGCTTTTCCAAAATATATTCCAATGCTGTTTACAAAAGATAAAAAGAAAAATAATATTGGAGTCCTTTTCACTCTATGTCTCTGACAACGTAAGGAAATTCATGTCTCTAGTTACGGGTTAAATGAAATCCAATGAATACTTTTTTATCTGCAGGTCTGTATACCTAGAATTACCATGAACTTATTTTGTGTCCATAGAACTTATTTTGTGTCGATAACGTGCAGAAAAACAAGAATAATGTAATTGAAATCCATAGGTCCCGTATGACTCACTCCGGTATTTCTAGGTATACAAGGAATACGGTAATTCTAGTGTTAAGAAATATTAATGTCGTAACTCTAATCTGCCAATTTATTCAGATTTTATAAACATTCAGAAAACAGTTTAAAGACGGCTTAAAATAAAAACCACTTCATAAATTGTGCATTACAAATACAAACAATTAAAATTATCCCCATCAATTCAAATACTTGCAGTGATATTTTGTACTCTAGTATTGATAATAGATGGCGGTAGTTGTTGATCTTCAAGAAGAAAGATAAGTGAAATTTCAATTGAGTGTGTTTGGAAAACATATAACATAAAACATTTATCAACGTAATTGACTCTTTGAATATTAACTTTTTCTATTTATGAAGTGGTTTTTATTTACTGACGTGTGTAAGCTGTTTTGTAAATGTTTTTAATGTCTGGATGAATTTGTGAATTATTAAGTGTTTTTGAATTATATAAATTATCTCTCTATTCTAAAAAAAAGTAACTACCGCTGTCACCGCCGCCGCCGCCGGTTTTGAATTTTTTGTGACCGGAGGTCTTTCTTCGTTAATATTAAGAAAAATAATGCATACAAAAATATGAAAATCGGTGGTTTTATACAGAAATGTTTGATAAACACGCTGATGCAGACAGTTTTCAAATCGAAGAATTATTTTAAGAGATATTTAATGCTAAAGTTGGACAAAATCGTTCCACTAAAAAAGTTTTATAGGAGCAAAAACTATACATCGGAATTTAATAATTTTTAGATCATTTTATACGTTATAATTTCCCGGTGTGCAGAATCAATTAATTTTTTTAATTTGACTCATTTTTCGAGGTTTCATTTCTATTTTAAATTCAAATTTTCAGCATTTCGAGAGATATTTGTTTCTTATTTCAGAAAATTGTACTAATTTAACCTGTTGCCAACTTTATAAACAACGGAAACAATAATGTTTGCTTCAAATTAAAAATTTATTTACACGTGACTATTATAAACAGAAAAAAACTTTCAAATTAGAATTAAATAATTACTTATAAAAAGCAGGAACTTATTGAAAATTACTTCATCTATAATTACACATGAATTTTAACAGAGAAAGGATATTGTAAAATAATAAATTTATTAACATGCGTTAGAAGTCTTAAATAGGAGAAATTACATCACAATTACGTCACATTACAGTTATTACATAAAATGAACACAAAATAATATTGCAAAACAGTATAAATTTAAAAATAGCACGAGACATTTACTTGATATTTTGAGATGAATTTTTCAACTATTTTTTTTTTGGACAGCGCAAATAATATTTCATTTCTAATAAAAGCATTTTCACGTGAATATTAAAAAGGGAAAGAAAAGTTTGGTGAAAATTACGTCAGATTAAAAATGATATATTTAAAATGCCTTATTTAAAAGGACTTTCTTTTCGCTTTGTTAAAAAATACCGGGAGACAAAGACTCTGTTTACTTAATTCATTTTATATTAGATGATTTTGAAATGTCATTGTATCTTTTAACAGCAGCTGAGAGAAATGAATAGAAACCCGTTTATAGGGAGATCGCTTTTGTTTTTTTAATTATAATTCAATCTTCCAAAATCTTTTTAAAGCCGATCAAATTAGCGTGCTTTTAGAGACTGCAGTGTCTGGACGGGGGTTGGCGAGCGTAGCTCGTAGGGGGCTGAGCCCCCTAGTATTTATAAATAAATAAATATATATTATATATAAGGGCCAATTGAGCGGAAAACGTTCTAAAAATATTCTTAAGTACGATTTATTAAGAATTGTTAGAGCTAGGAACTTGAAATTTGATATGGCTGTTACTTTTAATACGCAAAGGCGCACGCAGAACTGTTCCTATAAAATTTTAAATTTAAAAAGGGTTAAATGAGCGCAAAATGTTCAAAAATTACAATTACTTTAAACGACTCAGCCCATTTAAACAAAAACTTTCACGATTAAAATGGTACTAATCTCTGCTTAAAACTCGGCTAATTTTAACTGTGCACAACTGTTCGCAAAAAGGTGAAAGAGCGACCAAACTTTCCAAAATTACGACTTCTTTAAATATGTTGTGTCTAGGAACATGAAATTCGAGAAGGTGGTTGCTTTTTAGATAAAATTCATCGAAAGAAACAACTCAAAAACATTGAAATTTAAAAGCGCAAAATGAAAAACAAAGGTTCAAAACAGTTACTAAATTACGATTTTTTAGAATTGTTAGGGCTAGAAACGTAAAATTCGACATTATATAATTATTTTTAAAACGTACATTCTTGCTCAAAATAGCTTCTAAAATTTTGAAATTTAAAAGGGTGAAATGAAATGAAAACGTTATAAAATAATGGCTAGTTAACACGTTGAGTGCCACGATGACACTGAAGCGCTGAAAAATTTACAATGATTAAAGTAATTTTAAAGAAAGTATTATCCTGTAATAAATAAAATGTAGGTAAATTTTAAATAAATGTTCAGTAATTACTTAAAACAATATATATTTTTTAGTTTTGTATCGTATGTTAGACGTCAGCCATCGGTGAAAGACGCGTTTTAAACGGAAAGTTCACTGTCAGTCACCGTTGACTGACGTGACGCTTAACGTGTTAAGAACTCCGTAACCTATTAATTTTTTTCACAAAATAATGATTACAGTTTCTGTTTAAAAATAGGCTATATTTTATCTCTGAAAAAACGTGGAAATTGTTTTAAACAAGAGTGGAAATTGTTTTAAAATAAATCGACTTTGATGCTGCTGAAGTTAGAATTGTGAAATTTGATATTGTGGCTACAACGTAAATGCTCGGTTCGAATGTTTGTTAATATACTACTCGATATTTAAAAAGATGAAATGATTAGAAAACTCTGTATAATCATGATTACTCGCAATCCATCAGGGATGAAAATTTTAAATGCGACATGCAGGTTTCTATAGGCCTGGGATTCCCTCAAAGTAAATTTTGAAAAAAAAAAATCGAATTTCAAATGGCGAAACGGGAAGAAAAAGTTCTACAATTGTATTTTCACTGTGATTTCTCTGAAATTGTCAGCTAAAAACTTTTAATTTTGGCATAAGCACATTTTGGCACAAACACTGCATTTTTTAGTTTAAATTTTAAAAAAACTGAAAAAAAGTTATTTATCATGCCAGTGTTAGATACAAGTTTTCTGAGCAGTAAGATAAAACGCAAGTACCAGTAACTTCTACCATTCATTAAAATAATAGTAATAAAGATATATGATACAAACAAGGTAAAGAAGTACCTCATATTCATCCTTCCACTGCAAAAAAATGACAGTTAAATATACTAAGTCAATATTTTCTAATTTACTACTTAACTTTTATGGTGATTAAAGTTATACTAATGCTGAAAAAAAGGAACAATTGTTGGTTTCTAGGAAACAGACTTTGAAGCATTTGAGCAGATTTTAAAAATTCTTTCATAGTTAGATAACTGATAAACAGAATTCCCATGTTGTCTGCATTGTACTACATGTTTTTTTTTAAGGCTTTGGCGGCAAATGGGTCCGAATGACGATTTTCTAATTAATTCAAGTCTCATACTTACCTATACAAGAATGCAATTTCTTCAATATGTGACATAACTGATATTATTTAAATTATTCATAGAAGTATATTTTCGCCAAAGAGAAATAAGCAATACTTGGCATATTTAAACAAGTACATGTGCAAAGCCGTGTATTTTGCTAGTATTTTATCAACCAGGATGATCCGTGCTCAGCTTTAGCATTGCAAACTTTGAAATTATTTACTGATACGTTTTCCATTAGTTTTGAATTAACCCCAATTGTTAATAGAGCATCGTGTTTTAACGAAATGTTAGTGTTCTTAAAAGCGACAACGAAATGTGAGTGTTCTTAAAAACGACAACGAAATATGGGTGCTCTTAAAATCGACAACAAAATATGTGTGTTGTCAGAGGCGACAACGAAATGTGAGTATGTCAAAAAACCCTATAATAATTGGAGCGTTTTGTTTGCGCATGGAAAATGTTACTTTGACACAATGTAAAAAAAATCTGTAAAGCTACAAAATTTTTTCTAGGAAACTGGGAGCCCTAGAACATTTTATGTAGCTGTAATCCGGGTTAAAGACAAAATTTTAGTAATGTTATTGGAATTTTAGTAGACTCTTTTGCAAAGGTACAGATTTCTGTAGCTTTACAAAAACTAGTTTTGTAGATTTACATCTTTTTTTGTATAGTGTACAGATAAAATTTTAGTACGCATACAAGTTTCTCTAACTTTACATCTGTAGAATTACAGTTTTTTTTACAGTGCATCGAAAATAATATATACGACTATTTATGTCTGTGGAAATATTGCAAAAATGAATTACTTTCATCCATTTCGCCGAATTCCTGGAGAGTAGATTGAAGTTCAACCGTTTCCTCTATGGTCTGGTTTATTTTTGAGAACATTTTATGTACATCTTCTACCTATCAAGAAAAGACCAATTTGTATTCTTTTAACTTTCATCACAGGGAAATTTTAGAAATGATATTAATACCTGGAGATGAAAAATATATAGAACTAGGACTTATTTGTTTCTGCATATTATGAGTATATATCGCTAATATCGCTTCGAGAGCAATTAATTGTGAACTCACTTCGTCAGGTGAGTAGCAGTTGTGAGTAGTCAACACTGACAACTGGAAAACATGTTCTGTTTTCACTTTATTTGTTTACCTACTCTGTGCTACTAATCACCTGAAGGGAATATCTGATAATTATAGCCTAAGTCATGAGACTGTTATCAACGGTTCCGGACTGACCACTTCGCTTTTTATATGCCAGGCGGTCATTTTGTACTTTAATTTTAGCCAGTTGCAGTTGATAAATCTCAAAATATTGTTCCATCGCCATCATTTCAACTATACTTTAATATTCCAATTCATGTAACTGTCATAAACAATTACGGGCTGACCCCTTCACTTTTCATACGCAAGGCGGCCATTTTTAATTAAAATTATTTTTTCGAACAAAACTACATAAAAGTTGCCATGATCGCAAAGAATACTTGATACTTTTAATGTTAGCTGGGTGCAAATCTCGATAATAGCTCTTTTTTTTTTTTATCTCGCCAAACAGAATTTTTTATTTTTTGCGAAATAAATTAAAATAATGCTTTGATGTTCAAATTAAATGTCATGGTTTAAGGTATTATTTATTATTTTTCATTTATTTTCTTTTTCTTATTAAAAAAAAAATAATAAAAGAAGTGAGAGTCATGAATTTTAAAGGTTTCAGTTTTAAATTAAAATTATGAATTTTAAATAAAATGAGTGAAAGGATTATATCTTAAATGAAATTAATGAAATACGGAAAAAAAATGCGATGGAAACAATGTTTGGCGATTTATCACTACTCCGAGTTACCATAAAAGTACCGAGTTCTCGATTTCTCCGTCATCATCTACCGATTTGGCGAAGGATTGAGCAAATAAATTAAATTATAAATAAAAGTAAGAAGATACAATGTTTAGCATACATTTAAGGTAGACCAAACTGGTCGCCAAGGGCGGATAGTATCTGATAATTAATTGCTCTTGAATGTACAGTAGTAATGACCATTAAAATTCACGAGACACAAAACAGTATGGATTTTTTATTCTAAATCTCAGTTCCTTTATAGCCGAGTTTTATATCATTTGCTATACATGGTGCAAAATTTTCTGTTGATTATAATTCATAACTTTCCCAATAATGAAAACATTGCAATGATATACTTTCATATGCAATGATATATACATAATACTTTGTGGGAAATAACATACTATCATCTGCAATGCTAGAAGTGAATAATAATTTTAGTATTTTGACCCTTTTTACTGTCATCCTTTCGAAATATGGATAGTTTAGTTAAGTGTTATTTAAATGTGAATGGTAGCCCTTTAATAGCCCTTCTTAAGATGTTATCACATTTTGTGTTAAAGGAAGACATGCTAAAAATTATGACACGCATCTTCATTATTATTAAAGTTATCAATATAAATCTGCTTTAGCTGGAAACGCACTGTTTTTTTAACCAAATAACTGCAAACTAGAATTACAAGTCAAATAATGCTAACTTTTCTGTATACCGTTACACCACTTTTTTTTATTACAAGCGTTCGCTGACAGCTTAACTATACATTTTTTAAAATATATTTTCTAGGCTATATTTCCTAAAATACCAATAGTATTGGTAACTTTCGATAATATTACAGTATCCATATACAGTAAAACCTCCCTAAAGCGACCAGCTTTCGTTCCAATAAAAAGTGGTTGCTCCGAGAGGTGATCTTTTAATGGAGGTGATGTTTAAATCTAGATTTTAATTATTGAAAAAAGGTAACAATTAATGTTACTAAAATTTCTTTTTCACATTAGGAAAAAATATAAAAATTTAAGTATCAAAACAAAAGTTAATTATATAAGTTAATTACTGCAGAGTTTAAATAATGAATACATTGACGTTTGCTTTAATTTTACAGTTTTATCTTATATAACTTTTATTTTTTTAAGGGGATGAAATAATGACTGTTTCATTAATTTATCTACAGTAGAGCCCCGATTATCCGCGGAATTGGGTGGCAGGGGCACCGCGGATAACAAAAATCGCGGATAATCCGAAAGAAACTGAAAATGAGGTGCAAACACGAAAAAAAAATGTTTCAACATAAAAACTATGTTTTAGTGTACAAAAAACATGATAAAACGCTTAAATATGTATATATGCACAGTAGAGCAGAAACATTTGCTTTACGTCTAAAGCACTAAAATAAAAACAGTAAACAAGAAACAATGCCATACATACTGTATAAAAAGTGTTGTGTTAAACCTTTTTAAAAAAATCAGTCACTTTTTTTTTTGCTTCTTGCTTTGGAAACACCCTTTCTTTATTCTAAATTGTACTTTCTTTAACATAAGTTTTTCTGCGGGGTAATTCGAATTTTTTGTAATCCGAACACGCACCGGTTACAATTAGTTCAGATTAGTAGGGTTCTACTGTATTTTAAACGTGGCAACCGAAACTAGAACTATTCTTCAATTACTTTCGAATACACGAATTAATCTGTTTATGTTTATTAGTAGGGTTTATTGTATTTTCCTTGTTGTTGGCTTGAAATTTAAAAAAAAAAAAAAAAAATGAAAAGAAAAGAAAGAAAGAAAAAGAAAAATCGCTTCGCGGATAATCGGGGCTCTACTGTATTTCTTTGAGTGTTTCCTGACAGAATAAGGCAGGGGAGTCTATTGATCGTCATTCTTTATTTGTCATCAACGTTAAATTCATTGCCTAAAAAGGCACAAAAGGGTTTAAACAAAAGTTACTGGAACAAAAAAATCTAAATTTAGTTTAGAAGTTTGATGAATAATGCGCTTTCCGGAATAATTTTTCTAATAAAACCTTCTTCAAGGGACCAGGAAAAAACAGAATTTGTTTTATTTTCTTCAAAAAAAATGGCTCGCTTATGGAGGGAGTTGAACTGGGGTGGTCTCTGAATGGAGGTCAAATTAATATTGAGCCTATGGGAATAAATTTCGTTCCATGAAAAAATGGTCGTTGAGGGAGGTGGTCGCACTGTGATTTTTCACTGTATAACACATGTAATCTTCTTTTGTATTGTGTGGAGACATGATTATACACAATTCTAGGTACAGTCGTGGAAAAAAAAAGTAAACACCCGCTACTAACTCCGCAACAAATTATCGTAGAAGAAAGTTACTGGTACCGAACGATTTTAATTAAAGTCTACTTTTAAATGATGTATAAAAAATTTGCTTAGGGGGCCATCTACATATTAAAACGAACCATAACTTCATTTTTTTCAATAGCAATACCCAATTCTGACAGCATAAATGAACTCTACACCCTTCAAATAGCCTGAAAACAAATTTTTATGCAATTCGTACCATAAGTTTCCGAGAAATTAATTATTTTAAAATGAGCGTATTTTAAGGGCTGTATCCAAATTGAAGTTGGGTTCTCGATTGCTAACCGAGAGAGCCGCCTTCTTGATCAAGGCACCTTAAGCAGTTAATGAAGTCTGTTAGATAACAAGGCAGCAGAAGAAATTTCAAAATATCTACTCACTTCAATCATAGACAAATCATACTCACTTCATCACTACAATCATGCTTAAACCATCATTTTGCTGTTTTTTAAGCATAATTTGAAAACTACTTGGAAGAAAAATGTGAAATTTGGGATTTTCATATAGCAGGACTTAATAAATCTAAATCCATCAAAAAAAATGTAGGTTTCAATTCATAATTTTTTCGAATATTAATTTCATAATTCATAATTCATATCATAAAATTATAAAAATTGCAAATTCAGCGTATTTATGTTTGGGCACATTAGTTTTATTTCTAAACAAAAAATTAGCACATTAGGAGCATAATTTCAGAAGATATAAATAAAAATATGAAAATGTAATTTAACATTAGAAGCACTAAATTTTGAATGTTTATAATTCAAAAACTTATCATTCAAATGACTTGAAATTGGGTGTCTAGGCATATTTTGAACCAAAGATGTGAAATATCTCGTTAAAATTGGGTATTGCCATTGAAAAAAAGGAGGTTTGGGTTTGTTTTAATATGTAGATGAACTCCTAAGCAAATTTTATATACTTCATTTAAAAGTAGACTTTATTTCAAATCGTTCGGTACCAGTAACTTCCGTCTACGATAATTTGTTGAAGAGTTAGTAGGGGGTGTTTACTTTTTTTTCTCCACGACTGTAGATACGCGCCATTAATGAACAGAAATAAATGTAACAACAAAATGATGCGTGTTTCATTTAGTTTTGCGAGAATGAAATCGCATGCCTCTCGCACCTGTAGTGGAGCTCTAACTTTATAACTGGTTCGAGATCAACCCTTTCAGGGGAAAAGTTCTTCTGTTGCTAAAATGTTAAATGATTGAATGACACCGGGATTTATGAACAAATTTATATGAAAGTAAGTAAAAGTTTTTTTCGCATACGCTTTACAAGGTAAAATTTAATTCCTACATTCTGATGCCATTGTGGCATTTAGGAATTAAAATTAAGTGGTACATATAATATACCGGTGCCCTTCAAGGGGCTAAGTGAGACACAGAGTAATGCTTTCCTATAAAAATCGCCAATCTATGCTAAGGAGTTCCAGTTTTTCGCTTTTTTCGCTTATCTAGCACTTAAAAAAAATTAATAATTAAATAATCATACTAAATTTCCTTAGGAAAAATTCGACAAACTTTATGAAAAATATATAATGTTTAAAATTTAACTTAATAAATTAATGATTATATTTTGTTGATACATTAATTGTACAAATTAGGCTTCTATTTCGATTTTTTATGAACGTGTCATCAAAATATTGTCGACATCTGTTATAGTTTCTGAATTAAGTTATTACACCTTTTTATAAGTTTTTGAAAATATTCCTTTTTCAGCTTTGCTAAAATGTGAAATTTTTAGCCCAACATATAAAAATTCGTCTCCCAAAAATAACGTTCCGTTGTATAAGCCAGCCGTAAAACAAAGCAGATGTATCATTGTACTGTTAAATACTCTACTGCATTTTTTAAACTTCTAAGCATCGCACATTTTCGTTTTTTATACCGTCGTATTGAGGAAAACAGCACTTTTAAATGCAATCTGTTAGAAAAGTGCATCTCAATTTATTTTGGAGATATTAATCTTTTTTGTAGTTTTTAGCGCCGTTTGTTTAAGTTTGGCTTCTCAAGTACTCCATTTCTGTAGAAAGTAAAGAAAAAATAGTTGGAAAATAGTAGTTATATCTTTCTGTTGCCCTTTTTCAATAACAGCAGAAAAAATGTAATTAAAATACGTGCTATTTTGAAAAAATATAAATGAATGATTTCTGATAACATGGAACTATTATAAAGTATATTTAATTTTAAGTATCTATATTAATATTACAAACAGATGAAGGCATATGAATCATTAGGTAGCCAATTTTTTTTGTCTGGTTTCTTGACATTTCTTTTTTTGGATTTGTGTATTCTTTAGCGATAGATGTCAACGTCCTATGCATAGTTTACTGTAGAAGTTGTTTAAGACTGGATCGTAAATGTGGAATTTTTCAGCGAATGCGGCTGACGTAATTTTATATAAACTAAAAGCGCGTGTTTTAAGTCTTAAAACTGAAATATGTTTTGTACTATCTATATTTATAGACATATACAGGGTGTCCTCTCTCAACGGTGTCCAATGGCTAATTTGTAAACCGTTAGTCATAGAAATATAGTTCCAATTGCAAAAATGTTTTAAAGGGGGTTAAATAAGTATTTTTAAAGCTATTTGGGTCAAGAAAAACATTTATTAAAAAATCACGAAATTTAAATTTTTATACAGTCCCCCGGTCCTATAAGTGTTATTTAGTAAATATATCCTACTGCACTAAAAAGTAAGACAAAAAAAGTCCCATTCCACTGCGATTAAAACTGACCGAGTAATAGATGTTTAAAGGTGGAGTATCTTTTTTGCTGCAAAATAGGGGTCAGTCACAAATTTACTAGAAATAAAAATAATCATCAGATATGAAATTTATCATTAAACATTGAGAGTAAAATTGACATTACAATTATATTTTGAGATTTTTGTTCATTCTGACACATTAAAGCAAAATATACAACTTGTACTAAAAATATAAGTAAAAAAAAAAAAATAAATAACAGAAATTTTGTTACATCTCCCCCCACCCTCCTTACCGACTCAAACACAGACACAAGAAAGCTGAATTTGTAAGTATTTTTTTGTACCATCTTAATGTTCTTTTTTTTTTTTGGTATGCGTACATTTTTATACATAACTTTTGAATGGTTACTCTAAATATGTTAAGGAAAATAATATGTCCCTTTTTGAAAATGATCCTCGTATCACTTTTATGTTCTTTTAGAATAAACATCAATTATTTGAATTAAATGGTGCTACCCGTGCGTTTACTTCAATGATCTAAATAAGCATAACAAAACTGTTACAATATTTTAATATTTTGTTCTAATAGAGCACAGATTTATCCATTATAGGTCGCACATCTTATAACTGTCCACATTCTCATTTTTTAATGAACTTTTCTTTTTTTTTTTAAGATTGTGTTCCATTTGTCATGTTATAGTAATGATAAAAAAAATATATATATATATATTATTATTTTTACATTACCCCTTCTGAAAATTCCACTGTCCCTCCCCTCAGCAAATATTCATTACAGCAGTTAAAAATAATTTTAAGTTAAACATTTAAATCTGTAAAAATATTAATACTTTTAAATTGTTTAAGATTATTAAATTATTTTTAAATTAAAAATTAGGAAATACATATTGTTAAATCAAAACATATATTAAATTATTAAATTTTAACATTTAAGAATTTATACTTTTTTTTTTTGCCACACTTCTCGCTAATTCACTTGCTAAGAAAGTTTCAGAAGCATATAAATCACTTTTGCCATCAAAACACTTGCCTCTGATGGTTTCCGCCAAGCACGAATACCGCCAAGATGAGTCACTTTGAGACCGAAATCTCTGGCCAATCAGATTGCGTATTGCCAAAACATGTTTGGGAAAAAATATGCATTTTAAACCTGGGAAAGTATTTGTATGTGCATGATTTGAGGTCGCAAGTGTTTTTGCACATCTATTGTGCAAATAAAGTTGTTTACCTCATTTTCCTTGTCCAACAGCAAAAGAAAAATTTTCACTCCATTTAATATTTATTTTTTTGTTTAGCAAGTAGAAATTGTATTTTGAATTTGGTCTCTAAAATATTTTTTTCAAACAAGTTTTTATATTTGCTTTGAAGAACTAAAAAGTTGAATTTGAAAAAAGCATAATATCATTAAAATGTATTTTAACACTAGAACGCCTGGAAGGAGTTGAACCGACTCCGACCATATGATTAAATGTCCACGGGAACCAGAAATTCTTTCATAAAATAAGTTAAATTTAAACCACGCAGATTTACGTTAAATAAATCAATCAAATAATTTTAAATAAAAATTTTGGGTGTTTTTTATGAAACTTGAGTAAAATTTCCGGACGTTCTAGTGTTAAGCAATCCTTGCTCATACATCGTAATGTATCTGACTTCTGTTGTGCGGCACTGTATAATAAATCTACTAAAAAACAAATTTTCAAAAGTAAAAAAAAAAGGCCAAGCAAAAAAAAAAAAAAAAAAAAAGTTGAAAGTTGTGGCTAAAAAAATAGTGTGATATCAAATTTCCAAGCTTATATTACGGTACTTATTTAACATTTTTTGATAAAAATTTACCATATGTAAGTCGAGTACCTAAGTATGTGTTGATAGAAAGCCTTTTCTCCTTTACTAGATACATCATACCGTGTTTCTGAAAATTAAATTTTTTTAAATTATGCATGATGGGCTTGGCGGCCATCTTTCCATATTTTACACAAATTTCTAAGCACACAAGTTCATTGTTAAGATTGGAAGTTCGAAATTGTTACTAAAGCAAACATTTTATTCTTTTAATTTATGGAAATGAGTGCCTAAAAATTTGTGTCTAAAAATAAAGCTGAAGTAACGTCAGGTTTCATCTTATGATTCTCTCTTTTCGGAGGGGGGGGAGGGGTATTAATTAATTAGTTAAAGCAGTAAAAATCAATTTGTTTTTTAAAAATAAAAAACTTTCTTAATTTATCTGTCTGTAGCTAAAACTAGAAGTTCGAAATTCTTAATAATGCAAATATGTTACGAGCTTGAGTGCTTAGAAATTTGTGTAAAATATGGAAAGATGGCCGCCAAGCCCATCATGCATAATTAAAAAAAAATTAATTTTCAGAAACACGTTATGATGTATTTAGTAAAGGAGAAAAGGCTTTCTATCAACGCATACTTAGGTACTCGACTTACATATGGTAAATTTTTATCAAAAAATGTTAAATAAGTACCGTAATATAAGCTTGGAAATTTGATATCACACTATTTTTTAGCCACAACTTTCAACTTTTTTTTTTTTTTTTTTTTTTTTTTGCTTGGCTTTTTTTTTACTTTTGAAAAGTTGTTTTTTAGTAGATATCAGTTCTTTTTTTAAAACAAATGATATATAATTGAAATAATTGTACTAGCTCAAATTCAAATTAGTCCTTGTATAGACTTTATAAGCAGGGAGCAAACACAATATTATACATTTTGTTTACCTATCATTCATTTTTTATAGTGATTAATAATTTAAAAGTAAGGAAAGCCAATTTCTTCTTTCAAAGTATCAGTCTTTCTCAATTTATATCTCCTTAAAATTTTCTACGAAAGATGAAAATTTAGTAAAAAACAGAGTCGAAATAAAATATATATTTACAGGTAGTCTGTCAGTTAATTGTTTTTTCTAACTTTTTTTGCTGACGGTTTTGCAAAATAAATTTACCTTTACAAATACCTACGGTTAATCCAAGATTGAAACGCCGCAGGCATCTAAAGAATCGAAGATCTGTAAATCTAGCAATTCTAGACATAATAAAGGAACATTTTTGATAAAAAAAACCTAAAAATTTAAAGATATAAACTGTACATATAACTTCATCTTCATTTAGATCGTGTTATAGGGAAGAAAGAGTAAATATGTAATTTTACTCAAGTCTATTTATCCATACCTATTTGCATGAATGTGAGGATATTAATTTTCTATAAAATTTCCCCTAAATTGATTATTTTTAATAGTCTATTATTAAAGCCGCATATACATTAGAATTAAATATTTTTCGGTTAAAATTTGCCTGAAATCTATAGTCTTATCGTTCGTCAAATTTGTTTTTTTTTTTATGCCCAGACTCTTTTTCTGAACTCTGACAAAAGATCACAGGCATATTGAAGCTATCCAAGTTCTTATATCTTTCGATCGTATTTCCTTTTTTGAGGGGGGGGGGGGGGTGAGGAAGAGCCCTTAAGAACTTCGTTTTGTTCTCAGAATTCTGAATTATTCATTCAAAAGTTCTACCTACATAAGTCTTGTTGCAGAATTTTCATTAGCTAAGAGTTGCATCAAGTTATACATCATGTGAATCTACTAAATTAATTTTGTGAAATGCTAGATGGAAGCCATTGATATTTCCAGACCATTTGCCTACATTTTAAACTTGAGTCATTTACTACTATTCATTAATTTTCTATACGAATTAAAGAAGTCGTTGTTTCCATGCCAACTGTACCTTTCACTACTACTTGCTTATTTGTTTGTTTGATTTATTGAACACATACATCATATCACATGCGGATCACGGCGGGATTCGAATCTGCTTCTACCTACGCTCTCAAGCATGGTGTCTTATCCACTCAGCCACGGTGGGCCACTATTGCTTTCTCTAATGCCCAGATACTCAAATTTAACCAACTACACTTAGAATCATGGTCATAACAGAGAACATTTTTATGTTAGAGCAGTGTTGCCAGTGGGCTACTTTTTTTAAATTCAGATTTCTTGATTGCCAGCACTTATTATAAACGGTAAAATTCCCTTTGTTTTCGCCTTAATTAATATGTCATTAAATAAGGCGCATTTTACAATTTCAAACTAGTTGGATGTGCCAATCCCAAAACTTTCTTCTATCTTATACATCTTAATATTTCAAAACCTAGTTACACATGTTAATACTTCAATATTATTAGTTCAATACTATACCAACTTTGATTTTAATCTTAAATTTCTGCTCAAGTCAATTAAACGGACTAAAAACGAGTTAATCTATATCATGATATTTGTTAAAATTATTAATTTTTCCTTATTCTGTCGTTAAAAGCTGTTTGCGAATAGCCGGCATAGCAGGAAGTTTTCGCCTTAATTAATATGTCATTAAATAAGGCGCATTTTACAATTTCAAAAAAGTGGTGCCAATCAAGTATCTGAATTAAAAAAAGTAGCCCATCTGGCAACACTGTGTTAGAATGGTGACATATGTACAATTCGTGTACTCATTTTCAATTTTTTGTCCAAAGTACGGTAATTTAGTTTTCAGTAATAGACGAGGAAGATTTCAATTAAACTAACCAGAAAAGTTAACAAACATTGGCTTCCTAATTTGATTTGATTCAAAATTGTTTTAACCAACCAAAGTTAATGTCCGGGATCCAGATAAATTTTTCTCTGTTAGTAAAATTACATTGACCAATCAGTAGCCTCTATCCTTGCAGGCTTTTCGGTGTTTACTGCAAACATCAAAAAGTTCGGAAAAATGCAGACGTCTGATTGATCAATCTCATCCCGCTAATAGCGAAAAATCTATCTTGATCCCGGCCTATTCAACGACCTTTAAATATTGGAGAAAGCCTTGACACGTGTCAGGAAAACATCACACAAAGCAGGCAAAACAAAGAAGAAAAATCATTCATTGGCTCGTGAATATGAACAAGCCGATGAATGATTTTGTTTCTTTGCTTTGCCTGCTTTTTGTGATGTTTTCGTGACGCGAGTCAAGACTTTCTCAAATATTTAGGAGGCTTTGGCTTATTTCACCACCATGAAGTTATGAAAGGAAAGGAACAGACATGTCAATCTTCCCGTGTGAAAAACTAGTTACCAAAAAAAAAAACGAGTTCTTTCCCTCTCTTCTGCCCTTTTCTCTCTTGATTTTGACCGATAGCAGCCCATTTAGCAGTCTCCAGTACAAGATGCCGCTATATACGGTGGACGCAGGAGGGAGGGTGTTAGCGCAACCAATGACATAATAGGCCAGTTCATGATGTTTAAAAGTCATACGGAGTTGGATCGAGGCTAACGAAAAAGACAGGCTACCGCGGTGGGTCCGATTCTTCTTTTTTTACAAACCGCTGGAGTCACGTGATGCTCTTTTCACGCACCTTCTTTGGTGCATTCGAGCATCACGTGACTCCAGCGGT
Source organism: Maratus speciosus (assembly GCA_963932465.1). Lineage (NCBI taxonomy): Eukaryota > Metazoa > Arthropoda > Arachnida > Araneae > Salticidae > Maratus > Maratus speciosus. The sequence continues at coordinate 323,775,192 of OZ010792.1, read as the reverse complement.
CTGTAAAAAAAGAAGAATCGGACCCACCGCGGTAGCCTGTCTTTTACGTTATCCTCAGAGTTGGAGCATCTTTATACGATGATTAGTACAAAGCTGCGCGCCAATTTTTTTTTTGTGTCCATTGCCGTGTACAGATAATCAACTCCTTGTGACGTTATTAACTGGCCTTATATGTTGTTGGCCACAATTTAGGAACAGCTACAAATGACTTCATCTATATCTACTCCGAGGTAAACGAAAAAGACAAGCTACCGCGGTGCTATAGCGCCTAGAATATATAGTGTGGAAATCGGCTATCCCAGTAATACTTTAAAAAGTGCTAAAATATTGGATCTCTTAAATTTCAAATGATGCTGAAATCCAATGAGTCGATCACAGAGATCTCTGCAGGATATTTCCTAAAATTTTATGACGATTTGGTAACATCGTCTAGAATACCTAGTGTGGAAATATTTTATTAAACAACGCTAAAAATTTGTATCCCATAAATGATCGACGATACTGCTAAAATCCCAAGTATCGATCGCAGCGAAATCTGCGGGATTTTCGTATTACATTTTGTATAGTCTAGCAATATCTTGCAGTTATAGAAAATATCCTGCAGATGTCGCTGCGATCTGTATATTTCAGCAGCATCGTTGCACATTTAAGGATACAATATTTTAGCACTTTTTAAAGTATTACAGGCATAGCCAATTTCCACACTATATATTCTAGGCGCTATAATTTGGTCTAGACGCTCTAGCATTTTTTTTTACATTTTATTAACATACATCTGACCAGTGTGCTTGGCGTCAAGCCCGCTGTAATAATACGATGTTTACTTTGAAAGTATATCCCAGATGTCGCTGCGATCAGCTCCCAGGATTTCAGCGTCAGTGCACACTTAAGGGATACAACTTTTTAGCGCTGCTTGGATAGCAATTTTCCACATTATGTATTCTAGACGCTATAGCGGTGCAATACACGTGTCTCTTTCTTCTTTAAAAAATATCCTGCAGATGTCGCTGCAAATGACTGTTTGGAATTCAACATCGTTGTACATTTAAGGGATTCACTATTTCCGCGCTTTTTTAAGTATTGCTGGGATAGTCGATTTCTACAACATATAATCTAGGCCTATAACGGAGCTATAGTATCTAGAAGATACAGTTTAAAAATCGGCTTATTAAAAAGGTGCTAAAAAACTGTATCCCATAAATGTTGAACGAGGCTGAACGATGAATGTCGATCACAGCGACATATGGTAATTCCAACGTAACTATTTCAAAAGACATCAAATGAGAAAACGTTTCGCTCAGAGAAGATCTAGAAAATGTTGCTGCTATCGACATTTGTCATTCAGTATTTTTCAATATTTATGGGATTTAATTTTTAGCAATTTTTAAAGTATTACTGGAATAGCCGGTTTCCACACCATGACCATGATCTAGGTAGATTTTTCTTTGTTATCGCAACGAGATTGACCAATCAGAAGCTAGAATTATTGCTAACTTTTCACTGTTTGCAAAAATGTACCTGGATCTCGGCCTATATTTCTAGACGTTATAACTGAGCTCAAGAATAGTACAGAAAGCAAACTCCGTATTTTGATTCATTAAGGCCGGGATCCAATTAGGAACAAGTGTGTCGCTATAACGAAGTAGCGACATATGGCCAATAAAGGTTTATTGGTAGAAGTGATAAAACAAATCGTTAAAGGTCTTTGCGAGCGTGTCATTATCGTCAGACTAATGCATATTGAATTATTTCCCTAATCTAATAAAGCTCGTCCATGCGCGTATCGTCTAATGGAGGATATTCCAAATATGGGTTCAAGGCAGAAAAAGTCTCGTGGTACCGGCAATTTACCTAAAGAACTTCTAACTGATGAGAAGGGAAACAGGAAACTACTACTGCTTTCTCCCGTGAACTGTTTCATTGGCTAGCGGGGATTTACATTACGTCGACGGAGCCTTCCCTTCTTTACGTTAGACGTTTTTGCCTTGACCACGTGATCATAACGTAGATAGAATAGCCTCTATTCAAGAAAGTGGATTGCCGTACTATAGCACCTAGAATATATAGTGTGGAAATTGGCTATCCCTGTAATACTTAAAAGAGTACTAAAATATTCTATCCCTTAACTGTGCAACGATGCTGCTGAAATATACAGATCACAGCGACATCTGCAGGATGTTTTCTCAAACTGCAAGATATTGCTAGTCTATACAATGTAATACTAAATCCCGCAGATGTCGCTGTGATCGATACTTGGGATTTTAGCAGTATCGTCGCACATTTAAGGGATACAAATTTTTAGCGTTGTTTGGATAGCATATTTCCACACAAGGTATTCTAGACGCTGTAGCCATACGTTCGGCAAAAACTTGAAATGAGCATGCTTCCTGTGCATATATCACCACTCTTATGTATAAAGGCTCTCTGTTATGGTGTTGATTCTGAGCGCTCTTTGTTAAATTTCTATATTTGTGTTTTAGAGAAAGCAATACAGAAAAGTACTGTTACTATGGAAACAACAAATTCTTTAATATCGAAATGTATAGCAAAGGAGTTCAGAATCAGTGCCTTAAATAGTTTCGAATATGTATTGTCGTTATGACGATCAATACCCTTCCTGGATGTGGAAATGCAAAATTGTGTTCAACATAATGGAGGATATTCCATCTACATTTTGATCACGTGGTCAAGGTAAAAACTTCTATCGTAAAGAAGGGAAGGCTCCGTAGACGTGTAATGTAAATCCCCGCTAGCCAATGAAACGGTTCATGAGCAAAGTAGTAGTATCTTCCCTTCTTATCAGTTAGAAGTTCTTTGGATAAATTGCCGGTATCACGTGACTTTTTCAGCCTCGAACCCATATTTGGAATATCCTCCATTGGGCGCAATCTAGATAGATTTTTGGCTGTTAGAGAAACGAGATTCATCAATCAGAAGCCTGCATTTTTGTGAACTTTTCGCTGTTTGCAGAAATGCAGGCTATTGATTGGTGATTCTCGTTTCGCTAACAGCGAAAAATCTATCTGGATCCTAGCCTACATTTCTACAAACATTGCACTTCATCCACGGCACTAAAAAAATGACTCAAAACTTTCATGACATACGCCGGGATCCAGAAACAGCAAATATTCTCAAACATGCAGGCTTCTGATTGGTCAAACTCATTTCGCTAACAGCGAAAATTCTATCTGAATCTCAGCCATAGTTATCTTCGATGAAATCAATACAAAAGGATAATATAAAAGAAAATTATAAGATTTCTAAAATATTTTGGTGGGTTTATCGCTATTTGGCATAATTTGTAAACTTTAGAACTAATTAACAGTTTTTCGCTAATTATGAATAGAAAATTAATGTTTTTAAAGCTGAATTTTATAAAAGCACGTAGATTGAGTAAATATCTATCCAAAAATTCAATCCTTACTTTTTTCTGTCCATTATTTAAGTCTCTACCTCAACTGAAACATAAGTTGTGACGAAGAAAATAAATTTGTCATTTTCAGTATCTCGACGTTATTTTAAAAAAACTATATCTCTGTTTATAATTAATTTATGAGGATGCATTTGATCTCAAATTGAAGATCTTCTTTATTAGGTCCTTCTGGTGGTGGTTTTATTTTTCTGCGATGATTGCTTCTTTTGATATGGGAAATTTTACTCTGGCATATTTCGTCCATTTAACATGGAGAAGTTGTCATCAGTATAATAAGCAGTTACGGTGTCTTGTCGTTATTCTTGGCGTTTGTTTGTTTGGCGGGGTAGCATTTTTTTTCAGCTTGGCTTGGCAGAACGACCGTCCTGCTTGATATAAATGCAACGCAATTTCAATTGGAAAAAATGATATTATGCATCTCAATGCCTTACATAAATGTTACTGATTTGATTTTAAAAGTTTTGTTTGTAGGCAGTAATGTAAACGAAATTTTTAGTGTGGTCCTGTAAAATCACATAAAATCATATTAATATTATATTGTCATTGGATTAACATAATTATGCAAAATTTAACCTCCATCGGATATTTGAAAGTGAGTTAAAATTGGAAAACAAATTTTGAACTAGGAAGACATACATACGAACGTTGTGAGTTAAATAAAAGCTTAAAAAAATAATACAACTTTTAAAAATAAAATCATCAAAAGAAACACACTCATTTCCTTACAAAAAAAAAAAAAAAAAAATGTCTAAATACAATTGAGGACGTCAGTTTCGAAACTCGCCTTATCCGAAATTTAAAAAATCGTGTTTCTCTATCAGTCTATCTATTGGTAAATCTGTACCAATCAAATACTACAATCTCCAAATTTTCAATGAAAGCCAACGGACGCATTTAAAGGCTTTACGCGATTTCCCAAAATTTGATTTTCTCGATAAGGTGAGTTTTGAAGCTCACGTCTTCAATTATTTTAACCAATCTGAAAGTTAATTACTAAAAATTAACACTACCGTAATACTTATAAGGGGGACACCACTTTCAGTTAAATCGCTTTAGAAATACTTCTTTACATTATTTAAAACATTTTTGTAATTGGAACTATGTGTCTGTGTCTAACGATTTGGGAATTAACCATTGGACATTGTTTGGAGTGGACGCCTTATAATACTTTAAGCACTTCGTGTACGACCTCTCAAAGCTTGGCCCAATTCATCTGTTTTCAGTTACAGAAAAGTGGTTTAAGTCAGGAAATTGAAAGTTTCATAACTCGGTCAATTTTAGTGTTAGATGAATGAGACTTTTTTTTGTCTTACTTGTTAGAGAAATAGGAAAAGTTTACTAAATATTACTTATGGGACCGGGGGACCGTATAAAAATTTAAATTTCGTAATTTTTTAATAAATGTTTTTCTTAACCTAAATCGCTTTAAAAATACTTCTTTACCTCATTTAAAACATTTTTGTAATTGGAACTATATGTCTATGACTAACAGTTTAGAAATTAGCCATTGGACACCGTTGAGAGGGGACACCCTATATATATATTTCTTTTCATCGGGGGAGACACTAAATTCTGAAAAAAAAAAAAAAAAACAGAATTCCAGTTTTCTCGTAATTTGTATCCTTTTTAGGTGCGTTCGTAATTATATAAATACGTAGCACCTATAGTCGTCGTTCAGTCCGTCTGTCCGTCTGTCCGTCTGTCCGTCCGCATATAACAGAGCAAAAACTACCCAACCGATCGGTCTGAAATTTTAAATATATGATTGTTGTAAAATTTTGTCGAGCCATTTCAATTTTTATGAAAATCGGATGTATAGTTTAATTACAGGGACAGTCAAAATTTTTCCGTTACAATTATTGCAAGTGCATTTTAATGATGTTACAGACTACGCTTTTATGAAGTGTAAAGAAATATACATTCAGTACAATATGGGGTGCAAAAAATATTTATGAAACTAGTTATAGTACGAACGCACCTCATTTGCTACGTTTGACGAGCAATTTCCTACTTGTTTTTTTTAGAGTTTTTTCCCCTTGCTCTCTCTCCATCTATTTTCAATGACATAAACATGTAACGATAAAAATAAGAGAATACAAGCTATATTCATTTTTAGCATGGCAATGATCGTAGCTTTGGCAACGATCAACTGTTGCCTTGTGTAAACTGTAGCCAACGCAATATAAAAGCTTCCAATTCCCATGTACTTTTTAGCCCCCGGAATGCTATTTCTTTCTCCCAGCTTATTTTGTCTACAATAAGTAACGTTACCTTGTGTACGCTAGCCGTAAAACAAAAGCCGATGTTTCATTGCGCGATTAAACTCTGCAGCATTTTTTAAAACTTCTAAGCATCGCACATTTTCAATGTTTATACCGTCGTATTGCGGAAAAAAGTACTTTTTAATGCAATTTGTTTGAAAGCTGCATCTCCATTTGTTTTTGAAATATTATTATTATTATTATTATTATTATTATTATTATTATTTTTTTTTTTTTTTTTTTTTTTTTTTTTTTTTTTTTTTTTTTTTTTTAGTTTTTAGCGTAAAAAAAAAAAAAAATGTTGAAAAATAGCAATTATACAGTAGCGCTCAAAAGTATTTTGACAACCTTATATTCTCTCTTATTTTATTTAATATAAAAATGTAAAAGAAAATATATTCCCTATAGTTGAGAACACTATAACTGCAGTTATTCAAATGTACCAAGTTTCAACTTGTTTGTTTACATTCGGGGCCACCGAAGAAATATGACTCCTCCTTAGCTCAAAAGTATTTTGACAATTAGTTTGCATTTAATTGTTCAAGGTGTCAGTGGCGCTATAGCTTCGACTAGTGTTTATATTGACTTACTATGATTATTTTTAAATGTCGAAATGTAAAAAATATTGAAGTGATTCTAGAAAAGCCGCTGTAAATGCACTTAAGCAAGGTTGACTGCAAGCAGAATTAGCTCGTTCTTTTAACGTGTCTCGGCAACTTGTTATTACATGTAATAAAATTTTTAATAAACAGAAATACATCGAAAATAAGCCTCAAAGTGGCCATCCGAAAAAAACAACTTGCAATGTTGACTCTATTATAAAAATGATATCTACAAGTGATTGTCGTAAGTCCGCTGTAATAATAAAAAATGAATTGAAAGAAAATCACGGCATAGACATACACGTTTCATCAGTCAAACGATGCCTAAACCTCTATGGTTTACATGGCAGAAGACCAGCAAAAACACGTTTGCTATAAATAGGAAGGCTAGAGTCGCATTTGTAAAACGGCATAACACTTTCAGGGACAAAGCAATTCCATCGCTAAAGTGTTGAAATTAATGATTGACACCGGAATTTGAAAACAAATTTATTTGTAAATAAGAAAAATCTATATGTCACACACATAATAAACCGAATTTTTTTTAACCAAAATTCTGGTGTTAATCATTAATTTCAACACTTTAGCAATGGAATTGCTTTGCCCCTGAAAGAGTTATGCCGTTTTACAAATGCAACTCTAGCCTTCCTATTCTTAGTAGATAACAAACGTGTTTTTGCTGGTCTTCTGCCATGTAAACCATAGAGGTTTAAGCGTCGTTTGTCTGATGAAACGTGTATGTCTATGCCGTAATTTTCTTTCAATTCATTTTTTATTATTACAGCGGACTTACGACAATCACTTGTAGATATCACTTTTATAATACAATCAACATTGTAAGTTGCTTTTTTCGGATGGCCACTTTGAGGCTTATTTTAGATGTATTTCTGTTTATTAAAAACTTTGTTCCATGTAATAACAAGTTGCCGAGACACGTTAAAAGAACGAGCTAATTCTGCTTGCAGTCTACCTTGCTTAAATGCATTTACAGCGGCTTTTCTAGAATCACTTCAATATTTTTTACATTTCGGCATTTAAAAATAATCACAATAAGTCAATATAAACACTAATCGAAGCTATAGCACCACTGACATCTTCAACAATTAAATGCAAACTAATTGTCAAAATATTTTTGAGCTAAGAAGGAGTCATATTTCTTCGGTGGCGCCGAATGTAAACAAACAAATTGAAACTTGATACATTTGAGTAACTGCAGTCATAGTGTTCTCAATTATAGGGAATATATTTTCTTTTACATTTTTATATTAAATAAAATAAGAGAGAATATAAGGTTGTCAAAATACTTTTGAGCGCTACTGTATCTTTTTGTTGCCATTTCCCCATAAAAACTGAAAAACTGTCTAACGCTTCATTTATAATGGCTGTTTCATAATAATAGAAGCCACTAGTCCACCAGAAGAAAATGAAGTAATGGAAATGCCGGGGGCGACACTAAATTCTGAATAAGCAGAATTCCTGTTCTCTAGTATTATTTTCCATCTCTCTTAATTTTGAAAAGACGTCAGAATTTTCCGAATTATTGTCTTTATGCGAAAGTAGCAACACCTGCACTGAGCACTTGATCCAATTTGTCGTTTTCGGCCATAACCATCGCGGTCCTCATTACAGAACTTGGTGATTACTCACTTAACCTTTTAAGACAGGATGGTAGAAATAAAAAGTTTTGGTGGTTTCCCCTAATTAATAAGGTTATATTTGATTTAAAAAAAAACTATGTCAGGATATGCCAAGGGAGGGTTCGCACAATTCTGTGGGTGCTGGCTCGACTTTAATTCGCACTAAAAAGAGGAAAATGTTTTTTTCTTTTTTTATAGGATCACCTACACAGTTGTGTAGGTGACGTCTTGGAGGGTTAAAGAAATTCACTTGTGAAATATTTTTATTTTTACAATACAACTTTCAAACACTATTAATGATTTGGCAGATTTTATACAGGGTAAGTCAAAATGAATATAGCGATTACAAACACCTATAACTATTTAATGAAAAATAATTTATCAATAAGATTAACACAGAATGTAGACGGAACTTCAAAATTTCTTTACGTAAGGCAAGTGCAGTGAAGCGGAATCCTACGCATGCGCGATTTGAAACTTTGCAACAAAAAGAAACCTGTTCATGTGGCCGTCTCATTAGTAAAAATAGCCAATTATGACGGTAAAAATGGGCGATTTTTTTCTGTGGTGTTATGTGAAAGACAGGGTGCCTCCCATGCCCAAAACAATTAAGACCTCAAAGTACACATTTGTAATGCACTTGCGTTGGTGACTGAACAAATGCTCCAAAATGTATGGCGTGAAATGGACTACCGCCTAGATGTTGTTCGTGTGACCAAGGGAAGTCACATACAACATCTATGACGTATGTATACAAAATTTGGAAGTTCCTTCTACATTCTGTGTTAATCTTATCGATAAATTTTTTTCCATTAAATAGTTATAGCAGTTTTTAATCGCTATATTCATTTTGACTTACCCTGTATTACAAATTAAAATTTTTGAAAGGGATATTTATAATTGTTACATATGAATATGCAGGATGTCATAGAATGGGCGCACCGTTTTTAAAAAAACACCTTGTAATCGGTGACAGCTATTGTAGAAAATCTTGCAAGAGAGTAATGTATTATGTCAGGAATTTATTTACAGTAATTAAAATTGATTGCTTATTAGTAGCTTTAATCAATTTAAATTTTTAGACAATTTATTTTTCTAGCAAATATTTAATTCGTGGGGCAGGAAAATTCTTTGATCAAAAATAATATTGGAATAACACAAAGAAAGAAAAAAAAGTTTAAAAGTCCGCCGTCCTCTTATAAAGATATAAATGAAGGTGTGTTTTTTAAACAATTATTTGCTTGAACCAAAATAAAAGCCAGGATGGCCGACACATATTTTGTTTAACCATTTTATGCAATTTGATTTTTAAACATGTAACTGATCTTACTTCATCAATGACGAAAAGAATCATACGCCGCGACGGCAGTAAAGGCCTCCAGGGGAGCCGCAACAATCCTTCAGTCAAAGAGAAATGAATGACTGCACGATTACAAAAGGTTAAAGGATATAAGCTCTACCTTTGACTATCTTCCATAATCCTATTTCTACTCTTTTCCCTGTGACTGAGGGGGGGGGGGGGGGGTGGTCATTCCCTATACCACATCTAGCCCTGCAACGTCCTTACAGCTGACGGCTATTTTCGTGATTGGTTAAGCAAGATATGGTGTACATTTGAAAATCAGCATATGTAAAAAAAGTAAAAGAATGTCGCTGCCACCCGGAGCATAAGTTCATATGTAATCAAAACATGGCAGATCTATTAGTTCTGGCTATCACGACTATGAACTACGTATCTAAGCGACACATGCAAGTCTATGCAATCACCATGAAGATGAAATTATTCCTACTTTGATCAAGAAATCCTTCACGTATCGGGCACTCTCATTTTCTAACAAGTTTGCATCTTGCCCCTCTGCAGCACGAGTTCTAGTCGAAGACGCTTTTTTCTGAAAGTAGAAAAGGAAGACATATTAAACCTTACACCGTACAAAAAATAATTACTGTTTCTTGTTCTAGCAAGAATGTTTACATAATTCCAATATAACTTCTTCTGAGTTACCCACAATTTAGAAAAGTGTTTCGTTATCTTCGAAAAACTAAAAAAATTACAGATTTTAGAGATTAAAGGAAGAATTGCTTAATAACAAGTTTCTTTTACAATCTGTAATTTTCGTAAATTTTACGAAGTAGTTTTTATAGGGAATTAATGCGTTTTCTCAATTCGGTATTAACACGAAATACAGTCGAATCTCTAAATAACGAAATCCATTGTTTCAGTAAAAAAAAAAAAAAAAAAAAAAAAAAAAAAAAAAATCGTTATAAAGAGAATAACGAAAAAATTCCTATTTAATGGACAACATTAAAAAAATGTTTTTGGAGTGTTTAATTAAGCTTTTGAAATATCTAACTCTAAATATTAGCTCGATATTGCATTTTTAACACTTTCCAACAAAGCTGAAAAGTGTTTATGCATTCGGTTTGTCTGCCCGTCCGTCCACGCTCTAACTCCCGTAAATATACTCCGATTTTCATGCAATTGATAAAGGTTACTTAGAGTCATCAAAGCATGTTTGGTATTGTATATGAAGTATATAAGATTAATAGTTCATTTACAGGGGCTCTCAAAAGAATTCCATTACATTACGGTATATGGGGAAAACCGTTTGCAAAGTATTTTAATGACATTATGCTACTTCAAATGTATTGAAACTGATATAAATCACTCAATTTCACTACGATCACGTTAGAATATGGAATTCATAGCATTTTTTAGTCATTTACAGGGAAACACAAAAGAAATCGATTAAAGTACTGTCAGTAATAATTGCTGGCGTGTACGTTTTAAAATTCGGTATGAGCTTTTAAATTTAACTAATTTTTTGCATGTTACTCGTTATATATAAATTCTATACCTCATATACAGGGCTGCATAAAAGTATTCACTTACCATTCTTCTTATTAGAGGAAATTACTGAAGAGGTATTTTCAACTGAAGTATATGTATTTCTTAAGTAAATTAAATTTTGGAATGCATATAAATCATACTTTAATTTATATATAGTTAATAGATGGATGTAGTTGATAGATACAAACCTATATATCATATACAGGGCTGCTCAAAGAATTCGGATCATTTCCCGATTTTAGATGTGAACAGTTGAAATTGGGTTTTCATGTGGTTGAATTAGACATAATATTTTAACTTATTAAATGGTGCAGTTATATTACATTATTCTGAATGTGTTGGAAAGTGTTTAATAATCTATACTTGACGTATGATTTTTCTTTCTTGTTTAATTATTTAATCGGTTTGAAAACGGAAAATAAACATTTGTTTGAAAGCATGGTGAAAAAACGCATAAAGAAAACTATTGTTTTAGAAGAAAAACATTTGTATTAGTCGATGAAATCTGTAATTTTTGGAGATTTTCACATTTTAAAAAGGAATACAGAGTCGAATCTTCCGCATTTTCCTTAATAAGAAGTCCTCTCTAATATAACATGAAGGGAACTAACTCATCATTTCACTTGGAGATGTTTTTTTCCCTTGTTGTAAGTTTTGATTTTCACACTTTTCACACTTATTTTTCGAATGCTATTATTTTTCAGGTAAACATTTTCCTCTATATAGCAGAACATGCAAGATTAGGGTTCATTTTACGGTATTAATTTAATATGTATTCTGTTCATTATTGAACATGGAAAAGTTTACTCGAGAATTCATAGCATCCCCTAAATTCATATTTCGTGTTGATACCGGGCTAAGAAAACTGAGTAAGTACAGTGTAAAAGCTAGCTTGTAAAGTTTCTGAAAGTGACAAGCAGCAATAGAAACTTCTGTTTCAGTAATTCTCTTAAAATCTAGTATATCTGTTAGTTTCTGAAGAAAACGGGACGATTTTAGGAATCTGGGGTAAAAAGGATGAAGTTATATTTTCGTAAAATTTCTTACTTGATTGGAAGTTTTAAACTGTACTACGGGAACTGGTGACCTGCTGAATGTATTACAGTAAATCGCCATGTTATTTCGAGTATTAAGAGCGAAATGTTTTCAGCGTCATAGAAAAAATTAACAACCCCTTTAATTATAGCACATACCAACAATTACAATTTTCTTGGCATCAAATAAATTTGTTTTGAACCAATAATTTTATTGATGAAATTTAAAAGAATCAGCTCAGTAAATACTTGATTTGCAATTACCATTACTATAAAACTTCCTTACTTAAAAATGTAACTTGCATACCCCAAAAAATAAATAATTTAAAACATATATATTTATGGGTTATTTTTGCTTTTGCTAAAATGAAAGATCGGGTCATAATACAGTTTTGCAAAAAGCAAATTTTGCACATAAATTAGTTAAGAAGAATAGCCAATAATGTCATCAAATCCGGAATAAAATTACGTCTTAGTTCACAATTTATTTAACATATACAAATACAAGAAATTAATCTACATTTTAAAAGTAATCCGAGAATATACAGAATTCGTATTGGTAATCGTCTTGACAGAACATTTTTTATTGAACAATATTCTTATTGAAGTTGTTAGAGTACTAGAAAATGAGTATGATATTCTTATGTTCGTCGGGCGCGAAACTTGCCAATAGCATTTATTGATATTTTTATATTAGCCGTGTGCAAATCTTCCAATAGTTTTTTTTTTGGTACTTTTATGCTAACCGGGGGCTGGTGATAAATTGTCTAATATTGTTCCTACTACCATAATTTGTATTGCATTCATTTCATTTAAATGATAAACTTTCGGCCATTTAATTTGCAATACATAACATCCTGGAACAGATGTCATATTCGCCCCATATTGGCGCGATTTTTTTCTGTCGCCAATATCATATAGGCAACAGGTATTTAACTTGCGCCAAAGTGCTTGATGTGGTAACCCGGATTATGTTGTTTATGCTGTTGATGTTTTCGCCAAATTGGCAACCGAAAAAAATCGCGCCAATATGGGGCGAATATGACGTCTGTACCAACATCCTTTAAAAATACATATGTCACATACATATAAAATGTATTCCTTTAATTCATTTCATTTTTAGGTATACTTGGTTATACTGGCTACCAAAAATCTATCGCCAAACTTTTAGATTAAATGCCAATAATAGTTGATCGTAAAATGTCACATTCACTGGACTTTAAGCAAGTCACGCGTGTTTACGTTATCAAGCGATTTTTATTTCGACGTTTTATTTAAGTATTGCGCGGCAGCGCAATACTTATTTATTTCCAGTGTCACTTCTCAATGTTAATTTAACATGGAAAAGCCTATGGAGATCATAACTTTTTCATTTTTTCTTCCCACCTTTTTGTCCCTGATGCCCAAGATTTTAAATTACACATTGGTAAACTGCATCTCACATTGTGATGCAATACCGCATACATCAAATAAAAGTAAATAAACATTTATTATCAAATAAACAACAATAGCTGGGTTACCATGTCAACCTTTTCTGAAATATGAAAAAAAATTCTATTTGATTAAAATTTGAGTTGTCATCATTAGAAAAATGGATACTTCTTAGTTATCTCGTCCACCAATTTCGCCAAATTTTATAAATAAATGAACCACTCGCCAAATTATACACATTGACATAATTTTTTATTTTAAATAAGAAAGAACAAATAAATTAGTAAAACAATAATAAACATACAAATAAAACGTCGAATTAATTGTTTTATTGGCCATTATTGGCATTTAATCTTACAATTAATTAATTAATGGCAACCACTATTGGCAATTAATCTTACAATTTGGCGGCAGTAATTTGGTCGACGGGATAACTAAGAAGTACCGAAAAATGTATATAAAATTAGAAAGAAATTAATATTTCAAAAATTAATTCGAATTTAAAAATTCTAATACCAGTTTTGAGATCTGCGGATCAATGCTGATATTTGGTGTTAATTTCATCGCAAAGTATTCCATATTTTAGGAGAAATCGTTTGGAACATAATCAGTTTTTTAATCAGTCGATTCATATATCCGTTTCATATGCCCGTTTCATAAATTCGTTGCATTATGTTTTTATATGCCATTTAGGCACATATGTCATGTACGCACCATATTGGCGAGATTTTTTTTCTGACACCAATGTCATATACGCAACGGGTATTTAACTGGCGCCAAAGAGTCGATATTGTGCTTGATATGATAATCCGGATGCTGTTGTTTATGCTGTTGATGTTTTTGCCAAATTGGCGTCAGAAAAAAATCGCGCCAATATGGTGCGTATATGACACCTGTGCTTACAATTTATTTCTGTTTGTATACATAAAAATAGATAAATGGCTTCGGCACAGATGTCATATACGTCCCATATTGGCGCGACTTTTTTCTGACGGCAATGTCATACACGCAACGTGTATTTAACTGGCGCAAAAGTGTCGTTATTTTGCTTGATATGGTAACCTGGATGATGTTGTTTATGCTGTTGATGTTTTCGCCAAATTTGCAACGGAAAAAAAATCGCGGGCACAGATGTCATATTGGCGCGATTTTTTTTCCGACGCCAATTTGTCGAAAACATCAACAACATAAACAACAACATCCGGGTTACCATATCAAGCAAAATAACGACACTTTGGTGCCAGTTAAGCTCCCGTTGCATATATGACATTGGCGTCAGAAAAAAATCGCGCTAATATATGACACCTGTGCCAAATCGCGACATCTGTGCAATGGCTTTTTTATATTAAATAAATTATATAAATATTGAAAAATTTGTTTGTCTATAGGCAAGAAAAAGTAGGCGACCAGAAATATGTTTCCCAATTTCCTTCTCTCGCCAAGACCATTTTCACTATCTCGCCAAGGCTCCTATACTGGAAAAGTGCCCAATTTATGACTCTTGAGGCAGTAATTTGGGTACTACTTGGTTATTCCATCGACCAAAGTCTGTCGCCAAACTATAAGATTCGGTACTTTTTAGTTATGCCGTCGACCAAATTACTGTCGCCAAATTGTAAGATTAAATGCCAATAATGGTTGTCAATAATTAATTAATTGTAAGATTAAATGCCAATAATGGCCAATAAAACCATTAATTCGACGTTTTATTTGTATTTTTATTAATGTTTTACTAATTTATTTGTTATTTCATTATTTAAAATAAAAATTATGTCAATGTGTATAACTTGGCGAGTCGTTAGGCGATTTATGTAATTTGGCGAAACGAGATAACTAAGAAGTACCTAAGATTCAATGCCGATAACGGTTGATCGTAAATGTCAAATTCACTTGACGCACTTGACTTTAAGCAAGTTACACATGTTTACGTAATCAAGTGATTTTTTTTCGACGTTTGATTTGTATTTTTATTAATGTTATACTAATTTATTTGTTCTTTCGTTATTTAAAATAAACATTATGTCAATTTGTATAATTTGGCAAATTGGTTGACGGGATAACTAAGTGGTACCGTATTTTGTCCATACATAGCTTAAGAGAATTTTCTAGAAAATATTGAAATATATCCACATTAATTTTAAAACACTTTGTTTAAAAAGTAGTCGTTTGAGATCAATACTTATCGGGAAACTCGAGTACAGCAGGTAAATAACAATTTACCTAATTTAAAACTAGGAGAATATAATAAACATATACGTACTGAAATCGCTTGATTAAATTCATGAAGTCGATCTCTCATTCTCTTATTCTGAGAGCTCACAAACAGCTTTAAAAACTCAGTAATGGAGATAAAGTAATACTTAGAAACGGTATTGATAAATATATTAGAAACACGCAAAACTTTTTTTCTTTTTGTTGTATTGTGTAATTCCACAATAAACTTTTGTTTACCCTTTTACCAAATGCGACTCGCAAATTTTGAAATGAATGGAAACTCAAGACTCATTCACGTTTAATTATCGTTAGTAAATATAAATTATAAACGTGATCTCTTCACATCCTGTAGCTGATGCATTACTGAGAGTGACTGCTGAATAAGCAAGACTCCATTTGAAGAAGCATGGCAGCAACACGAAAGTACCGCATTTTTTTGTGGTTGCGGAGCATTCGTATTACACGTGCTCTTTGACTTTTAGCATATGATCTTTTTTATATCTAACTAGTTGAAACTCGTCATGATTTGAAGAAAAAAATACTATAACAATATAAGTAAAATAATCTTCTTTATTATTTAAGAGGGGGAGAGTACGAAACAGTGTTTAAAAATTCACCCCCCCCCCCCTGTAAAATACGGTACTATTTTGGTTATCTAATATATAAAAACTAGAGAGATAGCCCGTCAAAAATGACGGAAAATGAAATATAAATGATGAAATGAAACGGAATGACGGAAATGAAATATTTTTCTCGCTTGTTTCGCAGTGATTATTCAAAAATAACACATTTTAAAAAGAAACACACTAATGAAAAACTATGTATGTAATGAATACATTAAAAATGCATTTTAAGGATAAATTAAAATTTGACTTCCGGTTATGCAATTTTTTTTTGCAAAAACTCTTTCATTATTTAAATGCTGATCTTGCTCTTCAGTATCTTCGACATAAATTTTTAACTGGCCTTCCTCTTTACATCTTGAAATACTTTCATATAATAGTCATGAGAAATAAAACTGTTCCTTTAAATACTGTCCAACTGTCGAAAATGTTTGCCCTTCTGACTTATTCAACGTCATTGCAAATGACAGTGTAACTGGAATTTTCATTCATATCAATTCATTTCAATCATTACTCATTCATTTCAAATGCGCCAATGTAATTTAAATTATTTTGATATTATTTAAGTATTGCACGGCAGCGCAATACATATTTATTTCCAGTGTCACTTCTCAATGTTAATTTAACTTAGAAAAGCCAATGGAGATCATAACTTTTTCATTTTTTCTTCCCACCTTTTTGTCCCTGATGCCACTCATTTTTTATTCTTTGTTAATTTTAATAATATTATAAATTTAAAGTTTTAATAATATTATAAATTTAAGAACATTTGCCTGATATCAGACAGTAAACGGATGATAAAATGCCTTTGCATACGGGTGGATTATAACTCAGAAAGTAGCATAGGCTATGTTTCATTTAAATTATTCAAATATTTTTCTTAATAATTACAAATTTCGTTATATTCATTGAGAATCAATGGACATTTTCCTATAAAATTTAACATTATTAACCATTTGGAAAAATGGTTATTGTTCTTGTCAGGATGGGAAATTAAAAGCATATCTGGAGGTTTTCATTGGTTTAATCCGCATTTTATTCGTTTTATGATTGGTCTATACAGTAATCTGTATTTCCCTTTATTTTCAAGAACGATGGATACCTTCTGTTGCCACTATGACAAAAAAGTAATAAAAATTACAAAAAAAATAATAACTCAGAAACAAATTGAGATACAGCTTTCAAACAAATTGGATTTAAAAATACATTTTTTTCTCTATCCGACGGTGTAAAAAGTAATATTGTCGGATATTTAGAAGTTTAAGAATGAAATTTCATTTAAAATTGGCCGTCAGATTTCTTGGAAATCTGACGATGGAAAAGCCTTTTCCCGAACAGCCAATGAAATGCTTGGATATTTACGAAAGTTTCAGGTGGATAATACTTAAGTTTCATGAAATCTGACGGGTTGCAGGCGATATTTTTGTCTTGCAATTTTTACGTGTAATAACACTATTAATGTTTAATTCATAGCATACGTAATGTATGATCAACTCCGTGCGATTTTTTATGTCTTAAATTTTAGTATTAAAAAAAAATCGTTTTCCAAATGGTCGTTGTAATTGATAAATTGCTATTTTTTTTTTCTTATTGTTGCAAGAAATTCAAAAGCCGTGATAAATTTTTGTCTCCAGCAATTAATTTTCAGTTGAAAAATTTCCACGTGGAAAAGGGAATTAAAATAATTTTTTTCAAAGAATTAAAAATAAGATGAATATGGCGTCAGAGTGGAAATAAAAGTAATGCAAGAAACAATAGTATGAGTAAATACAGAAAGTAGGTGAATATGACGTCAAAAATTTAAATAAATTTTACCAGTACTGATTTTTAGGCGGGACTTAAGTTACATACAGATGAGCGCGTAGTTCGATTAAAAAGGTGTTAACTTTGTGATTTATTTATGTTTTCTTTTATTTATTTATAGATGAAGTTTTAATTTCGTTAAGAAATATTAGCTGGAAACCAATTCTGAACTGTTTCTATTGTTTTAAGGCCGTGTAAAAATTCAATTTTTCCGACGTTTAGAAGTTAATAAATTTTCAAATAACTGAAATTTATTTTGCCGGTTACATCGTCAATATGACGTCAGTGTTACACATGGACATTTTCGATGCGTAATATATTTATCGTTTAAAGGCAATTTCTTTTTGTATCAACAAGAAATAAAAAATAATGCACCCCATCAGTGTGACGTCACAGACAACTTAATCCGCGTATGAACCGCAAATTGGATCCAAACAAACCCAGAAAGTTCAGAGTGTATAAGAGATACACTATGTGTCAAAACAACTTGCAATATGAAGCCAGATATCGCTCAAATCATTCGGCCCAAACAAGACTAGCACGTGGAACCAGGGTTGAATAATTTGGAATGGGAGAAGTTTTCAAAGCTGCCCGCAATTGTTTGGACCGAATTGTGACAGGTTTTAATTGATTTCAAGATTTCATTTTTAGCTTCATGCCGAACCATCACGTGTCCTCCCTATCTGTCTCTGAACTCTGTGGTTTATTTGGATCCAAATTATGGTTGATACATGGAATTGAGTTGCCTTTGACGTCATCACTGATGGGGTTCATTATTTGTAAATTTTAAAAAGATGGGGATTTTTAATGTTATGTCTATGGCATTTTTTATCTAAAATTTTTCCTCAAGTCTTTTGTCATTTTTTTGCCTGGCACAGAAACGACTGGTGTTGCCACAAAATAAATACCGAAGTTTAAATTAGGTAACAATTTCCTTTTACGTTTACATCGTTTCCTGCGAGGAAAAACTGTAAAAAAAATTTAAGTAAAACTGGCGTTTTTTTTTTTTTTATGTCTTACTGTATAATAGCTATACTGTTGTTAAATACTAGCATTAAAGATATAATACTATTTTTGCATTCATAGCGTTCCCAAGTGGAAAATAGGGGTAACTAGATTTAAGTAAATTTTGATTTTTTATGCTCAGATTGGAAGTTTTTATCCAAACAATGACAACCTGTATTATTGCTTTCATGAACCATTTTGGATTAATCATTGGTAAATTACACCACAAATTGTTATGCGATAATTAAACCTTAATGATGGTAAATTCCGTTAATTTTGAAATGAGTTCATCTGAGAGTTTTTCTGAATGCAGTAGTTATTAAAAAACTTCACATATTAAACAAAAGCATAATTTGCAGAACAAATTAAAAAAGAAAATAATTTATTTCCTACATTGTTTAAACCCGAGAAGGGACAGATATTAGGATGTTTCATTCAGTTAGCTCTACGTTTAATGTTACATTTTTGTAACAAATAAGTTAAACCAATTGAACATTAAAAAATAAAAATAAAATTCAAACAATATGATACATTAAACAGCCTAAAAACTTGAGTTCAGTTCAAATGAAAGCGAAATAAATCTTAGACGTTTTCCATTTATTAGTTGTAAATATTTGTATTGCAGATTTTGTATTATGTTTATGATGATTGTACATAAAATCATAAGGCACGTCTAAAATACAAACCTTTAAAAAAAGCCTAAAATTTATTTCGCTTTCATTTGAACGGAACTGAAGTTTTTAGGGTATTTAATTATAATATTGTTTGAATTTTATTTTTATTTTTTAATGTTCAATTGGTTTAACTTATTTGTTACAAAAATGTAACATTAAACGTAGAGCTAACTGAATGAAACATCATAATATCTGTCCCTTCTCGGGCTTAAACAATTTAGGAAATAAATTGTTTTCTGCCCTGCATCTAGTACAAACTATGGTGCAGATAGTGCAAAATAATAGGGAATTTGGTACTTTTCCACTATATGGGTGTTGGCTCTTTTTTAAAAAAGCTCTTTGGAATTCGGGCATCAGAAAGTGAGATTTGTTGCCAAATGCTACAAACAGCTATGAAAACAAATTTGATCAAATATTTTGTTTGTTTATATATGTATTTTAATTAAATGTATATTATTGTTGTTTTTTGTACAAGTTACTTCTGTTTCAGCATAAAATTAGATAAATAGCTTCTTTATATGATATAAATTGTATAAATATTAAAAAAAAAGCGTGTGTATATGAAAGAAACCAGTGAATAGGTTGCCAGAATATATGTCGCCAAATTTTCTTCTTCGCCAAGGCAGTTTTCTCTATTTCGCAAAGGTCCCTATACTGGAAAAGTACCGAAAATTTAATTTCTGCATACGGCTATGTAAATCACATAAAATCGGATAGTTAGGAGCTCGGATAGTACAGCGCCGCCTATTGGTGATTATTTTATTACTAGCATAGGGATGAATATGTAAAGACGTACATTTTCGTATATTACTCTTTAAATTCTGACCCATAGATTTTGAAAAAATACCTTAAATGCGCTGAGATCAAATTAAATTGTTGTCAGCTCGATTATAAAGATAAATGGGTTTCAATGGGAATTTCTCTAAATTATCCAGCTATCGCCAAGTTGGCTTCATATATGGCAACTTATTTTTTGTCGCCAAATTTGACGATATTTTGCCAAGGTGGTCAAAAGTTTGCGCTATTGTAGTAACCCAGTATTAGTATTTTTCAACAATTACTCATTGTTGAAGTTGTACCAACTTCTCCTTAGGAAGCCTAACATGGCCGCGATTAATGAGGTGGTCCAACCGGAATTGTGAGGGACACACAGAGACTTGGATTTTATATAAATAGATGAGAATTTGTCTGTCTGTGTTTAATGCTATACAAATCTTCAGTTTGGAAGCCAGGATTGTGAAATGTTGCGTACATTTATATTAAAACACAGCCCAGACAACTAATGTACAGAGCCTAGAATATATAGTGTGGAAATCGGCTATCCCAGTAATACTTAAAAAAGCGCTAAAATATTGGACCCCTTAAACGTCAAACGATGCTGAAATTCAATGAGTCGATCACAGCGATATCTGCAGGTTTTTTTTCTAAACCTCCAAGAAGATTTGGGCTAAGACGCTGTAATGATACGATGTTTGCTTTGGAATTTGAAAATATATCGCAGATGTCGCTGCGATCGGCCCTCTGGATTTCAGCATCATTGCACATTTAAGGGATACAACTTTTTAGCGCTGTTTGGATAGCAGATTTCCGCACTACATATTCTAGACACTGTAACTAAAGTAATTCGCAATCGAAATAATTTATAGTTAATTTTTAATTAATAACCCCCGCCCCCAAAGTTAACAGCTATTTCTCATCAAATTTAAATATTTTTCATTATAGCAGTCCACTATAAAATTCTTACCACAACAATTATTTTTCTATTACAAGATTTGTACGTGAAAAATGAAGATGAAATAAATAGTTTGACGAATAAAAAAAGCTGAATATTACGCCATATTGGAAATATAATGGACGTCAGCAGGTGAACGTCATATGAGTTTGAAAAAACATACTGAAATACGATAAAATCCCGATTATGGAAATATTGGTATATTTTCACAATTTGAGGCCCCCTGAATTTGTTTTCTAGTGAAGAACTGAAATAAAGATTTCAGATTTTTAAAAAATAAAATTCATAAAATTTTTGTAGTTGCCATTTTTTTAAATCATAAATAAATTTATTTAAATAACAAAATACTCAGAGACAACTTTTCATCAAAAGGTTTTAATCTCGCTTTAAATGCAGATCACAGGTTATCTGAGGGAACGGTTCGAGAAAGCCCAGCCGTAAGCATTCTTTTCTGGAAGCAACTCAGGGTACTTTTGACACCCCCATATCTTTGTGCTGGAGTTTTCTAGGAACATGAAACTTCGTTTTTCTAAAAGTACCCTCTCAAAGTTTCGCTTTTTTGACACTGACTGACTTACTGACTCACCGATCATCAAAAATCTGAGTTGCATCCTGTAGCCCTAGACACTCGAAATTTCATTAGAGGATAGTGTTTGGGATATAAAGAAAGAGAAATTAAAAAAATTCGGAAAATTCGAAAAAAAAAAATATCTTCCGTAATCGGAATTCTTGCCAATACTTTTGGTCACTGATTATCAACACGATAAAACCGACATTATCGGTTTGCCATCTATACCATATCGAGCACGAAATAGCTGGGTCCTGAATACAGTAAAATCTGTTTTAATTGACTAGAACAAATACAGGTACTATCTGATTATCCCGTCGACCAAAAAAATTAGCGCCAAACTATAAGATTAAATGCCAATAATAGATGATCATAAATGTCACATTCACATGACATTAAACACCATACATGTGTTTGTTACGTCGTCAAATGATTTTTAATTCGACTTTTTACATGTAATTTTATTGAGGTTTTACCAATTTATTTGTTCTTTCGTTATTTATAATAAAAATTATGTGAATTTGTATAATTTCGCGAATAGTTTGGCGAAACTGTTCGATGGGATAATCAAGTACTAGTATCCAAATAAAGTTAATTTATTTTACCAAACGTTGATTTGGTAAAAATGCAAGAGCACTTTTGGGCCAAACTTACTCCATATTTACAAAATAGTTCAATTTTGCTGCTAAACTATTGACCTAGACAACAATTGTTGAAGAATAAAAAATTTAATTTTTATAAAACATGGAGAGTGTCACACATGATATGACTAACATAATCGCATACGTAAAAAAGGTGTATTTTTCTAAATGATAATACAAACTTCGTGCGATGTACAATTTTTTAATATGTTTTTTAGGTACTAAAATTAACACTTTCCAATACAAAATAAAAATTCTATATTCTTCCTCCTCCAGAAAATATAATATTACATTTAAAAGAAAACAATTATTTTTATATTTAAAACTTAAATTCATCACTTTTGCACCACTATGGCATCATTTTCAACGACTTTTTACTTTCGATCGTGCTAAGATTACTTGCGGTAGATATAAATATACAGTGAACAACTGTTTGTGCGAACTTCCAATGGAGGCCCTTCCAAGGGATTTCACCTTTTTAAATTCCGAAATTTTTAGTAACTGCTCTTAGAGATAATTTATATCTTATATGTATCTACCACGCTAAATTTCAAGTTTCTATCTTTAACAACTGCATAGAAATTGGAATTTAGAACGCTTTTAAAACGTTTTTCGCGCATTTTCACACCTTTTAAATTTTGAATTTTTTTCGACTGTTCTTGGAGAAAAATTATATCCATTATAAGTATACCATGCCAAATTTAAAAATTCTCGCCCATTCAGTATAACAAAAACCGCCATTTAAAAATTCTTTTACTCCTGCAACTCCCTGGTGGTAGTGGCACTTACATAAAATGTAGCCTACATATGAGCAAGGACTGTCACCATCAATTTACAATATTACTTTTGAAATCTGTTTGGTATTTTCACAGATTTCATAAAAATCGTAATTTAGAACGTTTTTAGAACTCCTTTCGGCACTTTCACCCTTTTAAATTCGGAATTTTTTAGAAACTGTTTTTAGAGAGCATTTATATCTTATAAATGACTACCACGCCAAATTTCAAGTTTCTATCTTTAACAAATGATTAAAAACCGTAAAATAAAACTTTTTTAGAATGCTTTTCGCACATTTTAACAAGTTTAAAATTTTTATTTTTATTTTCGATTGTTGTTATAGCAGATTTACATCTTATAAGTAATTTGCCAAATTTCAAGTTGCTAGTCCACTTAGTAAGAGAAAGATCGCAATTTAGAACGTTTTTTACTTCTGCAACCCGAAGGTGATAGTGGCACCGACATAAAATATAGGCTTTTTTGGAGCAGGGACTGTCACCATCAATTTACAACCATTACTTTGAAATCAGTTTGGTATTTCCTAAGATTGCATAGTAATGGTAATTTTGAACGCTTTTCGCGCATTTCTACACTTTTTAAATTCGTTTTTTTTTTTTTTTTTTTTACTGTTCTTAAAGTACATTTACATCTTATAAGTAACTACCATGCCAAATTTTAAGTATTTAGCTCCTTCAGATTTACTAAAATCGCAATTTAGAATTTCTTTGCTCCTGCAACTCCCAGGTGTTAGTGGCACCGACATAAAATATAGCCTATATCGAAGCAAGGAATTACACCATCAATTTGCAGCTATTACGTTTGAAATCAGTTTGGTATTTCCTGAGATTGCATATATATCGTAAGAACGTTTTTAGAAAGCTTTTCATCCATTTTCATTCTTTTTAAATTTCGATTTTTTTAGAAACTGTTCTTAGAGAGGATTTATATCTTATAATTAACTACCATGCAAAATTTCAAGTTTCTACGTCCTTCAGTAATACAAGAATCGCCTTTTTAGAAAGTATTTTGTTCCTGCAACCCTTGGGGGGTAGTGGAATCGACATAAAATATAGCCATCTGTTGGAACAGGGACTGTCATCATCAGTTTAGTAACCATTATTTTTGAAATCGGTTCGGTAGTTCCAGAGATTACCTCCTACAAAAAAAAAAAAAAAAAACGTTACTTCTTTTTAATATAAGTGTAGAATTAATATTTAATGCTTTTATAGTTTTAAATATCGAGAAAACATATGAAAATGTGAATAAGGATAACTTATTAGAATCTGTTTCTTTAGCAAAATATATATTTTAGTAAGCGAACTCGATTGTATTGGTTTCAGTTTCAATTATTAAATTCTGGGAAATAAAGTTCTCAAGAAAGAATATTTTTGCTAAAGCAGCAACTCATGTCGAAAAATTCTCTTATTCACTGCAGACGTTTTCCAGATGTCTGTAGACCGAGAAGAAATAAAAAAGAAACGGATAAAAGTTTTTCTCTTTTAAATCTTACTCTAAAGAATTGAAGGAATTATTTCCCCGAAAAAGTTTTAATGTTTTGTGTTTCTTTTCTCATATTTCCTTATTTCTGTATGATATTAAATTTAGAAATTATGGGAAATATGAGAAAAAAATATTGTGCAATAACCGCTAGAAAAAATAACATTTTTGGCATGCTGGAATTATTTTCGGTTTAAGATTGAGACTTTATAGAGCGTCTATTACAATAAATTTTATTACTTCACCGTTAAAAGTAAGTACAATGCACTTGTTTTTAAAAGTTTTTCGGCTTATAATAGCTTCAAGTATTTAACTGACATCTTTGAAAAACATATTTTTTAGAGAAGGAAAAACTGAAAAGAAATCTAAAGAGATCTAAAAGAATAAATTTATAAGAGAATAGGCCTTTATAATGTCTTTCTATAAGCAGGGCAATGTTTTCCAAAATGTATATTGTAGGAAAGAAAACGCTATATAAAAGATAATATGGATACATCCTTGTTAAACGAAAGGAATAGATGTCGCAGATGCAACAGGGTTCGCGTGATTTTTTTTTTTTTTTTTTTTTTTTTTGCGCCATTATGGCGAGAAAATACGGTTTTTGAACACATTTTAAGCACAACGTGCAGAAATAGCAAAAATTGCAGCCTGAAAATTGTTCTTATTTTTCCCGCTGGTAGTTTAAAATGCTTCCACAAAATGTCTGGAAAATACAGGTAGTCATGAAAGTTCTCTTTGGGCTCTCAAACAAAGCTTGGGGCTTTCCCATTTCATATGGTAGAGATCCGATGAAATAGGTCCCCCGCATATCCCTGGATAATTTTAATAGTTTAATTTATCTTTGAAATAATATTAGGACATAATCTCTTCTGTTCTTTTTCTGGGTTAAAATGTGAGAAGATATTTATTTAATCAACACTCAGTAAGATTTAATTTTATTATTTATTTTTCCTGTTTAAATGCTCTTTCATCTGCTAAAACGAAACGATCTTTACAGTTTATTTTTTCTTTCGTCATAGAATTAAAAGTTTTAAATTGTGCATTCTATTAAATGTTATATTTTGTACATTTGTTTAACATGTACCTTATGTTTACTTTTAATTTTCTCCCTAAAACGTTTCTACACGGTAATCTAACGAAGTAAAATTTATTTCTAAACATATTTAATTTCTCATTATGATTATATTTAATAGTTTTTGCATAAGTCAGAATGTTACTGTACCTTGGAATTTTTTCAGTTTTTAGATCACATTTTAAAACTTAAAATAACCTTCAGATGAATATTTTATTAGTACACTGAAATATACATATTCTGTATTTAAAAAAGTATGCCTGAAATACATATATATTTTATTTATGAATATGCAAATGCTACTTCATTTAAGTTGCTGTAAAATAGATTTTCACAATCCTTCACAAAAAATACATGTTAAAACAGGATTTTGGATTTTTCTTTTACACTCAATACTGCATTTTACTAAAATGATTATATGCAAACAGAAAATACAGCTGCTAACATCCCCATTTCTTTCCAAACAAATAAACATTTTATGAACCAGAAATTTTACTTAAATGAAATTTAAATAAAAACAAGACATATTTTACAATGTTTCTGTGTTAAGGTTTATAAACTATGTGCAAAATAAAATCTAGTTTGTGTGTATTTATAAGCAATTCCTTAGAATGTATTAAAACTCTTTAATCTTAAACTTAGATTTAAAATTCGTCTGTTGAGTTTAAACATTTATGTTTTTTTTTTTTTTTTTTTTTTTTTTTTTTCAGAATCTTATTTATATATTTACAATTCAGTGATAATGGTTTTCACATCAATCTGACATGAACCGTTTGTAGCCCAAAAAGTATCACAGAGTGCATGCTGAGTATTTTTAACGTCACATTCGTCAGTTACACTTGTCCGGACAAATTTTCTGTATAAGGTTGATTTTAAGTGCTTGAGCTCTGTGTCGTGGTTCTGACTTAACCCGTTCTTCATGATTAAGTGACTAGCACTTCAGGTTGTGCCTTAAAATATTAATATATTTGTTATTTCTCATCAGATAGTTTAAAGTAAATTTGCTTCCATTCTAATAAGTTTTTTATTTCAATTGTATTATATATATAAAGAAAAAAACATTTTTTTTTTAAATGAAAAGGCACAATTGAAAAAAAAGTTATTTTTAAAATTTTTCATTAAGATTTTAGAATATAAAGTAAACAACTATTAGTAGTTTAATGCATTTTGCTGGCCGCGCTCCGACCGAGTGCTCTCATGGTCGTGACGTCACACCATGATGCTAATCCTGCAAACCGTTTTTCATTTCGGTTATTTTTTCGGTTTTTGTGAATTTTTAAAGTTTATACGGTCTTCTTGCCTACCCGGTATTTAATCAGGATAAAAAATAATTGTCAATTACATTGTAAAGAAGAAATTCTATTTTAAAATTGGTTATAAGTAGTTTCATTGAACTAATTTTTTAATATTTATATCATCGTATTGAACATGTTGTTTAATATTTGTAGTCATCGGAAAAACATTGCTTCGTTTTGTTAATTTTCAGTTTTTGTCCTTTTAAAATTAACCATTTTTTTCGTTTCAGAAAATCCGGCAAAGATGTAGAGGCGATAAGTAAATAAAGGATCAAACAATAAAAAAACGCATCATCTCATTCTGCTTTATAAATAAAACCAATATTTAAATTCAAAGGTACCATTCGGCTCGGACTTGCGTTTTCTTTCCGAAATTGTGTGCAGTATTTGAAATAATAGTATTATATATATTAAATATCGTACCAAATTTCAATTTTGAAATGGTAACATTAACGTCTGACGGCATATTCATCAATGCAGCCTGGAAAAAGGGATTACATACGTTTTCTTAAATCTATATAGAGTTACAAAATAAAATGTGTTAGCATTTTAATCGAATATTTACAGAAAAAGAATTATGATGTTTTAATAAAACGTTCCGGGAACATTCAATCAATTGCTAAAATAATGAACTGAAATTATCAATATAAAACTGATTTTATATTTTAAAAAAAGGTAAATTAAAGTTTTATAAATTGAAAAGCACATAAATTAACGTCTGAACTCATTTTTTTCAATTAAAGGTACACATATATTAAGACAGACTTTAAACACAATTAATACCACAAACCCAAATGGAGTGAAGAATTAGACAGGGCCAGGACTCGAATCTGGGTCCAAAGCGTAGAGCAACAGCACGTGAGCTGTGGATCAGGTTCGAGTCCTGGCTCTGGCTAATGTTTCACTCCAGTTGGGATTATTGTATTAACCCTTGCAAAAAATTCCTATAGCATTCTAAAAATAAAAATTATAGAAAAAGTCTTATAGAATTATGGCCCGTTTTTCTATAAGTTAGTTTAACTAAAAGTTATAAAAATATCTGTAGAAGTTCAATAGAAATGTCTGTAGAGCGTCTATAAAAATACCTATAGAAATTATATAGCGTTTCTATAAAAAATTCGAAGATCGCCAGCTGTTTTCCGTTGGTCACCCTCCCCCCCCCCCCAAAAAAAAAAAAAAAATAATAATTTAAAAAAATAAAATAAAAAATAAAAAAATCGCGCTCAATGCTGCTTCTACTTTGATGGCCGATCTTGAAGGGGTAATTTCAGCTTGGTATGTCCGTTAACTAATTATCAACTCTTATTATACTATTTCAACTTTGTTTCTTTTGTGAATGCGTTCCCAATTATTAAAACCGTATGGAATTTACACCGATTCTCAAACAGTGTGAATTAGAAAACCGAAACCATTTGTAACTTAGAAAAACAGATTTAAGGATTTTAAAAAGTCCGTTAAAATAAAGTATTTATTTATTTATTTATTTATTTATTTTATTGGTGGTGTTTAAAAAAATTAATGAATCATAAAAAAACTAATTAACCATCATTTATATTAGTAATCGTTCTACTGATATATTATTACATTAACAATTGAATCACAATCTATTAGAACTGGATTAAATTATAATCATACTAGCAAAACCCACAGCTTTGCTCGCGTAATATTTGAAATATGCCAAGTGATATTTATAGGTCTAAATTTTATTAAAAGAAATTTTACTTTTACGAATAATTTTAAAATTACTATTTAAAACATAGTTTGACTAAAATTCATTATTGCACAGCATTAGGCAGAAATGAGAATTAAATTAATGAAAAGAAATAAAACTAAATAAATGATAATTTAGAAAATATTTTGAAACGTTTATGCTCAACTAATACGCTCATTTCAGTATTCATTTGAAGTTTTGAATTTTTTAGAAACCACCATGTTAAATTCCAAGTCCTACCACCTCTCTCAACATAAAGGGCTATGTTCAAATAGGAACTGTCACCATTAATTTGCCAACATTAATTTTTAAATCGGTTTGTTATATCCTAATATTTCACAGAAAGGTAATTTAGAAAGCTTTTAAAGGCCTTTTTTAGAACGTTTGTTTCTCATGTGAACCCCAGGTGGTAAATTCATCGGCATAAAATATAGCCTGTGTAACATCAGAGACTGTTACCATTGATTCTCAACTATTACTTTTATAATCGGTTTATATTCTCTGAAATTGCATAGAAATCGTAATTTAGGACTTTTTTAGAACGCTTTTCGTACCTCCCCTTCGCTTCACCCTTTTTGTATTTTGAAATTATTTCCGACAGTCCTTCGAGGGCATTTATACTTTATAAGTAACTACCATGCCATATTTAAAGTTTCTAGTCTCTTCAGTATCACAGAAATCGCAATTTAGAAAGATTTTTGCTCTTGCAACCCACTGGTGGTAGTGGCACAGACATAAAATATAGCTTTTGGTTGAGCAAGTTCTGTCACCAACAATTTGGCACAATTATTTTTTAAATCGGTTTGGTATTTGATAAAATTGCATAAAAATTGTAATTTAGAACGTTTTTAGAACGCTTTTCGCTCACTTTATCCTTTTAAATTTGGAATTTTCTTTCTACTGTTCTTAGAAAGCAGCTGCATCGTGTAAATAAATACCATGGCATATTTCAAAATGTTAGACCCCCTCAGTTGTGCAAAAAACGCAAATTAGAACAGGTTTTGTTCTTGCAACCCCCAGATGGTAGTGACAGCAAAATAAAATATAGCCTATGTTGGAGCAGGAACTGTCACTATCAATTTGTAACCATTTCGTTTGAAGTAGGTTTGGTATTATCTGAGATTGAGCAGAAATTAAAATTTAGAACGTTTTTAGAACGTATTTCACGCATTTTCCCCCTTTTTAAATTTCCAATTTTTCGAAACTGTTCTTAAAGATCATTTATATCTAATAAACATGTACCTTGCCTAATTTAAAATTGCTAGCCCCTACCGATCACAAAAATCGAAATATAGAATGTTTTTTGTTCCTGCAACATCCAGGTGATAGTGACAACGACATGAAATAGCATCCATGCTCGTGCAGAGGCTGTCATCATCAATTTCCTACCATTACTTTTGAAATCAGTTTGATTCTTCATGAGATTTTTCACAAATCGGCAATTAGAACGCTTTTCGCGCATTTTCACCCTTTTTAAATTTCAAATTTTTAAGCAAATGTTCTTAGAGATAATTTATATCTAATAAATATATACCATGCAAAATTTCATGAATTAACATACATTTAAGGTAGGCCAAACTCGTCGCCAAATTAATTTGAAATAACCTTTTCTAAAATATGAAAAAAAATATCTGTTATGATTAAAATTTGAGTTGCCATCATTAGAAAAAAGTATTTAAAATTAGAAAAAAATTAATATTTTGAAAACTAATTCTAGTTTTAAAATTCTAATACCAGTTTTGTGATCTGTGGATCAATACGGATATTTGGTGTTAATTTTATTGCAAAGTATTCCATATTTCAGGAGAAATCGCCGTGAAACGTAATCAGTTGTTTAATCAGTCACTTCATAGAATCGTTACATAAATTCGTTTCAATTCAGTCGTTTCATTAGGATTTTATATATATATGGTAGATATACCTTATGTGCCTTATCACAAATATATTTGTGATAAATGATGTGTAAATATATTTACAACTTAAAAATGGAAAAAGTTTAAGAATTATTTCGATTTCATTTGAACGGAATCTCAGTTCTTAGGGTGTTTCAAGTATCATATTGTTCGGATTTTATTTTTACTTTTTAATGTTCAATTGGTTTAACTTATTTATTACAAACATTTAACATCAAACGTAAGCTAACTGAATGAAATATCTTAATATCTGTCTCTTCTCGGGCATAAACAATGTAGGAAATAAATTGTTTTCTTTTTTAATTTGTTCTGTAAATTATATTTTTGTTTAATTGGTAGTTAAATCTCTGTTTGAAAAATATTTACACGAATAATTAGATTAACTAACAAAAAATACTGTTATGGTAATCTCACAATTCTCATAAGAACAGTGTAAATAAATATATCTAATCAAAAACAACTCGTTGTAAATGATCCCGCCAAGCCACAAACCTAAAACGTCAGTCATAAAAATGGAGTGATATCACATAAAAAGAAGCGATATAGAAGTGCATACTTGGAGTGCCGTGTAAAAATCTCCAAAGGACTCGGAGTGAGGTACAATATGTGAAAACTGCTTGGTGACCTGCAGGCTTTTATAATGTTTTTTCTTCCTGCACTTACATATGACTATTTTTTTAACAATTTTCTTCTTGTATTACTGATCCCATTAAACTGTGAAAAGTTGAAGCTTGTGGTGTTTACATGCCCATTCTTATTTAACATCATGTGATCGATTTGTTAATTTTATTTACAATTATTTGAACGAGAAAGACAACTTTTAGGAGGATGATTTTCTTAGTAAATATGTAATAAATATTTTGAGTTTGTAAAATAATAATAAAAAATAATGATCATATTAATATTACTAACAATGCACCTAATAATAGACTTTAACTGAACTAAGATTTATTGCAGTAAAGCCCACGTAAACGGAATTGCACATGACAGGGGAAAAATCTGTTCTAGTAAGTCTTCTGTTACAATAGTATTATATAATATTCCTTATGTTGGAAACACGACATTTTACGTTTACGAAATAATTCTGTCATAAACAGAATCCATTTTACAAGTTTCACCTTTAATTTTGAAGCAGTGTATTATTAAACGTATTTATGTAATTAAAAGTTATTGAAATGCAGTAAACCAACGTTTAAAATGCACAAATAATGCGTGAAAAAGCAGCAAACAGCTGTTTCGAATCTACAGCGAGATTCTTCTTCAGTGCAAGAGAGGGAAAAAAGGAACAGCGTGCTAGAAAAAGCAAGGCTGAGCAAAATGATAGACAGAGACGCGCTGCCTTATATATCCTATGCGGGTAGCGAAAGCGCCAGAAACAACCAATGAGAGAGAAGCAGTGGAAACGACTGGGTGGACAAGTAGCGACATCTACCGGAAAAGGAGAGAAAATGAAACCAAAAAAGAGGAAATTACATTAATGCTTTCCAAATACTTGGAAAATCTGGAGTACTAGATAAGTCATTGACTAAAGAGTGAGAATTTTTAATGATGTGGTAAGCTTCCCAAAAATCAAGATCAAGGTTAGAAGAACATTTCTGGATAATAGTGGCTGAGGAAAAATCGAACCTATGTTGAGAAGACCAAGAATGTTGAGCAATAGAAGAACGTTTGAGCTCCTGATTTTTAACATAACCTTCATGCTCTTTTAAACGAAATCTAAGAGCACGTTTAGTCTGGCCAATATAAGAAAGGCCATATTGGCAAGAGATTTGGTAAATACCCCAGTTATCTAGGCGATCAATGGGGTGTTTGAGATTTGAAAAAGTGATTTTATTAACAGGAGAAAAAATAACATTAAAATCAAACCTTCTTAAGATTTTAGCAACTTGCTGACTGATTTTAGGAAAAAATGGTAACACAACTGAAGTATTAGAGTTGGAATTAGAATGCTTTTCAGAATGGACGGATTTCGTCAATTTCTTATAAATATAATCAATAATATTAGAGGAATAACCACGATTAACAGCAATAGCTTTGAGGTAATTAAGTTCAGCACTAAGTAACTGAGGAGTGGAACAAACATTGGTAGCCCGAAAAACAAAAGTGTTGAAAGCAGCGAATTTCTGGTTAGGGGGATGAGAAGAATGCCTGTGAGGTGGAAGACTGACAGCAAAAGGTTTACGAAAGACGGTAGTCTGAAAGCCATTATCACAACAAATAACAAGGACATCGAGGAAAGAAAGACAGTTATTGGTCTCAATTTCAGAGGTAAATTGAATGCAGGGATCAATGGAATTCATAATAGAGAGAATCTCATTAATATCCGAATTTATTTCAACCAGGACATAAACATCATCATCATAACGAACATAGAACGGAAATTTTAAAATTTCAAAAAGTTTGACCTCAAAATAGTGCATATAAATATCGCATAAAATTGGACTAAGAGGATTACCCATAGCCAAACCATCAATCATGCGGAAGAAATTACCATTGAAAACAAAAGTATTTTGTGACAAGCAAGCGCGAGTGAGAAGGATAAATTCCTCGATTTCAAAATAAGAGAAATGGAATTCACAAAGCCTGTTCTTGAGGCAATCCAAAGCCCCCTCAACCGGAACGTTTGTAAATAATGATTTAACATCAAAAGAAACCATCATGTGACCCTGCGGCTTAAAATTATGGAGTTTTTTAACAAAATCAAAAGAATTCTTAACAGTGAAACAGTTACTGCTCAAAAGTGGGGAAAAAACAGAAACTAAATATTTGGCAAGCTTATAAGAAGCTGTACCGATACTAGAGACAATAGGTCTAAAAGGAATGTCAGGTTTATGGACCTTAGGTAAAGCATAAAACCTGGCACAATGTGCAATAGATGGAATAAGAGACTTCTTAAAGTTAGCAGGAATAATGGAAGAAGACTTGATGGCAGACTTAATAGAATTAATTTCACTAGTGGGAGGATCTTTGCGGATGTCCACATAAGGACCATCTTTAATTAATTTATGGGATTTTTCCAAATACGAAGATTTGTCGAGAAGAACAATCTGACCACCTTTGTCAGTCTTAGTAATGATTAAGTTTGGATCAGAACGCAAATTTTTCAGACATTGTTTAACTGGAATTTTAAGATTGGGCTTATAAACATTAGAATTGAAATCAACAGTATTGGCAATGAGATGCCTGATGGACTCTTTTTGAGAAGAAGATAGAGCGCTATGCTTAAAGGCCCTTTCAATAGGAGCAATTAGATTAGGTAAAGAAGGAATAGCAGAGACAGAGAAATTGTTATTCAGTTTGAGAGCATCGAGCTGATTGTCACTTAAAGAAACACTAGAAAGATTGACAACAACATTTTGGTTAACAACAGGCAATTTCAATATTCCTGCACAAAGGCTTTAATTGCTATTTTAATTAAAAGTTATGTTTAAAATATTGAAAAATATAATTGTAATAATAGATGATTACCACAATTACATACCAGTTCCTTCTTCACTTACAAATTTTTCTGATTTATTACAGATCTTCCTCCTACAAATATTTATAAGAGTGATATAATGAGAAATAAAAAATAATTTTTTCGACTTTCACAATTTTTCGAAATTGATATAGGCACTGCATGTATTAAATATACGCCTGCAGGTCGCCAATCAGTATTCACATACTGTACCTCACTCCGAGTCCTTTGGAAACATTATGATTTGTGCACTCCGAGTATGCAATTCTATATCGTTTCTTTTTATGCGATATCACTTCTTTTTATGACTGACGGTTTGTGGCTTGGCGGGATTATTTTCAGCGATTTGTTTTTGATTAGATATCACTCCTTTTCGTAAGGTACATTTGCATACATTTGCATTATACATATTCCATTTTAATTCAGAAAAGAAAAGATAAACTGAAGATGATAGAACTAAAAAAATAATTTAATAGTGATGCTTTAAACTTTTCAAAACTGTAATACATCTAGTAAGACATAATGTTGGACTTTTTAAAAATAATTCAAAACCATTTTATCGATCCTTACAAATCTCATAAGAAATCCTTTACTTTTTAGAAATGATAAAATGTGCCGAACTAACCAGTAATATTTTTGCTGTTGTTCTATAAGCTGTAGGTTGATTCATTAACTCAGCAAGGATTTTATCCTAATAAGTTTTGAAAAACTGACTTAACATTTTCAAAATTCATATCATTTTTTTTTAATAAAATATGTAAAGACTTAAAAGCAGACTGAATAATGAGCCTTTGTTTTATCACCGGGTGTGCATGAAGTAATTTTTAAATAAAATTAGTTCTTTTTATTTTAGGAAATTCAACGTCCCTCCGATAAGCGCGACAGAAACTTAGATTATTTAATTAAGCTTATTTTATTACTTTTAAATGTTTTCATAAGCTCACACGTTTGTTAGATTTTCTGTATTTTCAATGCATGTACTTTCTGAATTCCTAATTGTTTTTACGTGTCTAACAAAACATACTAAGTGGAATGCTTTCCAAGTATTTTCTCATATATTTCGGATAATTCATACGATAAATTATACTTCATTCCAATAAAAGTTCAGAATTCGATATTTAATCGTTATGAAATGTTTTTTTCTTAACTTTGGTCATATTTGTAAATTTTTAAGTAGCTCAATTATCTGATTAAAAATTGACTAAAAAGCATATTGATAGCATTCTTTAATTACAATGTCCGGGATAACAGAGTCGATTAATTTAATAAATCCCCTTATTAATATTTTCAATTGAAAAGAAAAACGAAAAATTTCAATAAAACTGCCAAATATTTATTTGATATAAAATGATTGTAAAAACATGAAAAAAAAATTATATCATGTATATTTATGTAATAAAACATCCGACTGACTGTATTACCCTTGTAAAATGATTTAAATTAAATAAATTGCAATGTTTGGAATGTTGAAAAAAATATTTGAGTATATGTGCGTTTTCGTATAAAATCAGTACAGAAAAGAACATTTTCCCGCTAATTTCAATATGGTAAACAGTAATCCTAAAGTTCTATCGAATTATTTTTATGACTATAAGTACTTTGTGATTCACTGAAGCGCTTACATTATCATTCTGAGCAAATTCTGTGGTTTCTCCTGAGTCGGTGTTTACCTAGAATCTTTACATAATCGAGGTCCACTATAATCTAGTCGTTTCTATAATCTAGTTCCTCCTCAAATATCAGCAGGACATTCAGCGATGATTATTGTGCGCAGTACCTTCGTCAAAAATCATTCCGATTTCGTGCAAAAAAAATTTCATTTAATTAGTATCTAAATTTTGTGTACAAAAATACCCATAGTATTGTAATTTTAAAAGGGTGTGTGCTGAATCTAGAAGCACCTTTAATAAAGTGTATAACAGAAACATCTTTCATAAAGTAGAAATCTGGATCGTTGAGCTTTTAGATGAACAAATTGAATTCATATTAAACTTTTAAGTAACATGGTAATATTTTCTAGAGATTGAAATTGTATGAATTGATTAAAATACGTGCCACTAATTATATATCCAGCGGTTCTAATGTAATTAAGATATTTTAAGTGACCTTGTAAACGAACCGTAAGTGCTTTAATGCCGCCGTACAATAAGGAGCTTAACTGTGTCGAATGCAATAACATCTACCCTATTAAAATCTGTGTGCGTATCTATCTATGTAACCTCAAAAACTCGGAAACCACAGATGCGGGGCAAAGAAATTTGGCACATTGGTTGCTGGTAGAGGGCTCATGAACGATTGGGTGTCAAGGGTGGCGCCAGCGGGGGAAGTTCGGGGGAAGATGCCCCCCATCGGGCATATTTGGTCCTCCCGTCGGGGTCGAATAAGTCGTCAGGGAAAATATTTTGACTTGAATTTCGGCCTGTCCTATTTCGGTCCAGTTGAAGCTCTTTTTTGTCTTTGGAAATTGGATTGACTAAACTAATTCTTCCGATATGAATCGGTTTCTGATTGAATTTTGATTCTTGCAGGTTGGGTTCAGGTGAACCCAATTTTTCGAAAATAAAGATGTCCAAATTCCTTCAGATAAATAATCTACATATTTGATACATGGAGGAATCTTTACATATTTATTTTTCAACAAAAAAGATAAAATTTATACTGAAGTTATTATCACATGCTATTTTTTTGCAACTATATTAAATTGTAGATCGATTTTCACTGATTGTGGCTTTACGATGGGCTTGATTTGAAATATTTCGGGCTCGGTTAATAATACGGAGGACGAAAATAATTTTGTCGGAGTTGGGTTGGATGGCAAGTAGAGTTCTGCAACGGGTCGGGTAAACTGAAATTGACCCGACTCGCGGTCGGTACTGGATCGGGTTGGACCTAATCTTTTGTTGTTGCGGGTCGTATTCGTATCAGGTGCACCCAGAGTTGGGCAAAATACATCGAAAAACCATTTTCGATACAAAATACAAAATACATTGTTTTTTCAACTTAAAATACAAAATACAAAATACTTTCCAAATTTCAAAAATTCAAAATACAAAATACATGTATTTTGAAAATACATTTAAAATACAAAATACATTGAAAAAAAAAAGACGATTGTGCATTAAATTGCATTAGTCAAATACAAAGCTGATTTGCAAAACTGATTAAATTTTTAGAAATTATAAATTTCCAAATAAAGAAGCAAAATCAATTAAAACTCAAAAAAAAAAAAAAAAAAAACTGAAAGATTGGGGCAACATTGTGCTTAAAAGCGTATGAAAGTTGCAAGAATAATTAATAATAAATAAACTACTCTCTAAAGGAAGTTACTCGGTAGGAATAACTGCATGAATTGATTGTGGTAGAGGTCCGCACGGTCCCGGGATTAGCCCGAAATCCGTACCCGGCCCGGCCCGGAGTCCGTGCCGAGCCGACAAGATGAAGGCGAATTTTCGAACGGGCCGGGTCGATAAAAGAAATTAAGCGAGCCTTCCGGCCCGCTATAAAACTTTAATCGGAGCCGATAAAATGTGAGCCATTTACAATGAAAGTGACTTTCGATAGAATAAGTATAAATGTGCGTCACGAGCTGATGCTAGTTAAACAACACCAATGCAGAAATATAACATGTCCAGCATAGAGGTCAGCATCGGAGAGTTACGTGGTGTCTGAGCCTGAGCCATGGCTTAATTTTTTCAGCAGACGCGTGCCGGGCCGAGATCAGGCTTGCATTTTTTTCTACATAGTCGAGGAGGGCCGGAACTGGACTTTATTGTTCTCAGGATGTGTAGGGAAGGCAGCATGTTTTGTAAAAATATTAATAGCGCTAATGAACTTCTCTTAACGGAACCTTTGGAAATATATCTCAAGGTGGTTCTCAAATTCACTGCTCAACAATGAGAAATTTCCTGACACATTTTCTAACTAATGTTTTAATGTAAAGGCTTAAAATTTACAGGCCTGATTATTGATGGGATTTGGAATCGAATAGCGTTTTCCCTTTTTTTAAAATAAATTACTTATCGAAATATAAGAGATTCTTGTCACGTGACAGCAGATTTTATTCCTTTCCCGTGCTATCGCTTCCGGAAATTCGATTCAAAACTTTAACTTTGACAGTATTTTCTCAAAGATATATTGCTTTTATCAAAAAATGGATAACTTTATTCGATTACATAGTTTCTGAAGAAGAACACCGGCCAATCTTATACGTTTCCAAAAAGAAATGAATTCAGAAATATTTCAAATAGTAGCTCCTTTGGATTTGAGAAATGACTTATTTAATGGCAGAGACATATTTTTACAAATTTGCTTTTTATTATACAGCTTCAAAGGTTATCATGTTTTAACCCTCTTTTTTTCTTTTATTCTAAAGTGCATTAATTCTTTAATGAATCCTTATTTGAATGGTGAAAGTCTAAGACTCTAGGAAGTCATTAATGTTGTTATTGTGTATTTTCTGTTTGCGAACACATAGTAATTTTAAAATATATTCCGGTCATTTCTAGCACGCATGCATATTGGCTCTATTAATATTAAATCCGAATTTATTTTTAAAAAAAAATCCATAAATTAACATTTGTAATTTAATTAGAAAAGACAAAATGTTTTCGAATTTAAAAATAAATAACAATTACTTTTCTCATTCATTCAAAAGTACTCATTATTTACTTTTTAAAGTTGAATAAGTTGAATAAAGTTAAATAAAGTTGAATTTCTGAAGTTGTTTATTAATAAATAATCACATTTAAAATATATTTTAAATGAACATATTTAAAAATATTTTAATTAAAATATTAAATAGAAAAAATTCGATATTACTAAAAAAAAAAAAAAAAAAAAAAAAAAAAATGTCTCATCGAATAAAAATGTAATATTCATATTTTACATCTAGCAATCTACTTTAAAATATGTTAATTCATATTTTTATCCGGTATTAATACTAAAGACGGAACGGATGTCATAAATTCTCGGGGCCGCCATCTTGGAATTTTTCTTGGCGTGAAAACCCCTTTTCTGCCAAGTAGTAAATGTCGCCAAGCACCGGTTTATACGCTTGTTAGGCTTAACGAAAATAAAATGTAAATAATAAACAAAACTCGCTAAAATAGCAATCAGTAATCATTGTATGAGTGCGCAACAGAAAAAAAATCACTGGATTCAGCAATTCGCGGCTGTGTAGCAATCTCAAAATTCAGCAATTCTCGCTTTGTAGCAATCTCAAAATGTGCAAAACTCGTAAGGCAAAATATACATAAAAAACAAAACTCGCTAAACTGGCAATCAGTAATCGTTGAATGAGCGCTACGCGCTCATTAACCGAAAAAAGCATCACTGGATTCAGCCTCGCTTTGTAGCAATCTCAAAATGTAAAAAACTCTTAAAGCAGCAAAATATACATAAAATTATCAACAAACGTTAACAGAGATCTGCTTTCTTGAAAGCTCCAGCACGTAATATCTGTCATCCCATCACCGTCATTTTCCAAAATAGGTTTATGAATATGCATTGACACACTATAATCAAACCTCATTTTTTTGTCAAAATTTCATCATATTTCTTAATTACTTCAGCAAGAGAGTTTAAACGGACTACAGAAACCATAGTCAATCAAATACATCCAATAAATTTAACATAAAAATAAAAAGACAGAACGATACAACACGATATCAAAATACATCCACAAAATCCTTCCTAAGCGAAAATGAGCTTCTCAGGGGTTGCCAGACCACGACACGTCAGAAGACACACGTCACACGCGTTCCACATATCGATAATGATAGCCAACATAAAATCGCCAAGAAATTTCAAAACATCCAAGATGGCGGCCATCTGGGAATATATAGAATCTAAGTCCTAAAGGCTTAAATCCCCAGCCATAATCACATTAAAGACAAAATCTTGCCGAAATTTAACTTCAAATTTAAAAGATTTTTTAAGTAATTGTTCAAGCCACATCCATCTGAAGCAAACATACCTACTTCAAAGTGTTTCGCAGTTGTACAGCAGTAGCCTATTGGTTAGCGGGCTCGCCTTGTAGCGTTAAGATGGCTGGTTTGAAACCAAGGACATCATCTCTTATTTTTTCCTAACTTTCTTCAATTGACGGATGTTTTACTCCCTGTAACGAAGAAAACAAACGGATATTCGTCAATTAGCGAAAAAACTCTGGCAGCAGTGCAGCGAATTGTAAAAAGGTATTACTGAGAGTGTAGCTAAGTGAAAATATTACACAAAATAATTTTTAAAGGAAAAAATACATAGTTTTTTAAGAAATATTAATTACAGTCAATATATATTGAGTGATATTCGTGTGGCAAAGCGAAAGACAATCTTTTTATTTATTCCATCGTTTTCATCGGCAGACGATCGAGAAGTACAGAAACAACTCTTCTCCGACGTTTTCAGATCGATGCGAGAGTTTGTGTGCATTCGAAAGTTGTCGCCGCCAAGATGTCTTTTGTTACTTTGTAAATAATTTATTTTTAAATTAAAGTATATTTTTCATAATGTCCAGCGCATCCTTCAATGCCCATTACAAAAACTGGTGACCCTGTTTACACGAAACGAGCCGGACTTAAAATCACTTCTTCATAAAGTGTATTTCTCTGCAAAGCTGTAAAGTTATGGTTTTCCTAAACAGGTATGAGATTTTCTAATGTTTATCTCCCGTTTGTATTATTTATACTCTGAGGTGGTGGTTGTTCATTATTTTAAATTGTTTCATATTTTGAATAAACATTTGGTTTTGTTCTGAATTTTGAAATTTCTGTTGATATTTTATTTATTTCTTGTTACTGTAAACGTAAACAATGCCTGACGATATTTCAACTGTATCTAGTGCGGGTGAAAATGTAAATACAGGATGTGGTAGAGTCTCGGTAGAGGTTCCTAATTTCTGGCCTAATGATGCTAAGTTGTTTTTTGTGCATTTGGAGGCTAGTTTTAGATTGGTAGGTATGTCCGGCGAACAAACTAAATTTGATTATTTGGTTGCTTCATTGGATGCCGCAACATATATTCTTTGTACACCGCTGGAGGATTCCTATAGTGCACTTAAAACACTGTTATTATCGGAATTTGAAGTTTCGCAGAATCGGAAAGTAAAGACATTGCTTACAGTTTCAGAAATGG
Organism: Maratus speciosus; assembly: GCA_963932465.1. Classification (NCBI taxonomy): domain Eukaryota; kingdom Metazoa; phylum Arthropoda; class Arachnida; order Araneae; family Salticidae; genus Maratus; species Maratus speciosus. The sequence continues at coordinate 323,733,833 of OZ010792.1, read as the reverse complement.
GTGATAGGAAATTTTAGAACAGAGTTTTGCGTAAAATGAGAGAATTAAGTGTCATGTTGACGATGATTTTTTGAAAAATATATGGCTTCGCAGGTTACGGGTGTCGGTGCAAGCAATTTTGTCGGTCAGTTCTGAGGGTTTAAATAAATTGGCGGAGATGGCAGATAAGATTTGTGAATGCACGCAGGTCAGTGTTAATTCTCTGGATTCGCTCGGTCTGAAGACGCGCAGCTTAATCAGCTAAAATTGCAGGTTGAAGAACTTTTAAAGCTGGTTATTTCAGGTTCTTGCCCCCTCCCTCTTTTGTATCGTTTGGTATTCCATCGTTTTGTATCCCATATAGACACAATTTTGGGACCGCTGAATAGGTTCTTAAATGGGGCAAAGAAAAGATATAAAAGAGAAATATAGTGGGATGCGGATGCTGAAAGTAAATGTCAACATTTTAAAGAGGCTATGGCTAAGGCGATTTTACTTTACCACCCTTCTCAAGATGAGGAGTTTGCACTTATAACTGATTGCAGTAATTTTTGCTATGGGTGGGGTGTTATAAGAAGTTTCCCCCGATGGTCCAAAACCACTTGGATTTTTCTCTTGTAAGTTATCCCCTGCGCTATGCAATTGTGCAACATATGACCGGGAATTGTTAGCGGCATATTCGGCGATCTAGTATTTTAGGCATATGTTGGAGGCTCGTGTATTTGCGTTGTACGTGGATCATAAACCCTTAATTTTTGCTTTCCACCAGAAACAAGAAAAGTGTTCCCCTAGAGAGCTTCGGCAATTAGATTTTATATCACAATTTATTACGGATATACGTTATTTGCCAGGCGAAGGAAAAAATTGTTGCTGATAGTTTATCGAGAATTTTTGAGATTCAGATTTCGACAATTGCTGAGATAGAATTGTGAGCAAAGTTGTGAAAGGAAGATGAGGAGCTAAAGGCAATTTTGAATAGAAATGTTGAGTTTAGCGGGAAATTGGCTAAAGTACAAAGGCCGGATTCTAAAACATTATTGTATTGAGAAACTTCTGGTGAGGTAAATAGGTTTTATGTCCCTCAGGTTTTAAGGAAAAGTGTGTTTGAGTCAATGCATGGGATGTTGCACCCAGGAATATGGGCAACTAGGCAGCCAATATGTTCAAAGTACATTTGGTTAGGACTAAATAAGGATGTTGCTGTGTGGTGTAGAGCATGTATATTTTGTCAAAAGGAAAAAGTACACTTGCATACTAAATCTGCTTTGATGCGATTTCTAGTCCCAGATGAGAGATTTGCGCATAGATATCTAGATATAATCGGTCTTTTGCCTTTAGTACGTGGATTCAGATATTGTCTAACGATGGTTGATACGTTTTCTCGATGGCCAGAGGCTGTACCTATATGAGATGTGACTGCTGAAACTGTAGCTAAGGATTTTGTGTAGCCATAGATATCTCATTTTGGTACACCTCAGAGGATAACATGCGATAAACAGACTCTGACAAGGCTATTCGGCACTAATCTAGCCTTGACTGCTTCATATACACCACAGTGTAATGGTTTGGTGGAGCGACTTCATCGACCTTTAAAACAGGACTTAATGTGCTATAGAGTTGATTGGTTCGAAGCTCTTCCTCTAGTTTTGCTAGGTCTCCGAAAGTGAAGATCTTGGTATCTCTACAGCTGATTTAACATGTGGAACTACCTTACGGCTTCCGGGACAGTTGTATGAAGATTCTTCCTGGTTCGACCCACCAAATTATATAGCCAATTTACAGAAAATAATGTGTGCTTTGAGACCCGTTCATCCTTTCAGATATGGACAGAAAAAAGATCTACGTTAAAAAAAAAAACTCAATAACTGCAGCCACGTTTTTTGTCCGGAGAGGTCCTTTCAAGAGGGCTCTACAACCTACTTATGAGGGACCGTTCCAGGTTGTAGATAGACTGAAAAAGAACTTTATACTTCTCATTCATGGTCAAGAAAAACTTATAAATATAGATAGGTTAAAACCAGCTTTTCTTTTGTCAGAAAAAGAACTTGCTTCTTCGACCTACTCTACGAGAGCTGGAAGAAAAGTTCATTTTCGTTTCACACTGGTTTTGTGAGACTGGCGGGGAGTTATGTGGCAAAGCAAAAGACAATCTTTTTATTTATTCCATCGTTTTCATCGGTAGACGAACACTGAAAAGAGTCGAAACAACTCTTCTCCGACGTTTTCAGATCGGTGCGAGAGATTGTGTACATTCGAAGGTTGTCGGCGCCAAGATGTGTTTTCTTACTTTGTAAATAATTTATTTTTAAATTAAAGTATCTTTTTCATAATGTCCAGCGCGTCCTTCTATGCCTTCGATATATATTTGATATTTTTATTTATAAAATTTCTATCTCTTATAATAAGCCTATTGAATATTTTAATCAATGGAAGATATTAGTAATTGAAAAATTAACTATGGCTTTAAAAAATAATATTGCTGATTTGGTTTCTATTAATACAAAGCATTATTTCCAACAAATTACTAAATTACAAAAAAACTACGTTATTACATATGTAGACAAATCTCCTAACAATTATGCTATTATATGTAAATCATATTATCACCAACTTCTTACAAATTCTATTTCTTCTAATAAGTCATTTCAAAAAACTGATGAAACTGTAATTGTAAATAATCGTAAAATTCGTAGTTATTATAAACTATTAAATATTTTATCTACTAATTTTAATTATCCATATTTAGTTCTTATTCCCAAATTTCATAAAACTCCTATTAAATTTAGGACTGTTACTATAGGTTGTAATACATATAATAATAAAGCCAATACACTTCTCTTAAAAATTCTTAATCAATTATATGTACTTACTACAAATAATGATAATACACATTGTATAAAAAATAGCTATCAACTTGTTAATATTTTAAAAAATCTTCATTGTGTTTATAATATAACGACATATGACTTCAAAGACCTTTTTAATAATATAGACCTATTAGATTTACATAAAATTATAAATGCATTATTTAAAAAAATATTATAAAAAACTGGAATTACCATCTAATATAGATATTGCATATTTTAATTCTTTAACTAACTTCATTATCTATAATAATTATATATTGCAAGATAATACTTTATATTTACAGCATGTCGGTATACCACAAGGCGGTTGTACTTCCAGTTTACTCTCTGACTTGTACTTATATCATTGTGAACGTAATTTTACTAATAATAATCTACATTTATATTGTTATATTGATGACATCATTTTAATTGATACTGATCAATCTGCAATTACTCGATTTCCAGTTGATTATCCCACTAATTTGGAATTAACGGAAAACCTTTTATCTAACAATACAATTAACTTATTAGATCTTAAAATTACAATCAAAGACAATAAAACAATCACAGATTTATATGACAAACGTAAAGAATTTAAATTCAAAGTTAATACATTTACAAATTTTAAATCTTGTCTACATCATTCTGTATTTCGGAATATAATACTTAATCATTTATATAGAATAAAATGTTTATGTTCTTCTCCCCTAATTAACAATAATATTAAAAAACTAATTTATGATGCATTAAATCATGGTTTTCCAAAAAAATTCATATATTCATTAATATACAATTAGTACTTTTCTTACATGATATATATAAACAAATTAACACATGCGTAAACAAAATTACAAAAAAATTATAAAATAAAAAAATATCTATAAAAAATTAAAAATTGTAAAATAATATAAAAAAAATATTATAGGTTGGTTGGGTGGGTAGATGTTAGAGTACGGAGGAGGGTGGTGTTGTCTGGATAATACGCAATGGTTAATTATATATAAAAAAAATGGGGGCTCTTGTATTATTACTATATTTTTTTTACGTATTTTATATGGATGTTGATTTGATATTTTATATGTAATTGGAGAATTTCATTAATATTATAATTAGCCTAATTATTGATTAATCTAATTTACAATTATTTGTTATTAAATTTTAAATTTACTAAGGACAATATCATATTAATTACTAATAGTATGCCATTCTTATAGTGAATAATATACATATAAGTATGTATAATATAAATATAGTTATACTGTATGCATTAAAATTGGGTAATTATTTTTATTATTATTACTCTATTCTTTTTAATATTTATTATCGGTTTACTGTTTTTGAATGTCCCACATTCATACTTTATGGTTTTTTATGGATGTCTGAAGATAATCCACATTCTATATTTGTGCTTTTTATGTAATGGGTATTTAAGTATCATTTAACCTTCTATTTACTTCCACATGTTTATTATTTCCTGTTCATTTTATAAATATCTGATATATAATTCATAAAAAATAATTTTTATATTTAATAATTATTTATGTTAATTATTACTGAATTTTATTTTGTTTTATAGCATATAGCTATATGCTATATATTATCAATGTTCTAGAATTATTTATTTCTTAGTTTAGTTTAAATAAGTTAGCTAATAGAATATATTGTATGCTTTTAAATTTTATTTACAATAGTTTTTAAATACATTGTGTGGTTTATATTCGGTTTATAATTCTCTATATATAAGGATATGTTTGGTTTTGCTGTTTATACAGTTATTTACATTCAATTGCTTACAATTATTTATACAGTTATTTACATTCAATTGCTTACAAATATTTATCTTGCGTTAGTTTTTAATAGCAGTAATACTAGATGGCAGCACTAAATTTGTCTCTTTAAAATAGCTCTAATTGTTAATTTTTCTAGCTCCATTTCAGTTATAATTTAATACACCAGGGGGTATTTTTAGCTAAATTTTTACGATATTGTTAAACTGTTATTAATTAATTTAATAGTGCATTTTAAATAATGTAATTAATATCTATTTATTTTATATTAGATTAAATGTGTTTAACAAGGTATTTCAAATTTTATTTCAAAATGTATTAACTGCATCCTTTGGTATCATTTACTGTGATTTCTTAACTGTTTTATTCACCTTAATCTTTTTGATATACTGGCAGCCATGTGCGCGTGGATTTTTGTAAAATACTGAAATATTAATCGGTATGGTGTTTATTATTTATATTTTATATCCTATAAATATTTAAATACGTTTATTGATTCTTCCATTTCATATTATTTGTTTCTATTCTGCTTTCATTTTTAATCAATTCACTTGATTTTATGGTTGTTTGGGCACAGGGGAAAATAACTTTTAGCTTTAGCTTATTTTTCCCACAGAAAACAACCATTTTGCTTATATCATTGAATTCTGTGCCCTTGATAACGTAATTCAATGTATAAGCTTTTCAATTTTTGTCGGTGTCCACTTTTTTCTTTTTCTTCCATAATAATTCTTATATTAATTTTTTTTTTTTTGATACTTACAGCTTTAATTCATAATATTTGACGGTGGAAGGTTATGTTTAATTAATGGTTATATATATATATATATATATATTTGTTTTTAACTTTTAATTTACATGAATAAAACTTTAGTTTCATAGTTGCCAATTTTTCGTAATTTTTTATACCGCTATTTTTATATAGAAATATTCATTTAATATAATCGGAGTATTTCAATGATTAATGAAAGCGAGCTTTTCTATACGAAAATAGGGGTAAACAATTAGGAGGTTGGCAACTATGTGATATGACATTTAAGTAAATTATTTCATAAGTTGAAATTTAGAGGAGTGAAAGACTAAAAACTTTTATGGTCGAAAGCGACAAGCACATACTTATTTTATATTAAATGTATTAAATTCATGAAAAGAATTTTTTCAATGAAGTGTATTTCTTATTAAGCAGAAACTCATGTCAAAAAACTTTTATTCATTCCATAACTTCACCTGGAAATAAAAATAAAATTGATAAATCACTTTTCTTCAATATATTGACTCTAAAGTATCGAAGAAATTGTTCCGTCGTGAGATTTAAACTCATTTCTACTTTATTTTCTCATATTTCTGTGTTTCTATATTGTATCGAATTTTTCATACTTGATCTTGCACAGTTAGAAGTCCTAAAAAAGAAAATATGGATATATATATTGAGAGATGAAATTTTCACATAAAAAATATTTTTCAGTTTTAAGAAGTTCAAAATGATATTAAAAAGAATGATAAAATTGTCTTTTTGTCAGAATTTATTTATAGAACAGCGTGGTTAACATAGTTTTTTTTTTCAAATTACTACTTTGCCCTAAATAATTTTCAAAATTTTTCTTACGCTGGTTCTTACGTCACGAAATGTACAGTCGTGGAAAAAAAACCATCCCTTACTAACTCTGCAAAAAATTATCGTAGAAGAAAGCTACTGGTACCACACGATTGCTAATAAAGTCTAATTTTAAATGATGTATATAAAATTTGCTTGGGGGGGCCATCTACATATTAAAATGAACCATAACTTTGTTTTTTTCAATAGCAGTACACAACTGTGACAGCATAAATGAACTCTGCACCCTTCAATTAGCCTATTTTTTTTATGCAATTCGTACGATAAGTTTCCGAGAAATTAATTATTTTGAAACGAGCGTATTTTAGGGGCTGTATCAAAATTGAAGCTAAGTACTCTAGTGTTGACCGAGAAAGCCCCTTTCTTGATCAAGGCATCATAAGCACCACTCAAGAGTCATTGAAGACTGCTAGATTACAAAATAGCATAAGAAATTTTAAAATATCTAGTCACTTCTATCATACACGACCCCTTAAAACATCATTTTGCCTTCTTTTAAGCATAATTTGAAAACTACTTGGAAGGAAAATGTGAAAACTTCGATTTCCATAAAGCAAGACTTAATCCATCAAAAAAATTGTAGGTTGCAATTCATAACTTTTTTTAATATTAATTTCATAATTCATATCATAAAATTATAAATTTGCAAATTCAACGTATTTATGTTTGGGTATTTTAATTTTATTGTTACACAAAAAATTAGCATATTAGGAGTATAATTTCAGGAGATATTAATAAAAGTATGAAAATTTAATTTAACATTGGAAGCACTAAATTTTGAATGTTTATGATTCAAAAACACAGCATTTAAATGACTTAAAATTTGGTGTCTAGGCAAGGTTTCAACCGAAAATTTGAAATATCTTGTTAAAACAGAGTATTGCCATTGAAAAAAATGAAGTTTTGGGTTCGTTTTAATATGTAGATGTCCCCCTAAGCAAATTTTATATACATCCTTTAAAAGTAGACTTTATTTCCCGTCGATCGGTATCAGTAACTTTCTTCTACAATAATTAGTTGAGGAGTTAGTATGGGGTATTTACTTTTTTTTTCCACGACTGTTCTTATTTTTCAAATTACATGATTTTTAGGTCGTGTGGCCGGGACTGACCGGAAATGTTCGTCATTATCAGCTGTTGATAAGCCAACTGCACGATATTTTTATATCGTGTCTCAAAAATATCGCTGTAATTATAAAGCCAGGCACCTACAGTGTTTCCATGCTGAACGGGGTCCAATGGTAATTCCTAAAACGCTAGTCATAGACATATAGTTCCAATTGTAAAAATATTTTTAAAGTGCTAAAGTAGTATTTATAAAGCAATGTGGGTCAATAAAAACATAAAAAAATACAAAATTAAAATTTTTAAACAGTTCTCCTGTCTTATAAGTTATATTTAGTAAAAATATCCCATTACACTAATAATTAAGGCAAAAAAATCCCATTCTTCTACGATTAAACTGAACGAGTAATAGCTGCTTAAAGTTGAAGCATCTTTTTTGCTGCGAAATAGGGATCACTCACAAATTTACTAGAAATATAAATAATCGTCAGATGTAAAAAAAGTAATAGTTGAGCTTAAAATTAACATTACAATATTAATTTGAAATTACTTTTCAGTCTGACATATTAAATACAACTTGAACAAAAAACAGTCCTTCCCGCCAGTGCCGGGAGGAAGAGGTAGCTGTCATATTCCTTATTTTTAAAAAGCTAACTTATATTATTCAAACACACGAAGCTCAATTTAGTGGAAACCTATTATAGAAGATTCAATACCAATTTTTATCAATACTAAATCATTATGAATGAGAATTTTGCTGAATTATTCAGCTTTATCCAAGCTGATTTTATTTAAAGTAACTTATATTTGGTTTCCAAATTCGGCGATATATTGAAGTGCCTGCCCTTTTAAAACAGCATGGTGGATGATGCTAACCAGTGAACTTAGTCGAGACCTTAGTAATTCCTGTGCACATGCTCATTCACATCGGAATCGTTGATATATACGAGTGCTGTCGCAGGCAAAAAATCAGATTTTTCAAAATGTCACCCACATAAACAAATTCAAACTGCTACATATAAGCCATTTTTTAAGATAAAGACAAAACAAAAAATGCTCCGGAATCCTTATATAAAGGTTAAATACTTAAGAAAGAAACCTTTTTCAATTTCTAATTTTTTTGCACCTCACTTTAAATATATATTTTTTTTTAATGACCGCCATTTTGAAACAAGATGGCGGAAGAAGCTGGCCAGTGAACTTGGTCGAGACATTGCTATATACTATCCACACGCCTTCTTACAACCAAATAGGTTAATAAATACGTGTGTTATCGCGTGACAAATATCAGATCGTTTCAAAATGTCAGCCATGCTAGAAATTCAAAGTGCTATAACTCAACCATTTTTTAAGATACAGAAAAAAAAAAAAAAAAAAAGAAAGAAACTGCTCCGGAATCTTTGTATCAAGATCAAACACATTAAAAAAACCTTTTTCATTTTCCAATGTTTTGACACCTCACTTTAAATTTTAAATTAATTTTTTTTAAATGTTCCCTTTTGAAACAAGATTGTGAATGAAGCTTGCCTACGAACTCGGTCGAGACATTAGTATGTACTATGTACACACCAAGTTATATCCAAATCGGTTCATAAATACGCCTGTTACCGCGTGACAAAAATCAGGTCGTTTCAAAATTTCAGCCTCAATAGAAATTCAAAATACTCTAACTCAACCATTTTTTTAGATATAGACGAAACAAAAACTGTTCCGGAATCTTTGTATCAAGGTCAAACACATAAAAAAATCTTTTTCATTTTAAATTTTTTGGTATCATATTTCAAATTTTAAATAAAAAAAAAATTTAAATGGCCGCCATTTTGAAACAAGGAGGAGGAAGAAGCTGGCCAACGAACTCGGTCGAGACATTGGTATGTACTAGGCACACACCGAGTGTCATCCAAATCGGTTCATGAATACGCCTGTTATCGCGTGACAAAAATCAGGACGTTTCATAATGTCAGCCACGCTAGAAATTCTAAGTGCTATAACTCAGCCATTTTTTAAGATATAGACGAAAAAAAAAAACTGCTCCGGAATCTTTGTATAAAGATCAAACAAATAAGAAAAAAATATTTTTCAATTTTTAAATTTTTGGTCCCACATTTCAAATTTTAATTTATTAAAAAAAATTTAAATGGCCGCCATTTTGAAACAAGATGGCGGATGAAGCTGGCCAGCGAACCCGGTCGAGACATTGATATGTACTAAAGACACACCGAGTTTCATCCAAATCGGTTCATAAATACGAGAGTTACAGTGTGACAAAGATCAGATATATATATATATGTATATATCAACTTTTGAACGGAGGGTGGTTTCGGGGTCTGGGGGTCATGATCGATGAAAATATACCAAATTTTTTTGAAATCGCTTTCCTCCGAACGGCTGCAATAGGTAGCTTTTTATACTGAAAGCTACCTAATATAATTTAAAAAATAATTAAAAAAATTGTTAAATAAAATGATCAAACCCAACAGGCGCTATACTTTACAAAATGATATATATTTTTAAATGCATTATCTAATCCAAAACTTTATTAATAAAAATGAAAGTTATTTTAAAACTTGCTCTAAATAACTTCCTTTGGTTGCAATGCGGTAATGCATACACGAAATAAATCCTTTTTAAGCATTTTGTGTACGATCCCTCAGAGCATGGACCAATTCATCTGTGTTCAGATGAGAAAATTGGTGCAAGTCATGCAATTCAAAGTTTCATAACTCTGTAAATTTTAATGTTTGATGAATGGGACTTTTTTTTCTTATCTTGATTGTTAGTGTAATAGGAAATTTTTACTGAATAAGATTGGAGTACCGTTTAAAAATTTACATTTCGTAATGTTTTAAGATATGTTTTTATCGACCAAAACGACTTTTAAAATAATTCTTTGTTTCATTTAAAACATTTTTTTAATTGGAACTGTATGTCTATGACTAACGGATTATGAAACTGTTCATTGGACACCGTTGACAGTGGACACATTGTAAAATGGTATTAAACATGCAGTCGGACTCATTAACGCAAACATGCTTAAAGTTAATAACTTTTAACATAAACTGCTTTAAAAAAATCTGCAACTAGTTAGATGTGCTATTGCCAAAACTTTTTTCTAATACATCTTAATATTTCAAAATGTAGTTACAAATGTCAATACTCTAATATTATTACTTCAATACTATAACAGATTTGACTTTCATCTTAAATTTCTGCTTCGATCAGTTAATCGGAGTAAAAACAAGTTCATCTCGATCATGATATTTATTGAAATCAATAGTTTTCCGTTATTCAGTTGTACATCAGCTGTTAGCGAATAGTCGGCTTATCATAATGCAAAGTTCCCGTCACTTCACGAGCCACCGGGGTACAATAGAACTACGAAAAAACAAGAAAATTATACAAAAATCACTATTAAAGTGCTCCCTTTTGTTTTTCCAAATTGAGGGAAGACCTTCTTGCCATGGCCAAAAACATGCATAAAAAATTTAGTCCAATTCTATACATAATTTCATACACTTTTCGATGGTATAATAATGAAAATGGCATAAAAATCTCTATTACAGCGCCCCCTTTAGTCGGAATTTTTCCAAATTAAGGGAAGACCAGCTTGCCATAGCGAAAAACTCCAAAAAAAATCGTTCAATTCTATGCATAACTTTATACAATTTTGATGGTACAATGGCGACACACGGACAGACGAACATTTTCTATAAACATGTTTTTTTTTTTTGGGGGGGGGGGGGTCTCTGACACATGAAACGTGTAAATCCGTCGAAAACCGGAAGTCGAAAAAAATTTTGATTACAATAATTTCTTCTGATGAAGATAGATGAAAATAAAAATGAACACATTTTGTTACTTAAGCGAGTTTTTCCTAATTTAGGGTTAATTATAATTTCGTATTTTTTGATCGAAGAAGAATGAAATTAAATCAAAAATATAAATTATAGCATCCAGAAACCGTATAAGAATTTACATTTCGTAACTTTAAAAAATTTAACTACATATTTTTACGCAAATGGATTCAGGGCCTGTGTAATGCAGGGGCATGCGAGACAGATGCGCAACCCATTTAAGGGGACCCCATAGGAGTAATCAGGATTTTAGTCAAGAAGGTGCCAAATGGTTAAAATTGGTCAAAAGCGACCAAAATTCTTTCATTTTCAAAGATTTAGGAAGCGGGTGTAGTCTTCCTCTTCTCCTCTCTGCTTCCTCACCGTTCTTCACCCACCGAAAAAAAAAAAAAGAACTAGCTATATCATTAGAAAACTAATGATTATAATCTTATTATAATAATTTAGTAGCCCATTGTCTTAAAAGAAATTCATTATTGACGTTTTTCTTCCAATGAGGCAAGTTACAACCATTAGTGATGACCAATTGAGGGAATTTTCTTTTAAACATCTTATGATATACGTAGATAACGGATAATTTTACAACCAAATACTCCCGTCAACCAATCTATCACATTTTCTATTTTCATACTAGTATTTTTTCCTTATGTTGTAATCATCTTTCTTGTGATACCCTGTATACAAAAGTGAATAGTACCTGGTACGAAATTTATGTATACATACAATATATATGAAGTATAGCATTAGGTACTTCAGCATAATTCACGAACAATTTCTACGGATAGGTAGAAGGAGTCCCCTGCAATGATGCTTGGGCCCTAAATAGTGTAAGTCGGGGCCTGAATGAATTAGTATAGGATGTAGGACAACATTCGAATAATTATTGAAAATAGAACTATGCATCTGAAACTGACAGTTAAGTAATGCGTAACTGCACAATGATAAGATTTTATACCTTGTATATTATAACGAAAAATGTGTCCGTCCGAAATACTGTCGTCAGAACGATCCTATGGGATTGATTAAAGGTTAATCTACATACAGTACAACTAGTTAACCATGTGTGTCAGAAAATTTAGTGCGAATTGCATTCGCATAGTACGAGTGTGGTTCAATTGTGGCGAGTATGTATAAAATATTTGTAGTGCGATAGTTGATGAAGAATATTGAAGCCTAATGTCTTAGATGCCTATACGCTCAATTTCAGAACAATAGCTACTATATTAAGATATTTGTTTTTCGATTTAGGTGTGAGAGGTGGCACCTTGCATAAAAGGGCGGGGGGATTGGGGGAAAGGCTGGTTCGGAACTTATGGGGCTAGATTTGTAACAGTGGATGAGACGCGTCTACTATCGTTTAGACTCGGGATCATAGTGATGTCGCCACATATCATCCACTGTCACAACTGTAGCCCCATAAGCTCCAAACCAGACGTTCCTCCCACCCCCACCCCTTTCAAGGTAGGTGCCACCTCTCACACATAAAAAAAAGAAAGATATGTTAATATAGCAGCTACGGTTCTGAAATTGAGCATATAGGTATTTAAGACATTAAGCTTCAATATTAAACATCAACCATCGCAGCACAAATATTTATACATTTTCGGGGCAATAATTATTGAACCATCCTCGTATTTCATATTCAAACAATGCATTAAAATAACAAGGTTTATTTGTATTATGTCAAGATAGAGGTATAGTAATTAACTATGCCATGCAGGCATATTTGCCAGAGTTAAGAAATTCAAAATTAAAGTTTGGATAAACAGCAAGAAATTATGGTATTTAAAGTCGGCCCTATATATTTTAAAATAGTTAATTGTTTAATTTGTAGTAAAAATTGCATTTGTTTTGTATCAAAAGATCAATAAATACCGATAATTTAAGATATTTTTTGTCTTGATTAATGGCAACATTTTAAACTGGATTAGTTTTTCTTCTTAAATCTTACAAAATATTTTTTTTCTCATAAATCCAATATGATCAGTATAATTATTGTTGAGTAGTTAAAGAAAGCCGTAAATATCGATTTTTAACTTTCAGCTTTTTGCAAATGACTTAGACTCTCATAAACTCAAATTATCCTAATTTAATTGCAAAAACAAATAATTAGAATATATCACGACATTTGCATGGCAATTTAACAAATACTTTTAATGATGCCTTTTAGATTTAAGTCTTAGAAACCACACGCAACAAGAAATGAAGAACTGTTTTAATATACTATCAACTTAAAGAAAGAAAAAAGAGATTTATGTCACTAATTGTATATTTTTTTGTATAAAAGATAGTTAAAAAATGAATCAATGGGATAATTAAAGTGAATTAGAATTTAATTGGTGAGAAAAAAGTATTTCATGGATCATTTAAGAAAAAAAAATTAAGAATACTAAGAATAAAAAAAAAATCACAAAAAGAAATTTTCAACTTCAGTTGTGGTTTTTTTGTTACATTAGATTTTTCTGATCACAGTCCTACAACTTAAAATTTTTTTTAGCAGAATGATACAGGTGTATTATATTTAAATACAGAATCATAACTACGTTTTCGATAAGAAATGTCTTTAAGATATATGTTTCTTGAAAAACTAAATTTATTTTGAAAAACCCAGTTAAAAAAAAAATAGTATTTATTTTATCCGGTACTTTTCGGTTAGCCGGGCGCCAGTGTTATATATACACATATATATATATACATACATATATGTAAATATACATATACATAAATATACACATATTGTAGATATACACACATATATATATATGTAAATATATATGTATATATACAGTAGCGTTCAAAAGTATTTTGACAACCTTATATTCTCTCATATTTTATTTAATATAAAAATGTAAAAGAAAATATATTCCCTATAACTGAGAACACTATGACTGCAGTTATTCAAATGTATCAAGTTTCATAAATGTGTCAGTACTTAGATTCCGTTCAAATGAAATCGAAATAAATCTTAGACTTTTTTTAAAGTTTTGTATTTTGCATGTATCTTATCATATTATGTACAATCGTCATAAACATAATGCAAAATCTGCAGTACAAATATTTACAACTTAAAAATGGAAAAAGTCTAAGATTTATTTCGATTTCATTTGAACGGAATCTAAGTATATAGGTGTTTAACGTATTATGTTGTATGAATTTCATTTTTATTTTTTAATGTTCAATTGTTTTAACTTATTTGTTACAAAAATTTAAAATTAAATGTAGAACGAATTGAATGAAATATCTTAATATCTGCCCCTTCTCGGGCTTAAACAATTTAGGAAATAATTTTTTTTTTTAAATTTGTTCTGCAAATAAGTTTTTTGTTTAATATGTCAAGTTTTTTAATAACTACTGCATTCAGACCAACACATTTCAAAATTAATGGAGGGTATCATCATCAGGCTTTGATTTGTGCGATATCACATCACAATTTATGATGCAATTTACCTATGTATAATTCAAAATGTTTCACCAGTGCAGTAATGTAGGTTGCTGTAGTTTGGTCAAAAAATTACAATCTGAACTTTAAAAATCTGCTTGAAAATGTCATTTTTATTTCCACTATGACGCCATATTCATCTTCCTTTTAATTCTTAAAAAAAAAAAAAATCTATTTCAGTTTCTTCAGTATCATGTTTCACGTGAAAATCATTCAACTAAAAATAGGCAAATTATTACTATGGCTTTTGAATTATTTACAACAATGAAGGAAAAATGATAAATTTTATTAGAAAATGTCCGTTGATTCTCAATAAAAAAAGCAAAATTTGGAATTATTAAGAAATATATTTGAATAATGTAAATAAAAAAATCCCTGCCGGTCCGGCCTACACGCGGAGGTAGATTTCGAAGTTAAGTATATTAATTGCTCCAACAAAAACTAAATCATCATTAGATATAAATCTACTTTAACAGTTTTATCTGGCCGCTTTTAACGAGTTTTTATTTCATTTTTATATAACAGCTGGTTTTATCAGAATCATGTAAAGGCGGTATTAAAAAAAAATACTTTTCCATGCTCAACAACTCGAAATTTTCTGGCACATTTTCAGATTCATTTTTAATAGAAAAAATACGAAACTTGCTGACGTGATTTTTGAAAAGATTTATAAGCGGCATGTGTTCTTGTTTTTCTTTCAATTAATTGAAACTTGATTGATAAACAATTATTTTCTCAGTAGGGCAATATTTTTCGTTTCTAACACAATCGCTTCGGGAATTTCTGTTCAAAATGCCCACTTTGACATAATTTTTTGAAATATATTCTGCCTCTATAAAAAAAATCGATCATCACGGTACATTATATAGTTTCTGAAGAAGAGAATCTATCAATTGGATGCGTTTGAGAGCAAAAATGAATTTAAAAATGAGTCAGAAAATAAGCAGTTTGGATTCTAATACACCCTTAATAAGATGATTTTTTTTGTTCAACCGCTATGTATTTTTAATTTGTTTTTGCTGTAAGAATGGGTGCTATCGAAAACTTATCTATATAAATGTTGAAGATAATATTAAGAAGATATATGATAAATTCATGGGGATTTTATATCTTGTACATTGACGGTGTTATGGAAATTTTTCTTATTCACCCCCCCCCCCTTTTTTTGTTTTCGTTTTTAATTT
This sequence comes from Maratus speciosus, assembly GCA_963932465.1. Lineage (NCBI taxonomy): Eukaryota > Metazoa > Arthropoda > Arachnida > Araneae > Salticidae > Maratus > Maratus speciosus. Next base: position 323,718,062 of record OZ010792.1, on the reverse strand, counting down.
TTTTTGAGGTACGAATTGGTCCTATCAAAAACTTGTGAATATAAAAGTTGTAGATAATATTAAGGAGATGTATAATAAAATTAATTGAATTTGATATCTTGAGAATTGACAAAGTTACGATTTTTTTTCTCCCAAAAACCCTATTTTTTGCGCCCCATGAGCCCATTTTTAATTTTATCAAAAATCTGTGATGCATAAATTTTTGGCCCTATTTTTAGAAGTAATAAAAACTTTAAACTGAATTTATATGTACAAAATTTAAAAAGTTATGGGTTTTTTTCTATTTTCACAAAATCCCTCTCTATTTCCATCCCCTTGGCCCGATTTTGCACATTAACGAACTTGACCGAGATTTTATGCCCCTTGATTTTATGTATCAGTTTGGAAGAGATTTGCGCAGAATTGTGGAAGTTATCTTGTCCAGAAGAAAGTGATATATATAGATAGATACATACATACATACACACACACACACACACATATATATATATATATATATACAAAGTTTTTTACTGAGGGTGGTTTTGGGTTCTAGGGGTCATGATCGCTGTAGATCTGCAAAATGTATTCAGAAATTCCAACATAGGAACGACGCCAATAGGTAGTATTTCATACGAAATCTACCTAATTAGCCCATGGTACTCTCTAGATTATAATCCACCTATATGCAAAGGCATTTTATGATCCGTTTTGACCCTGACGTCCGGCAAATATTTTTACACTTTGAATTTATAATATTATTAGAATTAGCAAAAAATTAAAAATGACTGGCATCAGGGACAGAAAGGTGGGAAGAAAAAATGAAAAAGTTATGATCTCCATAGACTTTTCTATGTTAAATTAACATTGAGAAGTGACACTGGAAATAAATATGTATTGCGCTGCCGCGCAATACTTAAATTATTAAGATGCTACTTGGTGCAATATAACATAAATTTAAACACAACGTTAAAAACGCCAGAATGTGTAAACTTTGAGCAAACTAGTTTCGTTAGCATTTAGCATACTGTCCGCAGTGCAAAGAATAACGGAAACTTGCTCAATTATACAAGAGAGAAACGAATTCAAGTGAGAAGTTCCTCTACAATAGGAAAACAGGAAAATACGGGTCCCAGCCAATAGGAGAATAGTATAGGGAATGCAATTAAAGTTGTGAAAAATGCTAGTAATTAAGAAAAAGAGGATTTTATGTAACATTTCCAACAATCTGATAAAGGGGGAAATGCGAATTCACAATTAGTAATATTACTAAACTTTTTATAGATATGAAATGCTTCAGGAAGGTTAAGTTCATGTATAGAAGTGGAATTAGAGATGGTTTTAGCTGAATTGAAATAAATAGAGATCTAGATCAATCTGGGAGATGAACCACTCTGCATCAGTTTACTTTAAAAGGACGCGTACAATTGTGAAATGTTTAAGTTTAATGTGTGTGGTTAATTTTGGCAGCAACTACTGAATATACTTCAGTATTATGTTATGTTTGTGTGTGTTTTGCTATTATAATTACTTAAAGTTTTACTGTTTTCTTTCCCTTGTAAAGCGATAGCTGGTTGTTAACATTTACTAAACAAAAATTCAAGGTATTTGTTTAATTGCAGTATCAACCAAGTATTGCAATTTGTATTTTACTTTTTTTATCGTATGATCAAATTATAGATTCGTTATTTCCAAAAGAATTTAAAATTTTTAAAAAATCACTTCAGTAGTACCTGAGAAATGGAAAGAAGAATAGAATAGTTTACAGGAGAAAGCATTACATACCCCAACTGCGACATAACTTCCAGCACTGTTTGCTTAACACATTCACGCCGGTGCGGTGGGTCACACTCGACTGTCTAAGAGTTGTCACGTCTCCGGCTTTTTGCGCACTACTATTATTTTAGAGAAAATGTTGTTCATTTAAATCACACAATTGTTCTAATTAAATAAAACAACATTTTCTGTATTGAAATACTGGTATCCAAAAATCCGGAGACTTGGCAACTCCGAGACAGTCGAGTATGACCCACCGCGCCGGCGTGAACGTGTTAATAAAAAAAAATCGGTTCAATTTAAGCGAAATTCAAGTTGAGGCAACTTGTAACATACATTACAGCCTTATTTTTATATTTTGGTCATTTTTAACTACATGTATTGATATTTTATTGACTTCCTGAATTCGGAAAGTATGAGACTAATAAACGTGTAACCATATGTGTTTATCGCTGCAATAAAAAGAAATAAAAACGTATAAAAAGAAAGAAAAAGAATAAAGTAAAAAGAATAAAAAAAAATCAATAACAATATCATAGTGTGTGTGTGTGTATGTGTGGAGGTGGTATCGACAAATGATAAAATATGATATCGTAAGGGGGAGGGGGTTGAAAATTAGGAAAATGTTGATAACGTTATATATGTATAGCCCCTAAAGATTTATTTTTACTTTTAAAATAAAATACTTTCTTAAACATTCTATTTCAGATTTTTTCTACTTTTTGATTTAAAAATGTTAGGCGTGGAATGTTTTAATAAAATTAATTAATTTTGATAATTATAACAATTAGATTTATTTCTATTAATAAAATCAAATGCTTATTTAAATACGATAACATGTGTTTAAAATATTACATTAAAACTACTTTTAATATTTAAAGTTTGATTTCGGTGTAATATTATGAAATATTTTTTAGCATATTTAAAAATGTAAAACGACAGGAATCTAAATATGGTCACGTAATGTTTGCTGCGAGACTCTAGTCCACAAAAATACTCTGCTTACTCTGAAGTAATCAAGTGCAAATTCTCAATTCTTGCGACAACATATTCTTTTAATACGATTAAGTAATGCATGTGACAGATTTCTGTCACATATTTCTCTTTTTATTCAAAATTAATTTAAAACATAACTTTATTACTTTTAAAGCATGTTATCCCCCCCCCCTTTTTTTCATACTGAAAAATATAATTAAATTCATTTTCTTTAAACCATTCGAATTTTTTTTAAACTGTTTTCCTCCTTTCTGAAACATCTTTGATTCATTCCGCTTAAATATTCAGTTACTTTTTTCCCTTTCTCATTGAATCATTTAACTGTTCGTTACTGCTTCCAGTGCAAAAAATAAATAAATAAATAAAAATTATAAAGCGCAGCTGCTGGTAACAACAGGTCTTCATTTAATTTCATCGGATTTTGCCCGCCACAGTGATAAGCAATTCTTTATCTCTGCTAATATTTGGCCGTTGAAAATGTATTAATAACAAAAGTAAAAGAAAGTATTTTTATGCGAATCATGTACGAGCTAGATGCCCTTGATTCTCGTCATTTTTCTCAGGCAGCAGTCTACATTGTGCAATTTTAAGTAACAGTTATTTACGCGAATGTCGGTCTGTAATATAAACACCTCCAGATGTTTTTCTGTCGCCTCTCTCATCGAAATTAGATGCGGTCTTTAAATCACTTTTCATGTATGTTAAATCTATTTGTCAGTTGTTTTACCAGATGCCTTTCTTGGGATTTCGCAATTATATATAGCAATCATTTAACATAATCATTTATTTAGATAAAATTATTGCTCGGTTTTGTGGCGTCGCTGATTAATACATATGTTGAACCGTTATTTTTGGCAACCATTCTGCATCACGCGATTTTCATTGTTTTTATCGGGATGCTGGATCTGGGCTAATCATTTTTGACTCACAAATATGACGCTTTGTCTGCTATCCGTGCACTGTGCTAATGTTTGAATTTAGCGATGTTGTAGCGCCAAGTGTTATTTGCTTCTTATGAAATCACTCATTTTAACTTTTGATTTCAACCTGCAAACATGTAAGACCTAGTGGTCTGGGGTCCCGCTTAGGCCTTCCTCTTATATGCGGATTTCCTCGCTCTGCCATTTAGTAATTATAAGTAATCTGCCTTTTATTACTATACTTAAAAATGTTAAATAAAGTTTTACTAGTTCCTGTATTTATGGTTGGAGTTTTCTTTGCATTTAAACGAACCAAGCACTGAACCTTCACCACGTATTTTGGCTACACCGGCCGGATTTTCTCCAACCTAAAAAAATGCATAGTTAAGAGAGAGAACCCCTCCCCCTTTTAAAATGGTGTATGCTCCGCTTTCGACGTATTCCGGCTATATTGTAAAAGGACAATTTTCTTCTTGAACTTCCCTGCCATTTCCTGTCTCTGTGGGCTGAATCTCGTCTGAAATCGTCTAAATGTGCTTTATCTGTGATTCAAGTTTTTTTTTTCATGCGTCCTGTGTTTTCTTCAAAATGTGTCATTACACACACACAAAAAAAAGTAATAGTTCTGCACCAGTGTACTTGACAAAAAAAGGGCACCTGATAATGTCCAGATTCATCACAGTTCATTTTCTTTGTTTATGAAATTTGCTGAAAAGGTGAAATCTAGTGATTCTTACAGTAAAAAAAAGTGCACCTGGCAATGCCCTATATTAATCATACTTCGTTTTTTTTTCGTTTGTGAAATAAAACATTCCGGATATTCGCTTTGTGGTGGAAATTTCTTCAAAATGTATTTTGGTGCAAAATTACCTAAAAAAATGTATTTCTCAAGCAAAGATGGAGGACGCATCATTTACCGAATCAGTTTTTCTGTGCCATGTGACTTAAATAAAAAATTCAAGGTGGATCTTTAGTAAAGATTTAAGTGTATGGGATATAAAGATCAGATATTTTCGCAAAAATTGTCAAATAATTCTAATGTACCACGAGCTGTGTTACTTGAGATGGAACAGTGCAGTTTTATGTAATGTTTAAAAAGAAAAGATAATACACTACGAATTGCATTTTTTTTGCATAATTCCTTTCTGAATCATGAACAAAAATTTTTTAAATCTTAATTTTTATTAATACAGTAAATTACTTGTTTTTGTACTTAAGTAATACAGTGATTTTCATTTTACTTTTTTTTTTTTATCTCTTTTCATGCTATGATAAATGTTTCTATATTCATACTTGTTGTTAAAAAAAAAATTATTACTTCATTCAATTCGAAATTGCTATTATCACTGCTTCTTAAAATATCTGACATCCTGAAGAGAGAAGTTTGTGGCTTAATAAAATTATAGTATTTTAAAGCGTTTAACTAGCAGCTGTGATTCTGAGCTGCTCTTTGCATGCTAAGGTTTAAAAGGTAAGTATTATTTCAGTTCACAGTTATTTTATATATGTTTAAATACTTTATTTTCATGCATAACAAGGATTTGCTTGGTTTAATATTTATCTTGAAAGATACTAGTCTATCATTCCTTGTCGCTGTTGGACAAACTAAAACCTTTTGAAACTTAGTTAAGCTTGCCTGTTGCAGATTTTGTTGTTTTTATTTATAGTTATGAATGACATATTTTTTAAGGAAAAGTGTCTTTACTTTTAATTTCATTTCTACTTGGATTGAAAAGAGATGTATTTGTAATTATCTGAGCTAAGAATATTTAATATGTTAGTTAATACTTTTCTGTTTTTAAAAAGATAAGTTGTTAGGTACAGATTTGCATTTGAGGTGTAATGTAAAATTTAATAATAATTATGATACTTTTCTCTTGGGTTAGATAAAAAGGGGAAAGGCAGCAATTTTTTAAAAAGTTAGTTGCATTTGATTCATATTAGAGACTTGATGAGTATCTTGCATTGACACATTGACGCACTTCAGAGGTAATATATTTCTTTTATTTTATCTTGTGGCCTTGAAGTTGCTTTTGTGTTGTTTTATCATCTGTTGGACGTAAATACTGGCTCGTATGCTGTCTGTTGACAGTATGATTTAAATAATATGTTTGTGTCATATTGCAACTTACTTATCATAGTATATTTTATGATTACTTCTCTGGTGTTCAGTAAATGTTTTTTTTAGTTAAGAAGTTGCCATTCAACTTTCTCACGTTCATAAAAAAAAAGAAAAAGTCCAGATATTTCAGATATTTTGCCTGAGATTGAAATTCTTGCTTTTAAATTATCTTATCGCAATGAAGGATTGAAAATTATTTTATTAGCCTGTTTGATAAGTAAAATAGGTAATTTCTTTAGACAGAAAATTTGGTTTTACGTGTTTATTATAAATTTTGTGCAATGATTCATTGCAAGGGGAAACATGTTGGATTGGTACGTCGGCGACAATTTAAAATAGTTATAGAGCAGGAATGTGAGCGTCACATTTGTTTTTTTTTTATTTAGATGTGTGCACTTGATCGGAAATTTACATCCAGTAGGTGTAATTATAATAAAAATAATATAGATTTTTTTTCTCTTTCACATATATGATTAGTTGTATAGTGAGCTTCGGCAAAATATTTAGATATCTTAGATTAGTTTATCCTGGCATACATTTAGTTCAGGCATTTTACATATATAGCTCGAGTCATCATCTAATTGCTACAAAAAAAAGGGATTTTTTTTCCCTTTTGGTTCTCGTTTCCTTTTGTAAAATAAATAAGATATACAACATAGGTTAGGATGGTTTTTAAACAGTTATTTGTTTTTTTGTATGCTTCTCAATGACATGCATTCACATAATACATTGTTTATTTTTTGTGTGTGTAATGTTGATTGCTAGTACTTCTGTCATGTTTTATGTGGGATACTTCAGTCATTGCGCTATTTTCCATTGGATAGCAAAATGGGTGAGGTGTGTATTTCGATCTATGGTTAAGCAAGTTGGCCGCTAGCTTAATCAGGGATCGGATATGTTTCCTTACTTGATTCAAGGAGTTAACACTAACATTAATTTCACAATTTGAGTATTGTTCACACTTTTTTTAATTTGCTAAAAATCCACCTGTAACAGTTTCCTAATGCTGATTATGGATACCACTTTTACACTAGTTTACACTTTTATCACTAACTTGCTATGGGCAGATAGCATTTTTAGGTATTAATCACACATTTTTTTCTCTCAAGCACATGGTTGTTGTGATGTCGTGTTTAACCTGGTACTTTATACACACACATTTACTCGTTCAGATTAGCTGATTTTGTTCTCTTTCAGTTAACACTCACCGTGGTTAAATACACTCATGACTATTCTGTGCATGTATTGGTTTCTTTTTATCAGCATTTGGGTTTGGCTTAGAGTTGCATTTTTTTTTTCTCACTGCATTCACAACTTCGTACTTGTTTTGAAAGATTTGTTTTAAAGTAAGATGTTTTTGGTTGGTGTGTTTAAAAGTTTTGCAGAAATTATGACATAATTTAAATATTGTACAATCTTTGCACATACATCTTAAATTTTTATGCAAGATATCATTCATTGAGGGTACATTTTTACACATACAGTTAAAATACTGTTTAATTTCATTGTTTACGCGCGTCTGGTGACTCGTTGCTATTTTATTCATAACATAAGGTAATTTTATTATAACTGACATGATATTTGTTATCGGTAAGAGTTGTTTTTTTTTATAAAATTTATTCAAATGCATAGTGTGAGCTGTTATGTACACTTTATTTTTTTTTAAAAGGCTTTTCACATATAGCCATTAAACTAAATATTTGGCATTTTCTCACATTTTAATATTTTTAATTAGTGAGTTAAAGTCTCGCAGGTGTCTTGTGACAGATACATACACTCATATGACATAAAGTATATAGCTTGTTATTTTGACTGTTCATTTTTTTTTCTTTTATTCTTTTTATTTGGAACATGTTTGGCTTGGCATAACTTGTACATTTTTAGTGTAGAGTTATGCAATCTGCTGAGCACTTGTGCATTTTATGCACACTTCTGTTATTTTAATACAGTAATAACTTTGGCAGATACAACTTTATTTTTATCTGAACCCTTAGTTAACCATTTATTCAACTGTTTTTTTTTTCTCACAAGTAGTTCATGTGTTGGATATTTCTTTGTATTACACAACATTTGCTTATTTAGAATACATTTTTGTGCAGTCATATACATACATTACACTAGTTCATGAGTTGATTTACATATTTTGTTCACTTGCTTTTACACATTGTACTTTACTAACGATCTATTCGACAGTGTTTCTTTTTGTTTTTTTTTTCTTACAAGTAGTTCATTGAGTAGTACACACTGACTGGTTTAGAGTTTAACCAGAGTTTACAGACACATTACACGTAGTTCATTTGTTTTATTAACCCTTATTCATTACATTTTTGATGATTAACTCATTAATTATGTAATTGAATCTCACTCATATGCAAGTGTTTTGGGTTATTACACACATACTGTCCGTTTATTTTGTTGGCAAATACACATATATATATATTTTTCATTGAGACAGCACTGCTTGTAGTTCATGTGAAATTATACAATTCTTGGTGTAGCTATTCTGTATCTTTGTAGTCTATCTGATTAGCAATTGCACTTTCTTTAACACGCAGTGTTTATGCGAATATTCATGGGTATGCCAATATTACAATGTTGGGCTTTCTTACAAAGGTTTTGCTCTTTGGTGTACTTGTGGATGTTTGCAAGTGACCCTCCCTCACAACTTCGCTTGGCGTACAGCACTTACAAAGATTTTTTTTTACAAAGGTTTCTACAACGCTTTACAATGGATTTTCTTACAAAGGTATATTTTTGCAGCATGCTATGCAGATGAAGTTATTTTCATACATTTGCATGTGCAATTGCTTGGTTAGTGGACCTCAGTACAGATTTTTTTAACATAATGTTCACGTGTTTATTTACACCTGTGTATGCTTGCGTACACATTTTTTCATGTGTTTATTTCAGGTAGTTCATTAGTTTGGGAGTTTCTTTTTTTCTCCCTTCACACACATACAGTTTTCTCCTATTACTTTTCTATCTTTTAAACTTTACACCATGTTTCAATATTAACATACTCTATCAGTTTATTTTTATTATAACAAGGTTGTGTGTTTTTATTTTTTTATGTGTTTGCATAATGTCATAACATATCAATGACACCGTCACTATGTCTATGTACAAAGATTTTAATGTTGCTACGAGTTATCCGTCAGATGACATAGTATACTACACATACATTTCTAATTAGTAGACTTTTAACATGTAACATTTTTTTTTACACTTTCATTGAATACTTCTTACTTGAAGGTGGCAGATCGAGTAAGGGATCTTGTTACACTATATAAAATTGTATACAATTTCTTATTAAATTTTTAATAATTTTGCCAGGAGTTAAATTTTAATCAATACACAGAAAGTCAGGATATCAGTGTGAAAATTCATAATGTCAGGCTAGCTCAGATTAAAATCACACAGAAATTTCACATAATTTCAAAATAACAATTTCTCGGAGTAGCTTTTTAAATATTTTTTATTTAATCTTGGTAAGACGACACATCACAAATAAAACGGCACACAATACGTATACACAAAATAATAATAGCACGAATAACTTTCTACATGTTTCCACAACTCAAAACAGAACAGAACTCTAACGAACTCACAGCATTTCTTATTCGGCAGAGCTCCCGCAAACCGGTCACGTGACTGCCGGTAAAGTCTATTATTTGAAACGGGTGACGCACGTTACATCCTCCCCCTCTGTTTCAGATTTACGTCTCGGAGAGGAAACAGGATGCTTTCTGGGTCTTCCTCTTTTTCTCAAGGGTGCAACTGGAATAGTTTCAGTTTCTTGAAAAGGTGACAAGGCGAAAACATGGTAAGACCCAATTTGCTCAGTAGGATTGTCCAGGCTAGCAATGTCATATGTCACTAGTGACTTTTGAGTCAAAACTATGTATGGCCCATCTCTCTTAGGCATAAATTTTGCTGTTTTATTTTTACTTGCCTTGCTCACAGGGTGTAGGGTAACCCATACTTTATCACCAGGTGCGAAATACACTCGTCTACGATTCTTATCGTAATATTTCTTCCGTTGATCTTGTTTCATTTCAACGCGATCTTTCACACTTTTTGAAATATTTGCAAGACGTTTAAGATATGGGGTTACTCCCGGAACAAAATTGTCATTTTTCACAACAGCTCTAAAATCGTTCACCACATCATCGATTGTTCTTAATTCTTGACCAAATTGCAGATAGGCGGCAGTTTGGCCTGTTGTATCAGATTTGGCAGAGTTCATAGCAAATCTAATAAAAGAAAGTTTATCAATCCAGGAAGTGTGTTCATACCCAACAAAGATTGCTATTCGAGGTTTCAAGTCTCTATTTTTACGTTCTACTGGATTGGCCTGAGGATGGTACAAAGGTGTCAACGATTGGTCTATTCCAAGAATGTAACAAACTTGTTGTAGAACAGCGCTCACAAAATGAGGGCCGTTATCACTTATGAGTCTTCTTGGGATACCATAACGAAGGAATATCTCTTCAATCAGAGTAGTCGCACATTCTTGTGCAGTGGCAGTTGTTAAGGCAAATAGTTCGACTCACTTAGTGGCACAATCTTCTACTATAAAAATCCATCGATGCCCATCTTTACTAGGAGGCAATGGTCCAAAAAAGATCAATGCTGAGGGTCTCAAACCGCTGAGCATAAGCAGGTGTTCGTAATAAACCGGCAGGTTTCTGATTTGTTGCTTTATAACGAGCGCACTCTGGGCACTTCTTCACATATTCAGAAATGTATGCTCTCATGCCTGTCCAATAATATCTTTTAGCAATTCTCTGATAAGTTCCTGTTTCACCATAATGTCCGGCTGAGGGGTCGTCAGGATGAAGTTTCAAAATATTTTGTCTTTATTGCACTGGAACGACCAGTTGCGCTTCTTCGGCATCTGATTCGGGAGCGTACCTATAAAGCACACCTTGATTCATCAGGAATCATCTATCAGTCCAATTGGCGAAATCTTCACTTTTCTGTTCGTCTTCAAAAGAATCTATGATCTTTTTAAGGTTTTCATCTTGCAACTGTGCTTCTCTAACATCTTTTGGACTTCTTGTTGGCATGTCTATGCTGACAAAATTGCATGTTTCACAGAAAACAGATTGGTCATTACAGACAGGGCGTGTCAGCATGTTAGCCACAACATTTGATTTTCCAGGTTCATATTCTATTTTCTTAAGAATTTCTTTCTTAGCAGGAGTCATCCGATTAGGTGGTGCAGCAACAGGAGCACTATCACCTGTATTCATACGATGCTCCACAAACAGCGTTGTCTCTTCCCCTGGTTGAAAACATTTTTCATACCTTTTCAGAACATCATTCATTTTATCCATTTCATCGGAATTTTGATTTTTGCCTTCATCTTCACGTGAAGCGTACGGACTGACTTCGACCGCGCCAGCTGACGTATTATTTTCTTCTTCGTATTCATCTACAAAATAAAACTTTTCCTGAGGTTTATTATTGAAATGCCATGTTTTGTTGGCCGTATTTAACACTATGTTAGCATTATGCAAGAAATCCATACCTAAAAGTGTTCTATTACCCTTGGCATCTGGTAATATAATGAACTCCGTTTCGAAGACTCGGCCTTCAATCTCTACGGGCACAGTGGCAGACAAAGTGTTTCTAACCACCGTAATTCCGTCAGCTAATGTTACTTCATGAGTATGAGGATTCAATGCAACACCAGATTTTAAAGTAATTCATACATACGTTCTCCCGCAATAGAACGATTCGCTCCCGTATCTGCACAGACTATCACCTTCTTATTGCAGATCGTGATAGGCACATTTGGAGCTGAAACTGATGATGTATTTAAAGTATATAGCTCAAGACGATGTGCTTGAACAGTTTGTTTTTTAACTGTAGGGGAACAATCTGGACATTTCTTCTTTATAAATCCCAATTTACCACAACCATAGCAAACAATATCGGATTCTAAGCGCCGATTAATAAACTTAGGGGGAGATCTGTATTCTTTTGGAGGCTTACTCTGCTTCCAATTATTTTCTCGACGAGAAAACTCTTTTTTATCTTGGGGTACAACCGGATCTCTTTTAGGAAACGTAGATCTGATAATGTCATACGCATCTAATTTTTCGGCAAGGTCGACTGGCGAATTTAAATTTTCCCAATCGTCTAACATATGTTGTTTGCATTCAACAGGCACGCGCCTTTTCATTTGATCAGCTATGATAAGATCCTGAAGAGCCTCAAAAGACGTTACAGTTAATTCTTTAAACCATTTTTCAAAATAAGCTCGAAGTTCGAAATAATAATCTCGCCAAGTAATTTCCTTGGCCTTGCGATGAGTAAAGAACAGCTGTCTAAACTTTTCGGCACAAATTTTAAACCTTTTTAGAAGTAAATCTTTAACATGTGAAAAAATTGAAGCGTTTTCTTCTGATTCACGAGCGATAAGCGTAGAGATAGAAGATGGTACAACACTGAGTAAATACGAAACCCACAGATGCTCTGGTACCTTCGAGAGCTTTAGCTAACGTTCCAGGAGCACCAAAAACAAGGTTACATCATCAGTTTCTGGCCTGAATGTAGGCAACAGCTTTTAAATATCTACCTTACTCTCCGGGTGAGACATTACCACTGCTGCATTACCACCTACCGCTCCACTGGAAGCACTTTGGCTCTGAGCCTGTAACTTGAGCTTCTCAAGCTCAAAATTCATCTCAAGCTTTTTTAACCCTAACTCTTCCGCTCTATGCTTCTCTTCTAATTCAAGTTTAAGCTGCTCTAAGTCTGCTGCTTTTTGTTTTTCCTCTAAGTCCCGTCTGCGTTGTTCTTCCTCGCGAGTCGAAATTTGGTTTCTGACTAATGAATTTACAAAATCAACTTCGTACGATGGGGAGGATTTAATTTTTTCACGCAATGTGACAACTGTCATAGAGTGTTGAACATCTAAATTCATTTCTAACGCAACCTGATATAAATCCTCTTTACGAGCTTTATTATGTTCAGACATTTTAAACTTTAGCAAAACAACAAAACAAGTACCCCACAAATGCCAAAAATTCGTTGAAATTATTCCCCAAACGTGTGAGCTTTGCCGTTACAACTCATATAAACAAGACTTTAATAAAGCAAAACAGTAAGGTTTAAACTTAGCAAAACTCTGGCTACAAAACAAATAAAAATTTTAAATCCGTGCAGGCATAAATAAACTGTATGGCCATAACACGACATTTAATCAAAACAATATTTTAACCAATATAAAACCATTTACTGAATAGTTAACACTTTCAAACAATATTCTAAATACTATCGAACCATAAATGAATAATTAAAATTTCAACCAATATTATTGTTATATTACTAAGACTACTTAATATCATTTTTAACCAATATAACTTAAAAAAAAAGAAACATTTATAAACTAACAATAAATGCAAAAACTTACTCATTCCCGTTTTGAAAATGAATCGCATTCAAGGCTTTTTTCATCAATAAATCAGAACAGGAACTCAAATATTAAATACTTACGTTTAGCATTAAATAAGAACAAAGACTTAAAATTAATAAAGTAATCAATTCTCTTATGAAACCAATAAAAAAAATAAATAAACAAACACGTATCTTTATGAGAATTGCGAAAAAATTATAAATATCATTTTAACACTTTCCATTTACTGGCAGTTTATTTACTCCATTATAAAAAGAAAAGAAAAAAAAAATCATCGACGTAACTGAACACATCTTTCACTTCCGCTCTCTCTCTCTTTTTTATGAATCGAAAAATATCTTACTTAAAGCAAAGTAAAAATAAAACATACATAATAAAATCATTAGTAATTTTCAGAATAATGGGTGAGGGATGGGGGAAGGGGAAATATGCAATACAAACATGACAGGAAAATAATAGAATGAATTAAAATTAATAATGTTAAGTATATGACGAATACCGATAATGTTACGAAGAATGCATTCTTTTTCTTAAACAAAAAATGGATCCATTCTATTTAAAAATCGCTTACTTGTTGCTTGTTGATAATATTTTGTAGAATTAACAAATCTTGTAGAATAAACCACTATAGGCGCAAACACTGTAGGCATCGTTGTAAGAACAAATGAAGTGAAAGTCCCTTAAAAACACAAACATCCTAGAACTTTCTTAGGACATTAACGAAATATTTTGTAGAACTTTAACTTGTGAAAATAAGAACACATATCACGTATGATGGAAAGAGAATGGCAAAGATAACGAAACATTTCAGATTCAGAACATATTTCACAGTTCGACGACTTAATCTGTAGAATTTTAGGAACATATTTCACACACTGACAACGTATCTGTAGAATATTTCAGAACATATTCTCACGCACACGACAGGTCGTGCCATTTATTTATTTATTTTTATTTTTTTCGCATGCTAGTTGAAAACCACACTTTATCAAGATGCTTCTTAATTAAAAAATATATTACTATCTCACTTGGTTTGAGGAATGTTGAAATAATATTGCGAAAGCTTTTGAAAAATTAGGATATGAACATTTTTCTTCGAATTCGTGGCCGAACGTTGGGTAGCCAATTGTCAGGCTAGCTCAGATTAAAATAACACAGAAATTTCACATAATTTCAAAATAACAATTTCTCGGGGTAGCTTTTTAAATATTTTTTATTTAATCTTGGTAAGACAACACATCACAAATAAAACGGCACACAACAGTATACACAAAATAATAATAGCACGAATAACTTTCTACATGTTTCCACAACTCAAAACAGAACAGAACTCTAATGAACTCACAGCATTTCTTATTCGGCAGAGCTCACGCAAACCGGTCACGTGACTGCCGGTAAAGTCTATTATTTGAAACGGGTGGCGCGCGTTACAATAAAATAATAAATTATGTTAGACTTTCATTTTTTGGAAAGCGGGAACTTAGTCAAATTGCAGGAATCTAAAAAAAAAAACTACTCCTTAGTATTTAAGGCAGAAGCCATAATCTGATGCCACTATATTTCACAATATTTCAATATTTGGGGCTACACATGTTTGCGCGCGTGCAGCTTGCACATTTTTGTCTCTGGTAGTCCTGTGCGTTATGCACGAAAAAAAATTCTGTGTTTCATATACCAGTAACGAAGCAACCTGAGGTAATACAATTTTATGAAAGGATGCTTCAATTTTATGAAAGGATTCACCTTTCCTTAAAGTTACAAAATTTTTACTGGTGTATTTGTGTTCTGTGTTTTTTTATTCGCTTGTATTTTACAATATTATGATCTCATGTAAGATTAAATTTTGAGAAGTGGTAAATGCAGTTAATGTAAATACTTCTCTCTATTAATACATGACTAAATAGCTGGTACCAGCGCCACAAACACAATGCCACAAAAATTAAAATATAGGATCCTATGTCATCAACAAATGTGGCACTTTTATTTTGTGGAATATTTAATTTTAAAAAAAGATTATTTTGAATATTATGAGCGCTCTGTCATGAGCATAATACAATTCTTGTGAATTGTCTTTAAAACAAGCAATTTTTTTTCTACTTAATTATAGTTGTATAAAATATTTTACAGGAACTAAGGTGTAATAGTTTCAGACGCAAGTTAAAATAATTTTCTTTTTAGATATCAACTTAAATAGTTATTTTTTATTTATTTTGTTATGGTAGATATTCTGTAAGTGCGAAGGCGGACAAGGGGTTTTAAGTAGATATAAAGCTGCAACGTACAGGTTACAACTTTCTTCCGTTGTCCGGGTGAGTTATGCGACAGATATCTGTCACATATTTCTCTTTTTATTCAAAATTAATTTAAAACATAACGTTATTACTTCTAAAACATGTTATCCTCCCCCCCCCCTTTTTTTCATAATGAAAAATATAATTAAATTCATTTTCTTTAAACCATTCGGATTTTTATTAAACTGTTTTCCTCCTTTCTGAAACATATTTGATTCATTCCGCTTAAATATTCAGTTACTTTTTTCCCTTTCTCATTGAATCATTTAACTGTCCGTTACTGCTTACAGTGCAAAAAGAATAAATAAAAATTATAAAGCGCAGCTGCTGGTAACAATATGTTTTCATTTAATTACATCGGATTTTGCCCACCGCAGTGATAAACAATTCTTTATCTCTGCTAATATCTGACCGTTGAAAATGTATTAATAACAAAAGTAAAAGAAAGTATTTTTATGCGAATCCTGTACGAGCTAGATGCCCTTGATTCTCGGCTTTTTTCCCAGGCAACAGTCTACATTGTGCAATTTTAAGTAACAGTAATTTAAGCGAATGCCGGCCTGTAATATAAACACCTCCAGATGTTTTTCTGTCGCCTCTCTCATCGAAATTAGATGCGGTCTTTAAATCACTTTTCATGTATGTTAAATCTATTTGCCTGTTGTTTTGCCAGATGCCTTTCTTGGCATTTCGCAATTACATATAGCAATCTTTAACATAATCATTTATTTAGATAAAATTATTGCTCGGTTTTGTGGCGTCGCTGATTAATACATATGTTGAACCGTTATTTGTGGCAACCATTCTGCATCACGCGATTTTCATTGTTTTTATCGGGATTGCTGAATTCTGGGCTAATCATTTTTGACTCGCAAATATGACTCTTTGCCTGCTATTTGTGCACTGTGCTAATGTTTGAATTTAGCGATGTTGTAGCGCCAAGTGTTATTTGCTTCTTATGAAATCACTCACTTGAACTTTTGATCTCAATCTGCAAACATGTAAGACCTAGTGGTCTGGGGTCACGCTTAGGCGTACCTCTTATATGCGGATTTCCTCTCTCTGCCATTTAGTAATTATAAGTCATTTGCCTTTTATTACTATACTTAAAAATGTTAAATAATGTTTTACTAGTTCCTGTATTTATGGTTGGAGTTTTCTTTGCATTTAAACGAACCAAGCACTGAACCTTCACCACAATGCATTTTATACATTGTTGGCTCGAAGAAAATTGAATTCCCGACACGTATTGCTGTCTTACATTTTCATATGAAAATATACCCATCATTGTCTGAATTAGACACTTGTCACCAAGTTTTTAATTTTTTGATAGCAGTATTTTTAACCTCTTCGTTACTGAATAAAAAATATTTTTTGAAAAAATGTTGCAATAGGTTTTCTTACCCATTTTGGCTATATAAATGATAATAATAAAAGAATTTTAAAAATTGATGCATCAGGGTACTAGTAAATGGAGATTAATATACGTGGACCTTGGGGCACAATTGCGTAAAAAGTTCAAAAATTCGGAAAATCATTTTACATATTTGTTTCTTTTTAAAATTTCGAAAATAAATGTATTTTTTAAATATAACATAATTAAATTTTATATTTATTGCTTTAAATATATTAAATTAATTAAATCTTAAATATCAAAACTTTTTTAATAATTTTTGCCGTGAATTATTAAGAAATGACTCCAAAATTTAAATTTTATTATTTTATTTTTTATTAAATGTGAAATATTTCAAAACAATTGTTTTTCCAAATGCCTAAATAAACTTTACACTTTATACCACATGACTCTTCTTTTTGATTTACATTCTTCCAAACAACACTTAGATGCATTTTAGCTGTCTATAAATATTTGTAAATATGCTATGTTGTCAAGACGTATTTCCTTATAAGGCACATTAACTTTTCGTTGCTTCTTTGTCATTTCATTTTATAGAACATGAATTTATTCGTGTTCTACGGGTAGTTATACCATTTCAATCCTTGATACTTGATCAGAGGTGGTAATACACATCTTACAATCTATTAAGGACATGCATTTTCATCTTCATCGCTTTATTATCTCATACGTAATGTATATAGCAATTAGAAATCACTAGCTATGTGATTAAATGCGTTGACGATTTGTTTGTTTTTGATGTATAGTGATAATATGCTAGGCACCGATAAAAGATCTGTACCACACATAGATATGTTGCACATGTTTGCTACAGCTGACTGACAACTTTTACTTTTTCCATATCCTCTTTCGACCATCTCAAGCATCTATAAGTTACTTCACTTTCAACACATGTTGAAAGAAAAGTAACTGATTTGCTACAATATTTCCATTTTAAAACGGAAACATCATAATCTCTAAGTACCTCATCCCGCTGTCCTTTTTTTCTGTTCTTTAACAGCTCTCAATTTTCGTGTAGTAGAACCGATTATATTTGACGTAATAGTTCCTAAAAAAAAATATTTTGCAAAAGGTATTCTGCGCATTTTAAACTACTAAAAATCTGTCTGTGTGAATTATATGGTTAAATAATTGAGGCACGCTTTAACACAATAATTTAACAATACCCCACCTAAACGAAAATCTTGCATATCATCTGATGAAATACCATCATTGCTAACATATGTATATACAGAAATCTAATACCAATCCATCTCTAACAGACAGAACAAATAATGTAAAGCTAGAGGATTGGTTTTGAAGGAACATATTGTGGGAAATTACACTGCCCAGAAAAGGGAATCATTTTGTAGTCGAATGAAGCATGTTTAGGTCGAGGTAAGCTTAAATTTTTTCTCTCATTAAATCTAAAAATAGTGGCAGAATTATCAACAAAATACAGATAAATCCTTAATTTAAAGAATCCGCTTTTTGTCATTGGATCAACAAATTGCTAATGTTTTGCGGTCAATATAATTTGGCTTGGGAGAATTTTGATGTACCATGGAAATATGCCGGCCTGTAACTTTCAACCTATAATAAACTGTAGTATTCACTGACCTATGCTCTCGATTTTGCATTGCATCTAAATTTGTTTGTGCAGCAGTTCCTTGAAAAGCTCAATATTCATAACCGTGATTAAATTTTATTTTGAAGAAAATTATTAAATTTAACAGAATTAGGCAATTTGCTTGTACACTTAAAAATAAACAACTATTAGATTTCCATCATGTAATTTAAAATTAATGTATAAGAAGAAAATGTACATTCAAGTATGTATTAGTATTAATATAATTGGGATAAAAAAATAAATTCAGAAGTTAGCCTAAGGAAATCTTTTGATATTTTATCATTATTGAGTATTATTTACGCGAAAGAATAATTTACAAATATAAGTATATAAAATAATAATTTATTTATACTCAAATATATTATATATATATATATAATCATATTTATATATTTTCTATTTGAGTAAAAACTACATTATACATGGTCTTCAATGTGTCTATGTATTTTCAATACAACTGCAGAATTTAATCAGCATTAAATAATATTTAATGTAACAAATATACAAAAGAAAATTATTAAATTTAACAGCATTAGGCAATTTGTTTGTACACTTAAAAATAAACAGCTATTAGATTTCTATCATGTAATTTAAAATTAATGTATAAGAAGAAAAGTACATTCAAGTATGTATTAGTATTAATATAATTGGGATAAAAAAAATAAATTCAAAAGTTAGGCTAAAGAAAACTTTTGATAATTTATCATTATTAAGTAATATTTACGCGAAAGAATAATTTACAAATATAAGTATATAAAATAATAATTTATTTATACTCAAATATAATATATATAAATAATCATATTTATATATATTATATTTGAGTAAAAACTACATTATATATGATCTTCAATGTGTCTATGTATTTTCAATACAACTGCAGAATTTAATCAGTGTTAAATAATATTTAATGTAACAAATATACAAAATCCACTTAATCTAGCTTACATCGCATATTCTAAACACAAACAATCCATATATTTTAAGTTCATTAAATATAGGAGGACTTTTTAATTATTACTGAACACGATAACTGTATTCCCTGAGTTTAAGTCTATTTATAATAGTTCAGTACGGAAGTCCACGTATGTGGGCCTCGATAAAATGATACTTTTAAAATAAAAAAAAATCACAAAATAAACAAAAGGAAGTTATCTAGTGAATGTGTGGCCGCCCCTCCGGGTGGTTCCGACCCGACCCCTTGAGTGGGGGAGGTGACCGGAAGCTCGGCAGAGTTCGTTGTGTACGAATGCGAGGGGGGCGGATGGGGACGATTCGCCACCTCCTCGAGAGGCTCATCTCCGACAGGCGTTGAGCACGGTGGCCACGGTTAACGGACGTTGTGCATGGGATGCGGGGACCTTCGGGTCCGGCCTACACGCGTCCCCCGGCAGCCGGGTTCTCTGGCCAAGCCGGATAGCGACGGTCCATAGGTCGATCCCGGTGCCGGTCTAAGGGCCGGATGGTGTCGCCGGGCAAAGACTAGCTAAGGCGATAGGACCCCATCCACCAATTGACTAAGAGGGAGCCTGAAGTATGAGTGAGGGCTTTGTAGTGGAAAGTCCTCGGTGCTCGCTAGTGACGACGGGGCTCGCGGGAACGCCATGCAGGGACTCCCGGAGCAACCGAAGAGCGAGGGTTTCGGACAGCGCCCAGGTTACTTTATGACTCGGGTGGCTCATCCCTCCGAGGACCTCAGCTGGAGCAGTTGTGTGTCGACCCCTAGGTGGAAGGGTTCGTCGAGCGGGGGCTGACGAGTCAGAGCCGTCGGGCTTTTCCCCGCGGGGACTCGGACCGGAGGCTCGCCGGTAACGCGGCGGCTCATCGTGCCTCGGGTGAACTCTTGGTCCGATCCAGGTCCTCCGTGTCTATGCGGTACCGGAGTTTTCCTCGCCTGGTGATGAGGAACTAGAGGTGTCTCCACCTAACTTT
The DNA here is from genome assembly GCA_963932465.1 of Maratus speciosus. Classification (NCBI taxonomy): domain Eukaryota; kingdom Metazoa; phylum Arthropoda; class Arachnida; order Araneae; family Salticidae; genus Maratus; species Maratus speciosus. Next base: position 323,697,597 of record OZ010792.1, on the reverse strand, counting down.
CGAACGCACTGACAAAGGTAGCGGTCGGTCACTGCACGGGGTCAGGGGCCTTCGGGCCTGGGTACCCTCGACGGCCGTGAGGTAAGGTAGTGGCGGCGGGCTTCTGTCGGCCTACGCTGGCTTCTCTGTCTTAGGATAGGGTCGAGTCGGTGGGGGCTGGCGGGACTCTGTTCCGTCCAACCCCCTAGCGAGGCGGAGTCTATTCCGTCTAGGTGGAGCTTTCCGTGCCCGCCTGGGGTCGCTAACGGCACCTAGTCTGGGCCAACTGGTTCCCGGCGTGATCCACAAGGGGTTCCGTCGGTTGAGCCGGGTGGCTTGGGCGAAAAGCCAGGAGCTGGGTCGCTTTACGGCCGGAGGGACTTTCCCCGTCCTCCCTGGTTTTCAAGCTAGGGGCTCTTCAATAACTTTCCTATCGGCTGGCCCACAAATATGTCTCTGCCGGAAAATGGTATCTGATCTTGGGGGCCTTCCGTAAATTAAATTCGGGTCGGGAAGCCTCGGTTCATTCCGTGGGCCCAGCGTCTTTATAGGCGTCTGGTTCCTGCGATGGCTTGCGGGGTCAACCGGCTCGAGTAACCAAGTTTAGGGACCACTTGGTTTTCTAGCTGGGTGGTGAGGGCTATCGTAGCGATTGTTCACCCACTTGGGAATAGCCGGCGTGACGTGCGCTGGGCAGTGCGTCGGCCTGACCGGAGTTTGCGTGGGGTACTGCTCTGTTGGGGCTTGTCTGGCGGCGACCTTCGGGTCGCGCCGCGGGGCTCGTCTCACGGGTGGTTCCTTGAGTAGACAGATGGTCCTGCAAGGGCCTGGGACCGGAAGATGGACCCCCATCTTATCTAGTGAATGTTTATGATGTTTTTAGCAATAAAAAATATGAGATCTTAATTAAAATTTTGATATGGAGAAATATTACCTACTTTTACGCAACCGCTGAATTGACGACATTTTTTCAAAAAATCACTTGCAACCAATGGTTTAGACACGAAAATAAGTCAACTGTTCAAATCTGTTGGATTTATTTTGAAGCTTAAATTGTCATAAATGGGAATTCATAATCAAAATTTAGATATTTTGCTTGTTTTTATTACAATGGGCTAAGATCCAAGGTCCACATATGTGGACCTCAGTAGCGAAGAGGTTACACAGCTTCATTATACCAAAAGTTACAGGTTATACCGAAACCCTTCCAGGACCATAAGGTTGCTAAGAGTAATTATTACTATGTGTCTGCATAGTTTGCTTAGACGTAAAATAAAAATAATAAGAAAAATACATAACTATGTGAAATTTTTTTGGAATTGTACGGAATTTTTTTTTCCGTATGGACTATAAAGGTAACGCATTACAGTTACGCTTATTATATAATATCATTTCTTTATTGGTTTATTATAACAAAATGTTAGCTAAAATAATCCAAAATTATGAAATAAAATTACCATACAAAATGATTTGCTAATTATAATATTCTGCGAAACAATTACTTTTAGTTGTGAAGCAAAGAGGGACTTTGCACATAGTACATATATTTTGCGTCCTGTTTTCTATGCGGCGGTTAGCAGAATTTGCTCATCTTTTACGTGATTACGTACGGAATACGTTCCATTTTGACATTCTGTATGAAAAATGCAGATAAGGTTATAATTAAATACGAAAATCACCAGGGAAGAAACGTTTCCCTTAGTCGTGAAAGGGTTAAACTTGAATCTATGATTGAAGAGAATGATTTTCATAAATTTTAATCATTGTTTTGAACTTCTTTCGCAAATCTTATTAGGTGCTTTTTTATTTTCTTAAAATATTTATAGTTTCTGATGATGTACCCTTTCAAATAAACCATGTTTGCAACGAGCTGTCTTTATTTTATACTCATTGCCTGTTCTGCTTTTCTCTAGATATCTTGAAAAGTTTTTAAACTATCTGAAGCTTGGATTTGTTTTAAAATTTCTTACCACAGTTCTTACTTCGATATTAGTCAGTAGTCAGTGGTTTTGAATTCGTATCAGGTGAAAATCTTTAATCTACTTATTTTTAAGGTATTTTTCAATGACCTTCTTTACTTTATGATCACTCTTTTTTCCGATTTCACTTATTTTACGTATTGATTTTCCTTTTTCTTTGAAATTTTGCACTATTTTATATTAGCGTTTGTATAGCTGGTTACTCGCACTTAGCAAAACGTTTTAAATCTGTAATCTATTAAAATAAATAAATAAACAAACAAAACGAAGTACAAATAAGTTTATTAGATTGCAGTTAATTTATTCTAAAATTAGGTAAGAGAAAAATGTTATTTGATCGAAAGTGAAAGTATTTTTAATGAAACCATTGCTGGTGTTTACCTTGTCTTGATGCGTAAGGGTCAATATCTGAAAATAGGACAATTTCAATCCAAAATTTTTATTTTTTAAAATTAATGTACCAACTACCACATACACTTATATACTATGATACATGTTTTGTCATTTAAAAATTACTGCATATTGTTAGTGAATTACTAACCATTTAATATATGAAAAATAGGCGTTTATATATTTTTTTACACTAACTGTACATTTCAATTTTATATTGCCTGTATTGTCTATTATATAGTATATTTAATCTAAAGTCTAATATTTTATATTATTTTTGTAGTGGCCTGTAATAGTCTTCAATATCTTTCCTTTGTGTATGTCCAGATTTTCAAAAGTTTTTATAGCTAATCCTATATGAATTTAAGACCAATGGCTATAGCGGAGCGTTTTAAGACTGTTATTTCTAGTTGCTGCTATGTTAGTTCTAGGATTTTTCTATGACTTTCTGCATAGATATCGCTATATATATATAAACGCCAGTTTAAAAAGTTCACTTATTAAAAACATCTTTGAAGTATTACCGAACCAGCAGTGCTATTAAAGTTGATATTTGGCCAGTAAAAGATAATATATTTGATATGTCTCTTTCAAATGATCAGAAGATAATACTGCACATAATGACGTCATTTCAGATTTAAGACAAATTATTTTACGCAACAACAATAACAAAAAATTTAAGAACTGTTTTAATGAATATCTTTGTTAAAAGAAGAAGAAACTCAATCATTAAAGAGTACAATTGTTACTTTTAAAGAACTGAACTAAATGAATAATAACAGTGTATTACAATTTAATTGGTGAAGAAAAATATTTCGAGACCTATTTAACAAATCTAAACAATGTTATTGAAACTCAGCTTTAAGTTTAACATTTAAATTGATTTGGATTGTCTGAAATTTCCTCATGACTGAAACATTTTATTCATTGTGTTTAGTATTTCGTTTAAATGTATGCAGATTACTTCTTATAACTTCTGTTTTTAAATCGAATCAAGTCAAACAAACAATCATTTATTTAAGTAAATACGGAAAGAAAACTAGGGTACATATAGAATACTTCCTCATTGGCAGATTTTATTTGCTGTCCGTGGTGATACTTTTTAATTTTAAAATTACTTTTATGCTCAATACTTTACATTTAACATATTATCCCCACTCTTAGATGAAACTTTTGCTTATTTAAATACTTACATACCTGTAACTTACACACTCCTATCTGGCATACTAATCATGCTATATATTAACACTTATTTATAACATACATACATATATGAAGCACATATGATAGATATAAAAACACACTTTACAAAAAATAAATATAGGGAGTAATAAGGAATCTTATCTATTCTTAATTCAATTCATACTTTAAAAAAATCTATTAAGTTCATAAAAAAATAGACAGAGTTTACTCTTTATTATAGATAAACAGTATACGGTTTATGAATCAGTAAGGGGTTCTCTTTTTAAATAAATCAATGTTATACACTGTTAAAAATTTGCCGCATTCTGGCAGGTCATTTGACAGTTTTTTTTTTTCGAAAACGGTTAAACAACCGTAATTTTAACACTATTCTGACCATATTATTGGCTTTTTTATGGTCAGAATATAGTTAAATTATGGTTATGAAACCGTTTTTTCAAAAAAACGGTCGAATGACCTCCCAGAATGCTGCAAAATTTTTAACAGTGTAACATAGTGCTCTGCCTATTATTGGGATTTTTTGTCATAGTTGGGATATAACATTTTTCGGTGATTGAAAGGAAATAAGAAGCTGTCGCTTAAAATACCAATAAGCCTCTCACTCATTAACACAGACCTGATGTAGAAATTTCTGTTAGGAACGTTACCCCTAGCATTAACTCACACTATGTTAATTTTTCAAAAATTTTTACTAATTCCACTTCTATACATAAAGCTGTGTTAAGACAGTTTATTTCGAAAAAGTCTGGGAGGCAGCTGCACTTTTTACTTAACCGTATTATACAAGCTGATCTTCAAATATGTAATAGATAGTGCTTAATCAATCACGAAAACATCCGACAGCTTTTTGGAAAGCATTGAACGGTAGCAGTTCAGTCTCGGGATCTGTAATATTTTCCAGTCCAAAGGGGGTGGGGGATTACTGAAGATGGCCAATGTCTGTGGTAATATTTTGAAATCTTCTGTTTTCGGGTTGCCTTTCATTCCTCTTTGACTGGCATTGCTATGATTCCCGACGACACATCCAAAGCTGTCGTGAGAGATAACGGATGTTTTTATGCACAGACCGCAATTCATCCAAGCGTTGTTTTTTTTTTTTTTTTTTTTTTTTGTACGTTTTTATAAAAAAAAACCGATAAATGCTTCGTACACCAATTAGGAAAAGAGAGTATACTGTACTCAGTAACACCTATCAGTTTTGTTTTATTAGATAAACGTAATAAAATCGCAAATGATATAATTAGACTCATAAACTTTAATGTATCTGAATTCTGTCGTGGGTTCCTACAAAGTAGTTATAAAGGCTGGACACACCTTTATCATTGAAAAACAACCTGTAATGGCCTTAGTAACATGTTAAATTTCATAGAAATCGAAGCATATTTTCAAAAGATGGAACATAGACAGAGCAACAGATTGAGAAACAGACAAACGGAAAGATATGTAGACAATCAAACCGAAGTCACATGCACTTTTTATCTACGTTGGAAAGCGCTGAAAAAATTTGAATCCGTAAACTAAGTTTTTTATTATCTTTCACAAATTTTCAATATGTTGAGTATAACTCATCACTACGTTAAAACTCTTACCTGGATTCCAAAATGCATTAATTTAAATGCATTACATTTTAGTATTAATATTTTCCAAGTAAATTTTTGTCATGATTTTCATTTAACAGAATTATAAAGTTTCATCCACTTGTCCTGTTAAAAGCCATTTGTGAAACTTAAAAAATACCCCTTTTTACCTTCTACTTTATCTAAACTTTACCTCTTTATTACGTTATCTAAAATTTCACCATCTGCTATTTCCAAACTCTTTTGTGATGAATACATTGTTACGTAAAATATGTACAATAGATACATTATTATCACAGTTCACAAGAAAACACTTTATTTTGTAGAAAATATTTACACATAATAAATTACTTGTTACATTTTCCGGTGAGATTATATTTTGTTCGATACACTTGAAATTCAATTTATATTATTTTGAAACTTAATTTTTATCAGAAGAATTCACTAGGGATATTTTATGCTATACTTTTTTTAAATCTCGGTTGTTTAAGATTACTCTTTAAATTTATGAAAATTGAAATAACATGGAAAAAAGCCCTTAATCAATGGAATTGCATTTTTAAATTATATTCGAAATATCTGTTTTATGTTGATGCATATTTCATTTGGAAATTAAATTTCCAAGTATCAGAATGCACAATGTCTTAATTGATTTATTTTAAAAAATATTTTGTAAAATTCCATTTAGCTTTATAAACACGAAATTCAATTTATATCTTTTATATCTCAAGTTTTATCACAGTATCAAGTTTTCAAAAGATATTTCACATTTTCCAATTATTGTTTTCTTCAATTATCTAAAGATTCTTTTTTCATATTATGAGAATTAAATTAAACTGAAAAAATCCGTTTAACGAATAAAACCTCTTTAAAAATTTGCCTTTGAAGTGTCGATATTCTCTGATATACGAAAATTCCACTTGAAAATTAAATTTTAAAGTATGAAATTTCCATTAAAAAAGAAAAATAAATTTCTTAATTAACACAAATATGCTGTGTGAATTTCATATTTTCGTTTTAAATTATTATTATTATTAGCCCCCGATATGCAATTTCTTTCGGCGACTAATTAAAGTGTCGTCTCTAAAAAATAACGTTACGTTATATAAGCCAGCCGTAAAACAAAGCAAATGTATCATTGTACGGTTAAATACTATACTTCAATTTTTGAAAAATCTAAGCATCGCACATTTTCAATTTTTATATCGCCGTATTGGGAAAAAGTACTTTTAAAGGCAATTTGTTGAAAATTGTATCTCAATTTATTATATCTTTTTGTTGCCATTTTCCCATAACAACTGAAGAAAAAGTGTAATTAAAATATGTACTATTTTGAAAAAATATAAATGAATGATTTCTAATAAAACATGGAGCTATGTTTAATTTATATCTATATGGATATGTTTGGACTATGGACTCTATGGACTATGTTTAATTTTAAGTATCTATATTAATGTTAAAAACAAATGAAGGCATATGAATCATTAGATAGCCGATTTTTTTGTCGAGTTGCTTGAATGACGACATCGCTTTTTGCTTGATTTATGCATTATTCATCGTTAGTGACGTCACATGCATACTTTATTCTAGATGTTGTTTAACATTCCATCGTAAATCTGGAATTCTTCAGCGGGTGCGAATGACGTCATTTTATGTAAAATAAAAGCGTGTGTTTTAAGTCTTAAAACACAATTATACTATATATATGTATATATATATATATATATATATATATATATATATAATATATATTTCATAGGGGCGACGCCAAATTCTGAAAAGGCAGAATTCTTGTTTTCTAGTTATAATTATTATAATATTATTATTAATTGTCGGGGTGTTTAATTCATTAAGAGCAACATGTTAATTATGAAATATTAAAAATGTTCGATTTTTTAAAGTTATTAAATCGATGAAATATAATATAGCTCACCCGCTAGAAAGATCACACATCAAGCAAAAATTCCTTTTGCGTTTTATTCCACTAATGGGTCTTTAATAAGTGCGCCTTGCTACACAAAAAGTTAAATGTGTAGTTATACAGAAAATCCCTTTATTACGTCATATATCCATTTGTGACCACAGAATAGGGGTGGATTGTGTGGGGAGGTAAAATTACCCAACCCTCCAAACCTCATCCTACGTCTTCATTCTTAACCTATTTGTTCCTGAATTTTGGTTTTCTCAGATGTTTTGGTAAAATCACTTTAAAATATTGCAAAATGAAGTGGAACAAGTAATATAAAAATTTTGTTTTTAAAGTCAATTCCTACTTAGGTCATCAAAGAAAAATTTAATATTAAGCTAATATGAGTTTTTGTTGCATTAAAATATCTCAATTTGTTGATTTTCTATAAGCAAGTAGGTTTACAATGGAAGTCTATGGGAATTTGGCGAAATATGAGAGATATCGCGAAGTTGGCGTTACTTTTGGCGACTCATTTTGGCCGCCAAATTTGGCGATATATCGCCAAGTTGGCGATAAACTTGGCGGTATTTGGCGACAGAACAGGGTCCCCCCCCTATGGTAACCCCTTATTGAAAATATTTTATTTGATCTTCAACAAACAATGTCCGCCATTTTGTTTCCCATGCAAAACTAAAATTAACTAATTAAAAATTAATTAATTAATTAATATTTGAAAAAACTGTATTAACATCAATTGTCATCCAGTACAAGTTTAAAAAAATTATTTCAACTTTATAGCATGAATAATGAGTATTTTATTAACGATTGAAAATTTGAACAAGATAAATATATAAATTAAACAAAACATAATTTGAGGAACAAATTAAAAAAACAAAATTTATTTCCTACATTGTTTAAGCCCGAGAAGAGACAGATATTAAGATATTTCATTCAATTAGTTTTACATTTAATGTTAAATTTTTGTAATAAATTAGTTAAGCAATTGAAGATTAAAAAATAAAAATAAAATTCATACAATATGATACTTAAAACACCCTAAAAAATTAGATTCCATTCAAATGAAATCGAAATAAATCTTAGACTTCTTCCATTCTTAATTGAAAATATTTGCATTATGTTTATGACATTTGTGCATAAAATAAGATGCATGCAAAATACAAAACTTAAAAAAAAAGTCTAAGATTTATTTCGATTTCATTTGAACGGAATCTAATTTTTTAGGGTGTTTTAAGTATCATATTGTATGAATTTTATTTTTATTTTTTAATCTTTAATTGGCTTAACTAATTTGTTACAAAAATTTAACATTAAATGTAAAACTAATTGAATGAAATATCTTAATATATACCCGCAAGGCATGGTGACGTCACGGCGACGTCGTTGTGAAGTCACACTGTGACTTTGTGACCGTCGATGTGACGTCACGTGACGTCGATGTGACGTCATAGTGACTAGAATGCGAGGTCGTTATGGCCGTTTTAGAGGTCGTTTGTGACGTCACATTGTGACCACTCTGTGAAGTCACGGTGTGACAAATTTGTGAAAAGTGTGTCATTTGTGACTATTTTGGCATTAACTTTGTGACGAACCTGTGACGAAAGCGACAATGCTTTGAAGTCACACTGTGACCAATTTGTGAAATATGTGTCATTTGTGAAGAACTTGTCATAAACACTGTGATTTCAAATGAAAATCAAATTTCAAATTAATTGCTTAAAAGACGCAAATAGTGAAAATGATTCCATGCTGGGACTCGAATCCGGGCCATCAGTACAGTGCACTGACATTCTACCGACTAAATCACATGGAACGATACCCAGGCTGAAAAATTTCTCACTATTACATGTTGGCAAGGCTACAAACCCAGCACAAGATGGAATATTTAGCGTGAGCCACCAACATGATGCAAACACGAAACTTAATTAAATCCAGCATCGATTGAAATTATATTAATACTTGGAAATTTTTCCAGCGAGAACCATTCGCTTTGCATGCAATATTTCAAATGAAAATCAAATTTCAAATTAATTGCTTAAAAGTCAATTTTAATTTGAAATGTTGTATGCAAGGCGAATGTTTCTCCCTGGAAAAATTTCCAATTATTAATATAGTTTCAATCGATGCTGGATTTAATTAAGTTTCGTGTTTACCCCATGTCGGTGGCTCACGATAAATATTCCATCTTGTGCTGCGTTTGTAGCCTTGCCAACATGTAATAGTGAGAAATTTTACAGGCTGGGCGTCGTTCCATGTGGTTTAGTCGGTAGAATGTCAGTGTGCTATACTGATGGCCCGGGTTCGAGTCCCGGCATGGAATCTTTTTCACTCCTTTGCGCCTTTTAAGCAATTAATTTGATATTTGATTTTCATTTGAAATATTGTATATAAGGCGAATGATTCTCTCTGGAAAAATTTCTAAGTATTAATACAGCGATGAATTTTAAAATAAACTTTTGCTGTAAATATAAAATCTTATCTTTTTACCGTACTTTTTAGCAAAATATCGCTATTTTGGAGTCCTATTCTTCTAAAACATTTAAAATTTTTCCACTTAAAAAACAATGCTTATCAACTGCCATATTTTTTTATTAAGTTCTATGCTTGATATTGAGTTCAAGCTTGATATTTAGAATGTGTAAGTTTTTTTAATTTGTTGTTATTTGTCATTGCTTTATTAAATATGAACATGGAGACTAACGGATATTAATACAACTATTATTTATAGAGCGGCATGATAAGCGATATTTATTTAAATTTTTTATTCCCGTGTATATTGTATTTTGTGAATATGAGCTAAATAGATTTGGTATGTTTTATAGGAAAAGACTGATCTAGGAAATAGAAAAAAAAAACGATTAAGAAAAATCATGCGTTAAGCATAGATTATAAAATACTTTCCAACACTTTCTGAATGCTTTAACAAGACATCGTAATTTAGGGAAATGACGTAAATAAGATAACTAAGTAAACATTTCAGAAAACGCATAAAACATTTGAAAAACTGATTTCAACAGTTACCGTCCATAGCCAAATATGTTTTCCAATTCTTTTGAACAGCCCTGTATTTGATCTGTAGGTTGATACACTGAAAAAAAAATGAAGTACTCAAAAATGAGTAATCCGACGTACTCATATCGAATTGAATATTTTTGGATCAAAAATGAACCTATGCTTTCTCTATTTTGAAACATCACATGTTATAAAACCCAAACAAACGAATAGTTTTGCACCCTGTAATAGTTCATTTCATTTATAGCGGCATAGCGGCATAAATGATGTTTATTAATGTAAATATTAAATTATGCAGAGCATTTTAAAAATAATTTAAAAGTACTTGGCAATAATGCTCTTGTCATAAAAATATTCGATTTGAGTATCTTGCTAAGAATTTTGCTATTTTTCTTAATAAATAATCAATTAAACATTTCTTGTTAAGAACTTTGAACGGGAAATAAATGTCAGTACATTTTTACTTTAAATTTTAGGTTGTTTTTTTTTTTGGGGGGGGGGGGGAGTGCATAACGATTCATATTTCATCACAACCATGGAATAAAAAATGATTACATGTGTTTCTCAACTTTGAGTACATTTGGATCGGAGCTATTTTGAGTATGTGACGCATTTAAAATTGGGTACTTCTTACTCAATTTTGAGTACCCATTTTTTAAGTGTATATATACTATATAATGGGAAAATTTAGTTTAGCAAGAAAACGCCTAACAGGTTGAAATTCTTTTTCAGCAATTTATACTGATGTAAGGAAAGATACTTGAATACTTTTGTACAACCCTGTAGTTTACCTAGAATCTTTATTACACGCTACTATTTAGTTAAAATTTAATTCAAACTAAGACACTCTTAAAACTGCTGAAATCACATTTCCAGAAATTATCATTTATAGACGGCCTTGTATCCATTTCCTTGCGTGACCCTGTGTATCATTTTATCCATATTCTACAAACATTTATTGGTAAATTAAATGCAGTTCAGCGAAAAAAAAAATAACTCATTTAAAAACCACCTTTAAGCAATTTGCGCCCATACCCAGTAATCCTTACGAATACTTTTGTGTAGCCTTGTATAGGAATTATAGCATTTATATACACGATACTATGCATAAATATAGTGAATCATAAAAGCGCATATCATAATTAAAAATACATTTCCAGCAAACATCGCTAATGAACAGTACTTCGGATACAATATAGTATCTGAAATATTTTGGGTGTCCCTGTAAATGCTATATACGTATTATTCGTATTATAAATGAAATAATTTATAGTATGTAAACCTAAGCGACATACATCAATTTCATTATATATGAAATAGATTAACATAATTAAAGTATGCTGCAAACAATTCCCTCCACCCCTATATCATTATGTATTTGAATTCCTTTTTTAGCCCTGTAAATGAACAATAGCTATTCTGTGCATCGCATAGTCAACAGAATGCATATTTTAGTGCCCTTCATAAATGCATATAAATTTTATTATGTTTGAAAGCGTGCGTAAAATCATTAAAAATCATTTGAAACGATTTTTTTGCATAGGCCGTAATGTAACGGAAAACTTTTGGCTGGCCCTGTAAATGAACAAAGCATGCTACAAACTTCATTACAAATAGGTACCGTGCTATAGTAAACGTCAATAACATCCAAAAATTTCAGGGCAATCCGAGTATATTTTCGGGAGTTAGAGTGCGGACAGACTGCTAGACGCAGAGACAAACCTAAGTCATAAGCACTTTTCAACTTATGTCCTTATGTATCCTGTATTATATGAACTTTTAAAAAATATATACTAAAGCAGTTTAATCTATAACTTCCTATCAGGCATGAAAAACACTTTATTTCAATGCTTAAATATCATATTTTACTTTTTAGTGCCAATAATTACGTGTATCATAAACGTAGAAAATGAATTTACAATAGAAGAAAATTTAATAACCGATTCAGAATGTCTATAATTAAATGTTTGATTAAAATCACAAGCACAAAAATTCTTACATACAATTTAAAAAAATAAATATACCAATTTGAAAAACACTAAAAATAATAATTAGTATTTATAATTGTACTATTAAACAACAGCAAAATACAATAAATAAATTAAATGCACTATTAGATTTAACAATATCTCAAAAATATTTCCGTATGGTATAAGGAATTACTATTATTTCATAATTTTGGCAAATGTTAAATCTGAAAACATTGGTTTGAAGATTTAGGATTTAAAAAGATAATTTAAAATATTATTAGCACCAAAAGAAAATTCTTTCAAATGTTTCACTACTGTAATATGTAAAAATATATTTTCCCAGTATAATGTTAATTTCTAATCTGAAACAGTTTCGTAATCTCATGATAATCGAACATCATATTTAACCCCAAAATAATAATAACTATAAGTGTTAGTAATCAAAAAATAGTAAGAAGCCGATAAAATAATTCCAAATCATTGTCGTTCCATACATTTTCAATCTCAAGTAAGAGTAAATTAATGTTTATATTAATTCCAATATGAACTTAAGCCTGAATCAGTCTCTGCGCAGATTTTTTTTTTTTTTTTTCAAGCGATGGCAGATTAAGATATTTTTCTTTACAGTTATCGAATTGAAAAATATCGCTTCTGACATAAAGATCAGTCTCTTACAAATATAACATAAAACTATTTAACTCATAATATACAAATCAGGAACAAAATATTTAAATTAAATAACACTTACATATACGTTCCATTAATATCCGTGTATCCTAAAATGGTCATTTCCTTATCTTAAAGTGTTGTAGACTTGGTGATGTTCTAAAAACAGTGAACAATTTCTCGCGTCTTCTCATATTTATTTTTCTGTGGGCAGACGATTTTCAAGCAGGTGTTCTGTTACAGATTATTTGTTTTTGTATACAAGAAATATTGAACTTGAATGCGCAGTAATTTTCTGAAAGTATCGTTAATTAAAATTTTGTATTTGAAGTCCTATATAAGTACCTTAAGTACATGTCCTATATATTTAACCTTTTCTTTTTATCCGTACCAAATAATTCAAGTTAAATGTATTGTAAAGTTCCTTTTTTCTAAATAATCATAATAATAATATTCTTAATTAGAGTTTATTAGATAAAACATTGTTTAAATTTTTAAAAGGTGTAAAAATAAATTTAATGGTATTAACGACCCCGCCCCCTTTTTCTTCTTCTTTTTTTTAAAGTAAAGTTTGTTTTGCACAAATTTTGTATATTTCTTTTATTTTCGGAAAATGCTAATTTTATTTAAAAAGTCTGAAAGAAGTAGAATTTATGACTTGAATACAAATTATAAAAATATTCTAAAGCAAGAAATGCATAGATGACTAAACTCTGAAGACTCTTTCTACGTGCTCATTAAAAGGTGCAGATTTAACTGTAATAGAAAATTTTTAGTTTGAAACCACAGAAGTGTTTCGAATAATCCTGGTCGGTAAAAAAAGAAAGAAAGAAAGAAATTTCCTCCCAGCAAACTAAATATGTAAAGTGTATAAATTTAATAATCCTAATTCTAAATATATTATCCAAATGCTAGATAAAATTGAAATCATGAAAAAGTATACATTCACTGTCTTAGATATCAAATGGATAAAATATAGCCTGAAAATTTAGTTTATTAATGCTTGTATCGTGCACTTTATTTATTATGCCCCCCCCCCCCCTCTCCCCTTTAGTGACAGAATTTACCATTTGCTATCCACTAATATATTTTCATTCCCTATGCCGCTATAACTCGTGACTGCTTAAAATATTTCTCTTCATTTTGAAAGATTTTTGAAGTTCATATTTTTGTCACACTGTGACTTACAATATAGTGGTTTTTTTTGTCACATATGTGACGTGACGTACGTTACATAGCAGTGACATAACAGTGACGTCACATTTTTTCTTAATTGCCAGAAAAATATAATTTTACAGTAAATAACATGTTTTAAAGAATTTTCGTAATTTTTTAAAGTTTTCTAAGAAGTTCACATCTCAGTCACAATGTGACATCACTGAGTGGTGGCATTTTGGTCACAGATGTGACGTGACCACAGTGACTTACAGTGACGTCACAATGACGTCACTGTGACCATGCATGCTATGAGGGGTCTCTTCTCGGGCTTAAACAATGTAGGAAATAAATTTTGTTTTTTTAATTTGTTCCTCAAATTATGTTTTTGTTTAATATGTCCAGTTTTTTAATAACTACTGCACTCAGACGAACGCATTTCAAAATTAATGGAGAGTATCATCATCAGGCGTTGATGTATGCGGTATTGCATCATAATGTGGGATGCAGTTTACCAATGTGTAATTCAAAATGTTTGACTACTGTAGTAATGCAGGTTGCGGTAGTTTGGACAAAAACTTAAAATCTGAACGTAAAAAATCTATAATCAAAACATAAAAAATTAATTTAAATTTAGATACTCTATTTCCCACTCAGGAACGCTATGAATGTAAATGTAAATTGTGTTGAATCATTACTGCTAATATTTAATAATATTATAGCTGTGATACAGTAAAAAATAAAAAATAAAAGTTTACTTAAATTTTTTAACCTTATTCTCTCCCAAGGGGTGATGTAAACACATCAGAAAATTATTATCTAAGTTTAACTTGGGGTATAAATAGTTCTCATCTCGGAAAAAAAAATACATTTTAAAATTTAAGTTATGTAATTCCCCATTAAGTTCGCTACCTTGCGTAAAAATAGCTATCCAGTAGAAACTTTTTACTTAAATATAAACTTGACCAAAGCAAAAACTTATTCTGAAAATATCCTTTTTATTTCCACTATGACGCCATATTCACCTTTTTAATTTTGAAAAAAAAAACTAGCTCAATTTAATATTTCCCGTTAAAATATTTCAACTAAAAAGAAATAAATTATTATTACGGCTTTTGAAATTTTTGCAACAATGAAGTAAAAATGTTACATTTTCTATGAAAAATATCCGTTGATTTTCAATGAAAAAAGCGAAAATTGGAATTATTAAGAAAAATATTTGGATAATGTAAAAATAAATTGGCCCATTTTTCTCTGTGGGTTATAATTCACCCATATGCAAAGGCATTTTACCATTCGTTTTGACCCTGACGTCAGCCAATCGTTTTTACACTTTAAATTTATAATATCATTAAAATTAGTAAAGAATAAAAAATGAGTGGCATCAGGGACAAAAAGGTGGGAAGAAAAAAATGAAAAAGTTATGATCTCCATAGGCTTTTCCATGTTAAATTAACATTGAGGAGTGACACTGGAAATAAATAAGTATTGCGCTGCCGCGCAATACTTAAATAAATAAATAAATATACCCTCATAGCATGCATGGTCACGGTGACGTCATTGTGACGTCACTGTAAGTCACTGTGGTCACGTCACATCTGTGACCAAAATGCCACCACTCAGTGATGTCACATTGTGACTGAGATGTGAACTTCTTAGAAAACTTTAAAAAATTACGAAAATTCTTCAAAACATGTTATTTACTGTAAAATTATGTTTTCTGGCAATTAAAAAACTAGTATGTTGTGGCCATCACAAAACTTTCTTCTATATAAATCACGTCAATTAAATCATTTAAATAGTACAAGAAATAACGATTTAGTACCAATTCATATCAAAGTATATCTGAATTTGAAGTTGGATGAAAATTCGCGCATTAGTTCTTGAGATAGAGCTATAGCGGAAATTCTGAAAAAATGTAGCATAGCAGCGCCACCTGTTGAGCGATTTACACCAAAAGTAAACAGCACTAAACGATATCAAGGTATACCTGAATCTGAAATTTGTTGAAAATCCAAGCATTAGTTCTTGAGATAAAGCTATTGTGGCAATCGCAAAAAATACAGCATAGCAGCGCCACCTGTTGAGCGATTTACACCAAAAATTAAACAGCACTATTTTATACATCAATTCATGTCAAGGACTAACTAAATCTGAAGTTTGTTGAAAATCCGTGCAATAGTTCTTGAGATACACCTCTTGTGGAAATCGTGAAAAATGCAGCACAGCAGCGCCACCTGTTGGGCGATTTGCACCAAAACTTAAGCAGCACTAATTTATATCAGGGACTAACTGAATCTGAAGTTTGATGAAAATCCGTGCATGTTTTCTTGAGTTAGAGCTATTGCGATAATCATGAACAATGCAGCATACCAGCGCCACCTGTTGGGCGATTTTCACAAAAAAGTAATCAGCACCAAACTATATCCTGGACTAACTGAATCTGAAGTTTTATGAAAATCCGTGCAGTAGTTCTTGAGATACAGCTATTGCAGAAATCGTTAAAAATGCCGCATAGCAGCGCCACCTTTTGGGCGATTTTCACCAAAAACTAATCAGTTCCAGTCTATATCAAGGTCTAACTAAATATGAAGTTTTGTGAAATTTCGTCCATTAGTTCTTGAGATAGAGCGCCCACAAAATTTGTGTCACATACAGACAGACAGACGGACGGACAGACAGACAGACAGACGGACAGACAGACGGACAGACAGACAGACAGACAGACAGACAGACAGACAGACAGACAGACTCACAGACAGACATTTTGTAAAAACATGTTTTTTGGAATCTCTGACTCATAAAATGTGTAAATCCGTCGAAAACTGGAATTCGAAATTTTTCATGAAACCAATACTTTCTTCTTGTAAAGATAGAAGAAAGTAAAAATTGTGAGGTCACTGTTATGTAACGTACGTCACGTCACATATGTGACAAAAAAACCACCATATTGTAAGTCACAGTGTGACAAAAATATGAACTTCAAAAATCTTTGAAAATGAAGAGAAATATTTTAAACAGTCACGAGTTACATGGCATAAGGAAAAAAATATATTAGTGGATAGCAAATGGTAAATTCTGTCACTAAAGGGGAGGGGGGGGCATAATAAATAAAGTGCACGATGCAAGCATTAATAAACTAAATTTTCAGGCTATATTTTATCAATTTGATATCTAAGATAGTGAATGTATACTTTTTCATGATTTCAATTTTATCTAGCATTTGGATAGTATATTTAGAATTAGGAATATTAAATTTATACACTTTACATATTTAGTTTGCTGGGAGGAAATTTATTTATTTATTTCTTTTTTTACCGACCAGGATTATTCGAAACACTTCTGTGGTTTCAAAAGAAAAAAATTCTATTACAGTTAAATCTGCACCTTTTAATGAGCACGTAGAAAGAGTCTTCAGAGTTTAGTCATCTATGCATTTCTTGCTTTAGAATATTTTTATAATTTGTATTCAAGTCATAAATTCTACTTCTTTCAGACTCTTTAAATAAAAGTAACATTTTCCGAAAATAAAAGAAATATACAAAATTTGTGCAAAACAAACTTTACTTTATAAAAAAAAAGATAAAAAAAAGGGGGGGGGCTCGTTATTACCATTAAATTTATTTTTACACCTTTTGAAAATTTAAACAATGGTATATCTAATAAACTCTAATTATGAATATTATTATTATAATTATTTAGAAAAAAGGAACTTTACAATACATTTTAATTATTTTACAATATTTTACTTTACAATACATACTTGAATTATTTGGTACGGATAAAAAGAAAAGCTTAAATACATTGGACATTTCTTCAAATACAAAATTTTAATTAACCATACTTTCAGAAAATTACTGCGCATTCAAGTTTCATATCTCTTGCATGCAAAAACAAATAATCTGTACCAGACCATCTGCTTGAAAATCGTCTGCCCACAAAAAAATAAACATGAGAATACGCGGGAAATAAATAGTTCACTGTTTTAGAACATCACCTTCACCACGTCTACAACACTTTAAGATAAGGAAATGACCATTTTAGGATACACGGATATTAATAGAACGTATATGTAAGTTTTATTTAATTTAAATATTTTATTCCTGATTTGTACATATGAGTTAAATAGTTTTATGTTATATTTGTAAGAGACTGACCTTTAACTGTCACTAGCGATATTTTCAAATTCGATAACTGTAAAGAAAAATATCTTAATCTGCCATCGCTTGAAAAAAAAAAAAAACTGCGCAGAGACTGTGCATGCCTACATTCATACTGGAATTAATATAAACATTAATTTACTCTTACTTGAGATTGAAAATGTATGGAACGACAATGATTTGGAATTATTTTATCGGATTCTTACTATTTTTTGATTACTAACACTTATAGTTATTATTATTTTGGGGTTAAATATGATGTTCGATTATCATGAGATTACGAAACTGTTTCAGATTAGAAATTAACATTATACTGGGAAACTGTATTTTTACATATTACAGTAGTGAAACATTTGAAAGAATTTTCTTTTAGTGCTAATAATATTTTAAATTATCTTTCAAAATCCTAAATCTTCAGACCAATGTTTTCAGATTTAACATTTGCCGAAATTATGAAATAATAGGAATTCCTTATACCATATAGAAATATTTTTGAGATATTGTTAAATCTAATAATGCATTTAATTTATCTATTGAGTTTGCTGTTGTTTAATAGTACAATTATAAATACTAATTATTATTTTTAGTGTTTTTCAAATTGGTATATTTATATTTTTTTAATTGTATGTAAGCATTTTTTCTGTTTGTGATTTTAATCAAACATTTAATTATAGACAATCTGAATCGGTTATTAAATTTTCTTCTATTGTAAATTCATTTTCTACGTTTATGATACGCGTAATTATTGGCACTAAAAAGTAAAATACGATATTTAAGCTTTGAAACAAAGTGTTTTTCATGCCTGATTGGAAGTTATAGATTAAACTGCTTAGTATATATTTTGAAAAGTTCATATAATACAGGATACATAATATAGGACACAAGTTGAAAAGTGCTTATGACTTCGGTTTGTCTCTCCGTCTGTCCGTCTAGCAGTCTGTCCGCACTCTAACTCTCGAAAATATACTCGGATTGCCCTGAAATTTTTGGATGTTATTGACGTTTACCATAGCACGGTACCTATTTGTAATGAAGTTTGTAGCATGCCTTGTTCATCTACAGGGACAGCCAAAATTTTTCCGTTACATTACAGCCTATGGGAAAAAAATCGTTTCAAATGATTTTTTTATGATTTTACGCACGCTTTCAAACAGAATAAAATTTATATGCATTTATGAAGTGCACTAAAATATGTATTCTGTTGACTATGCGATGCAAAAAATAGTTATTGTTCATTTACAGGGCTAAAAAAGGAATTCAAATACATAATGATATAGGGGTGGAGGGAATTGTTTGCGCATACTTTAATTATGTTAATCTATTTCATATATAATGAAATTGATATATGTCGCTGAGGTTTACATACTATAAATTATTTCATGTATAATAAGAATAATACGTATATAGCATTTACAGGGACACACAAAATATTTCAGATACTATATTGTATCCGAAGTACTGTTCATTAGCGATGATTGCTGGAAATGTATTTTTAATTATGATATGCGCTTTTATGATTCATGCATAGTATGATTTATGCATAGTATATGGTGTATATAAATGCTACAATTCCTATACAAGGCTACACAAAAGTATTCGTAAGGATTACTGGGTATGGGCGCAAATTGCTTAAAGGTTGTTTTTAAATGAGATATGCTTTTTTTGCTGAACTGCATTTAATTTACCAAGAAATGTTTGTAGAATATAGATAAAATGATATACAGGGTCACGTAAAGAATTGGATACATGGCTGTCTATAAATTATAATTTCTGGAAATGTGATTTCAGCAGTTTTAAGAGTTTCTTAGTTTGAATTAAATTTTAACTAAATAGTGGCGTGTAATAAAGATTCTAGGTAATCTACAGGGTTGTACAAAAGTATTCAAGTATGTTTCCATACATTAGTATAAATTGCTGAAAAAGAATTTCCACCTGTTAGGCGTTTTCTTGCTAAACTAGATTTTCCCATTATATAGTATATATACACTTAAAAAAATGGGAAGTCAAAATTGAGTAAAATGTGCTCAATTTTAAATGCGTCACATACTCAAAATAGCTCCGATCCAAATGTACTCAAAGTTGAGAAACACATGTACTCATTTTTTTATTCATTGGTTGTGATGAAATATGAATCGTTATGTACTGCCCCCCCCCCAAAAAAAAAAGAAAAACCTAAAATTTAAAGTAAAAATGTACTGACATTTATTTCCCGTTCAAAGTTCTTAACAAGAAATGTTTAATTGATTATTTATTAAGAAAAATAGCAAAATTCTTAACAAGATACTCAAATCGAATATTTTTATGACAAGAGCATTATTTCCAAGCACTTTTAAATTATTTTTAAAATGCTGTGCATAATTTAATATTTACATTAATAAACATCATTTATGCCGCCATAAATGAAATGAACCATTACAGGGTACAAAACTATTCGTTTGTTTGGGATTGATAACATGTGATGTTTCAAAATAGAGAAAGCATGGGTTCATTTTTTATCAAAAATATTCAATTCGATATGAGTACGTCGGTTTACTTATTTTTGAGTACTTCATTTTTCTCAGTGTATCAACCTACAGATCAAATACAGGGCTGTTCAAAAGAATTGGAAAACATATTTGGCTATGGACGGTAACTGCTGAAATCAATTTTTCAAATGTTTTATGAATTTTCTAAAATGTTTACTTAGTTATCTTATTTACGTCATTTCCCTAAATTACGATGTCTTGTTAAAGCATTCAGAAAGTGTTGGAAAGTATTTTATAATCTATGATTAACGCATGATTTTTCTTACTCGTTTTTTTTCTATTTCCCAGATCAGTCTTTTCCTATAAAACATACCAAATCTATTTAGCTCATATTCATAAAATACAATATACACTGGAATAAAAAATTTAAATAAATATCGCTTATCATGCCGCTCTATAAATAATAGTTGTATTAATATCCGTTAGTCTCCATGTTCGTATTTAATAAAGCAATTACAAATCACAACAAATTAAAAAATTTACACATTCTAAATATCAAGCTTGAACTCAATATCAAGCATAGAACTTAATATCAAGCATAGAACTTAATAAAAAAATATGGCAGTTGATAAGCATTGTTTTTTAAGTGGAAAAATTTTAAATGTTTTAGAAGAATAGGACTCCAAAATAGCGATATTTTGCTAAAAAGTACGGTAAAAAGATAAGATTTTATATTTAGAGCAAAAGGTTATTTCAAAATACATCGCTGTATTAATACTTAGAAATTTTTCCAGAGAGAATCCTTCGCCTTATATACAATATTTCAAATGAAAATCAAATATCAAATTAATTGCTTAAAAGGCGCAAAGGCCAACATAGTGAAAAAGATTCCATGCCGGGACTCGAACCCGGGACATCAGTATAGCACACTGACATTCTACCGACTAAACCACATGGAACGACGCCCAGTCTGTAAAATTTCTCACTATTACAGGTTGGCAAGGCTACAAACGCAGCACAAGATGGAATATTTATCGTGGGCCACCGACATGGGGTAAACACGAAACTTAATGAAATCCAGCATCGATTGAAACTATATTAATAATTGGAAATTTTTCCAGGGAGAAACATTCGCCTTGCATGCAACATTTCTAATTAAAATTGCCTTTTAAGCAATTAATTTGAAATTTGATTTTCATTTGAAATATTGTATGCAAGGCAAATGGTTCTCTCTGGAAAAATTTCCAAGTATTAATATAATTTCAATCGATGCTGGATTTATTTAAGTTTCGTGTTTGGATCATGTTGGTGGCTCACGCTAAATATTCCATCTTGTGCTGAGTTTGTAGCCTCGCCATCATGTAATAGTGAGAAATTTTCCAGCCTGGGTATTGTTCCATGTGATTTAGTCGGTAGAATGTCAGTGCGATGTACTAATGGCCCGGGTTCGAGTCGCAGCATTGAATCTTTTTCAATATTTGCGTCTTTTAAGCAATTAATTTGAAATTTGATTTTCATTTGAAATCACAGTGTTTATGACAAGTTCGTCACAAATGACAGATATTTCACAAATTGGTCACAGTGTGACTTCAAAGCATTGTCGCTTTCGTCACAGGTTCGTCACAAAGTTAATGCCAAAATAGTCACAAATGACACTTTTTTCACAAATTTGTCACACCGTGACTTCACAGAGTGGTCACAATGTGACGTCACAAACGACCTCTAAAACGGCCATAACGACCTCGCATTCTAGTCACTGTGACGTCACATCGACGGTCACAAAATCACAGTGTGACTTCACAAAGACGTCGCCGTGACGTCACCATGCCTTACGGGTAGGGAAAGTGTGGGCTAATAGTAGGAATTGAATAAGAATAATCGTATTGCTTACTTAAAAGCAATTTTTTTCATAAATATCTTCAAAAGGTGATTACATAAATAACTGTCTCCTAAATGTCCAACAAAAATATGTGCCCATTTGTGACTAGAACCCTATATTTTGGACGTTACAAAAATGCATAAAAAATAGGCTTGAACATTTAATTTCGCAATTTAAAAAAAATACATTTTTAAAAAATGTCTACAAGCTAAGATTATGGCGCGATTTTGGATCCTTCATAGAAAAAATACAAATAAACTTACTTTTTACATTTCGCCATTTTGAAAAATTAAAAATTTATAAACACAGAAAAAAGCCTTCATTTAAACAAATAAATATCCACCTTATGCTGTCATGTCTCGGTAATAGATAAAGACATTTATAAATAATTATTTCAGACAATTTTCATGTTATAAAGGAGAAGAAAAAAATATTTTTTGATGAAAATTTGAAACGTCCCAAAAATGGGACGCTAGGCACAAATGGGTTAAGGGGACTCTTCAAACATTTGAAAACAACCGTTCGCTAATGTTAAAACAATGGGCCGCTTGTTTCGAATGTCTCGTTTAAATTAGAATATTTTAAAATGATTTTTCTGCATAGGATAGCTGAAGTCGATCTCCCATAAGGCTATATTTGTTTTTTCGATTTCGGTTGCAGATATTTTAAAACAAAGGTACTTTCGCTTTCGGAACCGGTTTCGAAAGTGCAAGTACCTTTATTAAATAAATTTTCAACCAAAATTGAAAAGATATGAAATGGTTAGAGATCGAGATCACCTATCATATGCAAGGAAATCGTTTAAAAACATTCAAATTTAATCGAGAAATTCGAAAAGAACGTGCTCACCTGTTTAACATTAGCGAACGGGTGTTTACAAGTGAGTGAAGGGTCCCCTTAATGGTTTTACGCTTTTATGCACGTTTTTATTCCTGCATGCAGACCTAAGTTCTATAATTTCACGTTACAGTAAAATTATGCAAATTTTCTTTTGCCTCTCCTGTGAAATTTGCTTTTGTCGAGATGCACTTTTCTTGCGGGTGAGCGATATTATGATCGAAATTAATTCTCAAATAATTTTTAGTTTTAGGTTTATCGTGATGATTTTTCGGAGATACTTTATGCCCATCTATTCTAATCTTCGATTACCAGAAGATTCATCATTCTTTAAATTTTGTAAAAATTGTGATTAAAATAGAAATATTCTTACTCAAAGGGATTATGTTTTGAAATTATATTCGCTGTACTTGTTTCATATATTTAAACACATTTCTTGAAAAAATTAACTTTTCGAACATCAGAATATACCCTGTCTTTATTTAAAAAAGTTTACTTAATTAGAGTTCCGTACTTAAAAAGTAAAAACGGAACCATTATAAGGTCACTCCTGTGTCTGTCTGTCCGTCTGTCACAGTTATTTTACTCGTAAACTGTGAAACGTGGAAAGTTCAAATTGGGGGAAGTAATAAAGACTATTGACGCACATATTTACAAATTATTAAACATTTACAAATGTTTTTAGGAAAAACGTAGAGGGGCTAATTAGGTTACTTGAAAAAAAAAAAAATCTTTGTAAATCGTGTGGGTTATCGTGTGAAAGATTTCGTAATGCTGAACTCAAAAATACATTTCTTTTAATTTTAGGTATTATATTTGCACAAATATGGTAAAAAATGTAGTGCAAAAATATGTTCCCCCCGCCTCACCCCTATCTATTTCGGAATCTACTGAAACTAGAATTATGAAAAAATTAGAGGTAGTAGACGTTAATTTAAATCTTGTAGGAAAATTATAGCGATTAACCCTTGGTCACATAGTTTTTGAGAAAATCGCATTTTTCCATTACACACAAATTTCAATTTGCAGGCATTCAGCAAAGGTGCTGAGGAGCGCTGGAGTCATACCTATCGTAGCAGAAGTATAAAAGCATTGTTGATAATGATTTTTGGAAAAAAATCATCGTCTGTAATTAGCCGAGATATTAACCTTTAAAGACACGAGTAGTTTGCATATATATAATGACAGGGGCGGATTATTCTATGTACCATCGACTTTTAAAACCTAGATAACTTTTAATGATACATTTGAGTAATACAATGCCCAATAGCAGTATAAAAGCAATAAAAGTCAAATTGTTAAAAACAGGCTAATTTAATGAGAATTAATCACATAAATACTATGTGTTTCGCGCTTATTTTGCATTGAGTAGATCTCTCAACACTCCTCCCCTGTCTTTAAAAGTTAATTAAAAACTTTGTAAAGAACCAGTAACTTTGTTACAAAGGCTCTTTAGTGGTTTGAAGGTGAACATCGTGTAAGACGTAACTCTAGTCTAGAGGCACTCTAATTGTTCGCGGTGCATTTTTAATTAGGAGTTCACTGTTCCGCGAGTTAGCGGTAACCGTATGCAAATTTATTTTCTCAGTCTGCCAGAGTATAAATAGGGGAGGGAAATATATTAAGCGGTAAGTTGGTTAGTCAGTGTTTAGTAGATTAGTTAGACATTGGAGAGAGTGTGAGATGGCGTAAGTAGTTTTGGTGTGGAGAAACGGCCTGTATGGCTGGGGCTTAGCCTGGGAACAAGAACAGATTTTGAGTGAAATGAAATCTGGATGTGGATTTGAAATGAACCCCGACGACGCAGCTTAAGCACGTTCCGGAGAAATGAAGTTACGTGAGTTAAATTTTCATATAGAGTTAACTTTTGATATACAGTTACAGAATTATGATGGAAATTTCTGTTATTTTGGACGATAAGGTTACCATTTTATTTCTCGGCAAAATTTATCGTTGATAAAAAAAAAATTGAAACGTATATTACACCTCGAAAAATCTGTTACTAATTTTATTTAAAAGAAAAAAAAAGAAAAAAAAATCCATTTTAATGAGTGATAATATTAAAAAACGAAAATATTTAATTTAAACATGAATGGGAATGTTCGCAATGCTTAAAATATTACTCACAAGGAAGGTCTCCATACGGGCATACTTAGAAAAATCTGAAAAAATACAGAATGTTCTTCTCCCACGGGTATATATGTTTATAAAAAAATTTCGGCGGAACCTTGGTAGAACGTCCGTAAAAAAATAATGAAAATTTCGTTTATTTGGCGACTTATCACCTTTTGGCGAAGAAATAAAATTTCAAAAAATACGCTTGTCGAATACTCTTTAAGGAAAAAACTTTTTATATTGAATTTGTTTAAATAAGTTTAATTTAAATAACTTTAGCTTTGTAATTTTTAGTTTGTTTTAACTATAGTTTTGTCATATATATTTATATGTACTTATAACGATTTTTAACTATAATATTTTACGATTTAAAACAAAATCTAAATTGAATAAAATTGTTCCAAACTCAAAAATATGCCCCATTAAGCACTGTGGATTCAACTTTGTTGCTATGGAAAATCTTCTTCGGTATGGAAATGTATTACGGCAGCATTATTCATCTGGCGTTAAAAGTTATTTTTATAACCGATAAAGCGGTTTAAATTTAAAAAAAATTGTGGATTGGAGAATAAAACAATGGCAAAATTTCATTCAAATCGGCAACAAGCAACATGTATAATACAAAATGTAATAATAATAATAATTTCTTTCATAGTTTACGTTTAAATTCATAAAAAACCGCATATTCTCAAAATCAATTAACAAACAATTTTCAGATTCATTCAAATCGTTTGCTTTTGGCGAGGAAATGTGCTGCTCGCCAAATTGCGTGCCGCTTTCGTCTTTTCACGCCAATTATTCGAAAGTATTTTATTTTTTTACAGATTTTCTACTGTAATTCCACCGCTAATTTTAACTGATTCTTTATTATATACATGAATACTTTCACTAGCAATTTTTTCAACATATTCTGAGTATGCCCAGTATGGAGACTTTCCTTGTCAGTTAAAATATTGCACTTGAAACAAGATTTAGCTATTTATCTTTTGCGTCAGGACAAGAAAAATGCATCTGAAAAATTGATAGGATGATATAAAGGAAGTTTCCATAAGCGCATGCTCAGAAATATTTGAAAAAAATATATAATATTCTTCTCATGAGGAATATGTAGAATATTTTTCGCATGACATACAATATGTTTATAAAAAAAATCTGCAGAACCTCGATTTAGCGTTCGTAAAAATATAATGAAAATTTAATTTTTTTTTGGCAATTTAATGCAGGTTGGCGACACAATAAAATTTTGAATGACACTTTTTTATAATAAATAATTTTTAAGTAAAATCTTTTTCTACTGTTCATACGAAGTTAGTTAGATAAAATTTAACTTAAAAAAATACATTTTTATTACTACAGTTTTGTCATATAACTTTATATGTGTATATATTAAAATTTTACTATCGTAGTTATACGGTTTAAAACAAAATTTAAGTTTATTAAATTTGTTCCAAACTCATAATTAATGTCCGATTCCAATCATTGGCAATATGACTTCGATATTGTTAGTGTCAGAAACAAGAAGTGAAGGTTGTATTGTTGCAAACGGAAAGAACTACTTAATATAAAAATGTTTAATGAAAGCAACGCTACTACTTGATTATCCCGTCGACAAAAAAACTATCGCCAAACTATAAGATTAAATGTCAATAATGGCTGAGCGTAAATTTTACATTCACTTGACAATAAACACGGTACACGTGTTTGTTGCGTCATCAAGTGATTTTTAATTTGACTTCTATTTGAAATGTTATTAATGTTTACAAATTTATTTATTCTTTCGTTGTTTAAAATAAAAAAAATTGTCAATTTGTACAATTTGGTGAAATTGGTCGACAGGATAATTAAATAGCACCCTTAAAACTTTTCTAGCCGGTGAAACCATGTAAAATTAACTAACTACTCCAACACGCAATTTGTATATATTATATACGCTTACAGATAAAAAATAATATGCTAATCCTTCGTTTAGGTTTAAATTAATTGAGTTTTAGGTATTTAAACACTTATTTCACAAGCGATTTCCAAATGCATTTAAATATCTTTCATTTGGGAAGGAAATGTGTTGGCTAGCCAAGTAGCGTGGAATGTTCGTTTTTTTTTACCCAAATGCTCGAATATATTTCTTTTTTCAGATTTTTACTGAGATTCCGCCGCCAAATTTGACTGATGTTTTATTACATACATGAGTAGTTTTATAAGTATTTTTTTCCAAAATAATTTGAGTATGCTCTTTAAGGATACCTTCCTTGTGAGTAACAATTTTGTTTTTGATTTGTTCTTTTTTATTTCTAACTCCTCCATCATGTGACTTACAGACGAAACTAGCAGATGTAATTGTAAAAATGATGGTACATATGATTTACATATTATATGTTTATTTGTAATTCTTGAGTTCACTTTTGTCGCCAAACAATTTGATTTTAAGCCAAAAAGACGTAAGCGTGACATAGGTTCAAGCGATGTTTACAATAAAGGTGATTTTGCAAGTGTACGAAAGCATTTTTTACGAGATTTTTTTTTTAATTCTAAGTACAATATATAAATATCAATTAATATTTTAAAAATGTAGTCAAATATTTTAATTTTAGCATAAATGTCTGTTACACACGCACATGCATATTGCATAATAATTTAATTTCAGACATTAAAAAAAAATTTTCACCATACTTTCCTGCGAAATCATGTCGGTTTGTTTTCCCCAAATTTGTGACATTTATAACCTCGAAGCCAGATTAGCTAATGTTGTCCACTCTTTTTTTAATAAAAACATATCTCCAATTTCCCTTATAGAAACTTTCAATGCTTGCAATGTTAAGTAGTAAAGATTATTCTTAAGAAAATGTAAGCAATTATGCGCTATTACTATCACGAAAGAAAACATTTTGCAATAAAAATTGCTTTCTGAAATCACTTTTCGATATTCCATTTAATTCGTCATTTTTTCCCCATATCCTCCCTTCTTTTAGAAATGTTATTAAAAGATACTGGATGAATCTTCAATAATCAACTACCCTGGCGAATTCCCAACCAATTGACGAATTTACTATATGATGTTGGAAGATTCGTTTATATTTGAAATGAACCGTCGACGGTAAATCCGATTTCAGAAGATTACCCGAAATTTACTATCACGAAAAAAGCATCACTTTAAATGTACAAAAAAAAAAAAAAAAAAAAAAAAAAAAACTTTCAAATTCCAAAGGTGGCCAATGGAACAATATATTTTCAGTTAGCCTTGGTTTAAAAAAAAGTACCTCAGATGCAAGTAAAATTTCAATCATTCTAAAGCAATTTTGGCTGATGCATAGCCCGAGCAGCTGATTGCAGTCACAGATTATTGTTTTTAATTTTATTTAGATAACAGACTGATGAATAATGACGTCTTGAAAATAACAAGCATGTTTATTTCTCCGTCTTATTAAGCGAGAGAAATGCAAAAAAAAAAATCTTCGGTTTACCAAAAAGATCATTACTAAAAATTTTGCATAACTAACTTTATTTATCATTCGCAAAGAGTTTTGATAGTAAAGATCTAAAATTCAATCAACAGCAATTTGACATTATTTAATGGAATGTAGCGTAATTAACTCTATTTTGTAGCTAACTCGGATACATTTGTAGCCATACCGTTACGAACATTTCTAACGTTTCACATCAAACTTGGTTGTGGATCCGATTACGTATGATTGGGAAGATTTTATTGAATGAAAACTAGAGGTTTAGTTTTCTATTTTAATTACTTATCGAGGTTATTTTTATGGTTAATAGTTGCATGATTAAAACAGTTATATAAAAAGAAACGGCAGTTAAAATGACATTGTTTTAATTTTATTCCCACAATTCAGCTTTAAACATCCACTTTTACATGATCACTTTTTTTAAAATATAAAAGTTAAATACTGTTTTGACTGCATTTACTCTACTGGAATTCGAAGATAAGAAACTACAGAAAACCTGCCAAAAGAAGACGTATATTACCAAATATAATGTAACGTAGAGAGAGATTGTATTTATTTTATCAGATCCACACATAGCACCAAGTTGAGAAGCCCGGAGTAAAAGAACTAACAAACGAAAGGGAATAACTCCGAGCATTCTTTAAGTTAAATGGTCAATCTCTGCAATCATTGCAATTCTCTCTTTTTTAGTAGTGTGGTGATTACAGAACATTTTAATTTCTGATGATCGTAATAGCCGTATTTCCCTCCGAAACTCTACATGATGTACTAAAGAGTTGCTTCTGAATTGCCCGAATTTCGCCTAACGCATCAGATAATGTGATAGCGCAATTGCGTCCGATGCGTATTCAGAAACTGCGGAAGGACATTCCAGTTGAAAGTCCATATTAATTTAAAATACAGTGTCGAATTCTCCATTTCATTTGATTGAAGTTTTATTTGAAAAATAGACCAGCGCAGCGGGCTCAGCCTGCAAGTATATATTAAATATTGCAGTTTCTGACGAAATTTTAACTAAAAGATTTACAAATTCGACTTACGTAAAATTCGACTTACGCAAAAGTTTACGGAACGCATTACTTACGTAAGTCAGGGGATGCCTGCATATTTATGCGAGTACAGACAACATGCATGGACACAGTCAGCTATGAACAGTCAGACAGACGCACAGTGGATATTTGACCCAAAATCCTGGACAAAAATGAAAAATTAAATTTTTCTTAACGATTGTAAAAAATGTATTTTTAATAGCTGACTAACTGGTGCATCGAATTATATCTATTTCATGAGAATGTGTCATAGCTCCAACCCTCAATTGAAGAAATTGTTTTTTTTTTTTTTTTTTTTTTTTTTTTTTTTTTTTTTCTGCGAGAAGACGTGTTTTACTATTACGTTTCAACTTTCTTATTATGTTTAATCATGTTTAAATGTACATTTAGTGTATTGAGATTTTTAATGCGATTTTTACGTTTCTTCGCGATCCGCTGTGATTTGTTGGCATTCAATTTTCGACCTAATATAGTAAATTCTGCCCTCTTTCGAATAAAATGTATTCGGATTTCGTTCATTTTTCGTGAATTTTTAAATGTGATTTTTAGTGTGTTTTAGCGATTTGCTACCATTTTTCCACATTAGTAAAAGGAATCCAGTTTCAGTCTTCTAGCCCAATACAATAAAAAAAATTCTCTTTTCGATGAAGTTTATTCGAAATTCGTGCATCGATTTTTAAATTTTTCGCGATTTTTTGTGATTTTCAGAGATTTTTCGCAATCCGTGCTGTTTTTTGACGGACCCGAGCAACGACGGCCAGATAGCGAATTTCTAATAGAATAAAAAAATTAATTAAAAATTATTTTAAAGTCTTAAAAATTTAAAGTCTTCAAAGACTTTTTGGCTCGAATTGAGATGCAGTGTAACCTCTGAATAAAGGTTACCAGTGGGACCGATGAAAAGTGACTGCTATTCAAAGGTCGGTGTTATTCAGAGGTTTCATTAAAAAAATCATAATTACATAAATTTAAAGAGAAATACACAGTAATTTGTGATTTTAATTAATCCTCATTGCTTTAATACATTAAAAATAGCAGTGATTTGCATTTGCTTTTTTTCCTCCAAATATCTTTTTCCAAAGAAATAATTGTAGTTGTAGAGTTGTTTTTCTGTACAACTCATCATCATTATGATTTAAAGTAAAAATTTTGATTTCACGAAGGTTCGTAAAAAATTTGGTGTATGTGTTAATACTGGAAATTTTAGGTGATTCTATAATGTCTTCCATATCCCCTTCCGCATCACTTTTCACTTTCTCTCTCCTATCTTTCACCATTTGCTGTATGAATGATTTGTAGCAGTAATTGCCAAATCTTTGTCCAGACACACAAACTTACTGGCGTCCGTGTAAGTTATGCTGGATGTTCAGAAAATATCATCTAAATTTTCCCCATCATTGTTGTCGTCATTTTCTATGTCTAGTTTTGGAAAAGGATTAAGTGTTCAAGAGATTAAGTAACATTTTGCTGATATATTAAGGTAAACTTTGTTTGATCTGCTTCAGATTTTGGTTTTCAAATAAATATGAAATTGTACCAGAAATTTTTTTTCCTGACTTTTGAGCGGCTGTTGTTCAGAGTTCCTTATTTAGAGGTTCGTACTAATGTTAATGCTATGGAATGCGTTTGGTTCCATGAAGATGTGGCCAGTATTCGGAGGTTGTTGTTTAGAGGCGACCGTTTAAGAAGGTTTCACTGTATATTTATTTGGATATACATTTTTTTAAGGTGTGTCGGGGTTTGACGGGCTAATTTCGAAGTATACTCGTATTGCTTATAGTTTTGAAGGCCAATTAAAAAAAAAATCTCCCGCATATAGTCGCCATTTTAAATATAAATTGTTTTAGTTATCTCTTAATAACACTCAAAAACCAGAATCTAACTACAACGCAACTTTAGAGACTCAACTTTGCTAAATACTAAATGCAAATAATAAATATATTAATACAGTAGAACCTCGATAATCCGAAGTAATTAGGACCGACCATCTTACGGAAAATCGAAATTTTCGGATAATCGAGTATGCTTCAGTTTTGAGCTTAAGAATAAATATATGCAATATTTCTTATTATGGTAACAAGTGCTTAATAAAAATAAAGCAATAACAAAATAGAAACAAGAATAAATTACCTGAATTTTAATTTTGAAATGAAGTACCTTTTACATATATCATAAGCGTTTGAAAAAAAGTTTTGCTTGTCGCAGGTTTGATTGCTTTTACTTTGAAGCTCTATCACGGAATTTTTCAATATTATTAGTTCATCAGTATCACAGTCTTTCTGCTGATCCAGCCATGCCAAACCCTTTGCAAAACACTCAAAATCTTCAGAATTAATAATTTGTTTGTTTTCTTCGTTCCACTCCACAGCTTACGGGAGCTCAAGTTAACTTCAAAGGAACTCTGAGAAAGGAGATCGGAAATATTTATATGTACTCGTACTTCGGAAAGGATCGCTTGCACACAAGGAATATGATAGTTAAAAAAATATAATAAATAAAGCTTTCAAAACGGATTTTGCACACAAGGAATGATAGTAAAAAATAAATAAATAAATAAATAAACCAAAGCTTTAAAAATAGATTTTGCTTAACCGGTAGTTTTGGTTAAAAGAGTTTCGGATAAAAGAGGTTCTACTGTACATTGGTTTATATAAACAATTAGAACTTTTCATATGGTAAAATTAACCACATGTTAAACATTACTTGTAAATAAATAAAACTCTATCAGCAATCACTTTCCTTTTACAAACAGTAAAAAGTTGAGTAAAATTTTCATTACATACAGTAGAACCTATTTTATCCGAAATTTTTTTAACCGAAACTCTCGGTTAACCGAAATCCATTTTCAAATTTTTTTTCTTATAATATCACATTCCTTATGCGCACATCCATTTAGAAAACTTTTTTCCCCCCCTACTATCACATTTTCTGTGTGCAAATTCATTTTGATTTTTTTTAACTATTATATTTCTTGTGTGAAAGCGGTCCTTTCCAAACTACGAATACATATAAATATCTTCGATCCCCTTTCTTAGGGTTCCTTTGAATTTAACTTGAGCTCTCATAAACTGTGAAGTGGAACGAAAAACGAACAAATTAGTAATTATGATGCTTTTGAATGTTTTACAAAAGGTTTGGCATGGCTGGAGAAGCAGAAAGACTGTAATACTGGTGAACTAATAACATTAAAAAACTCCGTGATACTGTTTCGAAGCAAAGGCAATCGAAACTGCGACAAACAAACCATTTTTTCAAACCCTTGTGATATAAGTAAACATACTTAATTTCAAAATTAAAATTCAGGTACTTTATTCTTCTTTCTATTTTGCTATGGCTTTATTTTTGTTAAGCACTTGTTACCATAATAAGAAATAATGCATATATTTCCCCTTAATCTTAAAATTGAAGAATTCTCGATTTTCCGAAAGAGGGTCGGTCCCATTTACTTCGGATAATAGAGGTTCTACTGTATTTTTTTAAAATTATAATACATACTTTTACGTGTATACAACATTCATAAGTGCATTTACTAATACTAAGTCAATAGCAATGATTGTAACTGTAAAACACATGAAAAATAATTTTGGCCGAGATTTTGCTTCAAATACACTGGCCTTCAAAAGTTAAGGTACAGGGACTGGATGCTTTCGATTGCATATGTTTTGTCGAATATCTACCAACATTATTGGCGAATTGTTCTTGAACTTATCGAATGTAAAGAACATGTTTGATTTTATATTTCTTGGTGAAGAGATATCGGGGGTTACAATTAGGGGGCTAATAATAAATTTAATGATAAAATAATATTTGCGATCACCTATGTAACAGAAAAAGCTGGAAATGGTTTGTCACTGTCGTAAATGACTATTTGGGCCCTGTTCAACGTTTGTATGCATTTGTGTAAGCATAGCACTCATATTAGTTAAGATGTTAACGTTTTTGTGAAAAACTCAAAAGTTTTTTGCTTATAGCATACAGAGTTTTCAACCAAATTTAACATAACTTTCCGAAAACTTGCCAAAGAATAGTAGCAACAGTATACTGCAATTAAAACATGAATATATTGAATATTTGATGCGATATGGGCATTTTTATGAGATAATTTTTATGAGATAATTTTAATGAGGAGATTTCAAAATTTTTATTTTATAATTTGGCAGTCAGTATTTTGGGGCAACTTCTATAAACTGCCCAGTCAAATGTTGTGAAAACTTAGAATAATAAAGGTATTTTTAGGAAGCAACTCTCTATATCGACCCTATCTTTGTGAATTTCCGAGATATTTGACTGGACTTTTTATATAAGTTGCCCTAAATAGCTGACTATCAAATTATATAATAAAACTTTTAGGGTGTTCCACGCATGCGCAGTTAAAAATTATTTCATACAAATGCCCATATCTCATCAAATATTCAATATATTCATGTTTTAACTGCAGTATACTGTTGTTACTGTTCTTTGGCAGGTTTTTGGAAAGTTGTGTTAAATTTGGTTGAAAACTGTGTATGCTATAAACAAAAAACTTTTGAATTTTTCACAAAAACGTTAACATCTTCACGAATATCAGTGCTATGCTTACACAAATGCATACAAACGTTGAACAGGACCCAAATAGTCATTTACCACAGTGACAAACCATTTCTAGCCTTTTCTGTTACATTTTTGATCTCAAATATTATTTTATTATTAAATTTATTATTAGCCCCCTAATTGTACCCCCCCCCTCCCGATAAATCTTCACCGAAAAATATAAAAATCAAACAAGTTCTTTACATCCTAGAAGTTCAAGAACAATTCGCCAATAATGTTGGTAGATATCCGGCAAAACGTGTGCGATCGAAAGCATCCAGTCCCTGTACCTTAACTTTTGGAGGCCAGTGTACTCCATTGTGAGACGCCAGGCAAAGCAAATTCATAAACACTTTTTAATTACGTTGAAAATATTAAAAATAATAATTAACCGAAAAATGCCATTAATTAATAGAACTGCTTTTTAAAAATGGTACTGGATACGTCTGTTTCATATTCTGAATGCGCTATCTCATTTGAAAATTAATTTTTTAAATATCAGAGTATTTCCTGTCATCACTTTTAAAAGGTTTTTTCTTTTTTCTTTTCTTTCTTTCATTTTTTTGTGAAACTTTATTTACTGCCATACACTTGAGATTCAATTTATAATGATTGTATCCTAAGTTTTATCACAATATTTTTGAGAAGCGATTTCGCATTCTCCATTTGTTTTCATCTTCAATTATCTGAAGATTAATTTTGAAATTTATGCATATTGAAATAAACTAAAACACCAACCCGAATCAATAAAACTCTATTTTTAAATTATATTCTGAGTTCCTGTTTTATGATGAAACCTTTTTCCTTCGAAAATTACATTTTCAATTATCGGAATGCTTTATTAAAAAAAGGGGGTACATATTTCTTCTATAAAGGTAATATTCATTGTAAATTTAATTTTAATGCTTTGTGGAGTTTTTATTTGATTAGGAAAACAATTTTTATTAAAGAAATTTTAAATATTCCAGCTTTTAGAGTTTTAAATAGATAAAAAATAAAAATGCATCCGTAAATAATTCGATTATAGTTTATATGTTATTTTTGTGGCAATTTTTTCCTAGGGTTATTATTGTCCATTTGTTTTTATTTTCGATTTCTGGAAGAATATTCTTTAAATTTATAAAAATAATAATAAACCGAAAAAAATCTATGGTACTGTGTTTAAAATGTGTATTTACGGTGATTTCTATACATTGAATCATATTTCATTCAAAAATTAAATTTTCATATATCTGAAACAACTTGTTTTTATTTTAGAATAACTTCTTACATAAAGAAAATACGTAGAGTGAGTTCAGTATTTTCTTTTATTATAATTTTTCATGCTTTATTCAGTTTTTAATTCATTAAAGATTTAATGTTATGTCTCAAACACTTGAAAAAAAATATATTCTTTTATTATGAAAGAAAAAAAATCTTCCATTTTTTTTATTTATTAAGCAGATAAAAGGAAAAAATATATATCAGTACTTCTGTTCTTTATCGGCTGTTAAGTAATCATTGAATTTCTAGCATTTCGAAAAAGTATTATCCGACGACGTACATTTATATTTCTTTTTCATTATTTTTTATAACGTATTGATTTAATTTAATAATAAGAAGTAAGCACCGGTTTGTATTCTTACATACTAGTTTAAATAAATACAAAATGATATGATAAGGCCCCCACCGGTAGTTAACAGGTTTTGCTCTTTAAGCTGGTAGACGGGAGGTGCTGGGTTCGAACCCCAGCACCCGAATCGCGCCCGTCGGCCTAATCGTTCGGAGTTTCCTTCGAACCTTGGATTTCCAAGTGTAAATACGGGTTATGTTCCCTTAGAAAGACCCCCTCGGAAGGCACACTCCACCGGGTCTATATCTCTGGAGTAGATAATCGGCCGTCAAAAATCAACTCAACTCAAAATAATATAAACTAAATTATTTTTTCGTTGCTTTTTTATTTAATTTGTTCATGAAAGAAATAAAATAAAAGAATAATTATCGTCTATTTATGAGATTAAGACAATGCTTAAAGGAAAAAACAACAAAATTTTTAAAGATTTAGAAAGAAGAATGTCATATACAGTTCGTCTTTTTAAATGCGTGTAATTTGTTTTCACTTAAATTCGAATTATATACATTTTCTCATTACTTTTTTCGTTTTAATGCACCTTCTCTAAATGATCCAGAGAAGATTTCATTAAAATGCTATAAATGCATGTCTGTCTGTTTCTCTGTACATCATAAAAAAATCCTGTTGCATTTTGCATGGTATATAAATAATAATTTGCAGTATGGTGATATCCTAATTAAACTTTAGAGCAATTATTCTTTATTTCTTATCCCATATCTATTATCTGAGCTGACTAATAAGTCTGTTCAATACCTAGTATAGTTTGGTTAAATACTGGGCTATACTTAACCTGATATTTATTAAAAAAAGTACATATTCAAAAATTTTAAATAAATATACATTCATTTATTTCAATTGTTATTTATTTATTTCATTTGTGTTTTTAGGGAATTTTTTTGAACAATGACAACTGTACATAGAATCACAAAAGCGAAAAAGTAATATACAACTCCGCTGTGGGAAAATAATTGAAAAGAAAAATATATCTATACTGGATCAGTAAGAATTATCTGCGCAACTTTGACATAAAAAAGACGTATTAAAGTTATTTTACATGCACGTATAACAGCAACAGATAAAGTATTGAATATTTAATGCGTGATTTATCACATTGCTAACTAAGCGTAGAACCAACAGAATGAAAAATGTCCAAGCCGGGTATCGAACCCTTGGAATAGCGCTCCTCGTACAGATGCAGCCTCATCAACATATATGAGAACGAGATGCCAAACTGAGTATCGTCTCGCAGATTAAATGGTAGAGCACTTTGAGCGCTATTTCAAGGGTTACGGGTTCGATTCCTGGTTTGGAAATTTTTCACTCTGTTGGTTCTACGCTTAGTTAGCAATGTGATAAATCATGTATAAAACATTCAATAATTCCAAGCATAATTACGCGGCTGAAAATTAATTAAAATTATAGATAATGTCTTATTTGTAATAAAAGAGTTTTTGCGTTTCCTTTTATATATAATTCCCAACGATAATACAATTCGCTACGGACACACGCCAGCATACGTAAATATAAAATTTGCCATTTCAAATGCGATTCTTGTCTAAAAGACTTGTCTGTCCTTAAATACAAAGAAGCTACTTTGTAGCACATTTCTACATTAACTTTTGTTCCGAAACGCATGCAATTTACGCATGTTTCAGAAGCTATGTGACCGAATGATGTTCTATTTATTTAATTTATTTTTTTATTTATTTATATTTTTTAAAGGCAGAAGATATTTGAGAAATTACTGACAAGATTGACGTTTTGAACCGAATTTCTGGAGGCGATAGAGCAGAAAAGGAGAAAATGTGTTATCTCCTCTGACATCAATCACCCGTAACTGGATAAGTAATTCATTATCATCAATACAGAAAAATCATGCGTTGAGTATAAACTTTGAAACAGTTTCCAACACTTCCTGAAATCTTTAACTGAAATTCATTATTTAAGGAAATTAAATTTAAAAAATCTTAAAACCTGACTGCGTAAAAAGCGAACTAATTAATTATTTCTCATCAATGTAAAACTATTTTTTTTTTCAATTCCTACTATTAGCTCACACTCCCGCTATATATATCTTGTTCAAATTTTCAATCGTTAACAAAATACTTATTATTTATCAAATCAAGCTCAAATAATTTTTTTAAAACTTGTAGTGGATGACACTTTATGTTTTCCAGTTTTTTTCAAATATTACTTCATTAATTAAATTAAATAAATTAATTTTCAATCATCGCCCTCTTCTTGATCGAGGCATTTTAAGCGCCACTCAAGCGGAGAGAAGAATGGGAGGAACAAAAATTCTCTTATTGATCCAAGTTGGAACTGACTTAAAATATTTTTTTATATTACTTGTTTATATTACTTACCTATTTTTTTTTTATTTACTTGTATTGATGACTTTTAAGTTGTGTTTAATTGTTAGTTCTTATCTATAAACACAGTTTTGATGAGGTCTATAGATGTATATGATGGTTAGAATTGCAGTAAAGCTAGAGATCCTACGTACACAACTTCTAGGTAGTATAATATTTTAACGGAGCTTCTGGCTGTAAAATAGTCAATGAAACATCGTCTTCATTTTGAAAGACTTATCCAACGATATGCCACTCAATAGGGTGCGTAAAAATTTTTTTTCGTCTCTACCGTCATTTTGTATTTTACGGCTGCCATTTTGAATCTATAAAAACAAAACCTAGCCTATAACCATCGG
Source organism: Maratus speciosus (assembly GCA_963932465.1). NCBI lineage: Eukaryota > Metazoa > Arthropoda > Arachnida > Araneae > Salticidae > Maratus > Maratus speciosus. The sequence continues at coordinate 323,658,885 of OZ010792.1, read as the reverse complement.
AGCGTTAAGACGAATTGATAGAGACCTCCTTCATTAAAATCCATCCAGCCGTTGGGATGTTTCGAGAGTATAAAAAATCCACATACACAGATATGCATGAAACACATAACCCTTCTTTTCAGTTGGGTAATAAGGTAGATAAGATAAATAAGTAAACATTTTAGAAAGCTGATAAAACGTTTGAAAAACTAATTTCAGCAGTTACCGTCCATAGCCAAATATGTATACCAATTCTTTTGAATAGACCTGTATTTCATTTGAAGGTTGATATGTATACTATATAAAGGGAAAAGATAATTTTTCACTAAAAATTGTTTTTTTTTTTTCTTTAGAGGATATGCAGCGCGCAGATATTCAATAGAAAACTGAAATGTTGTAATAGGGAGCAAAATATTTAATTTCCAAATAAACATCGTTATTTTTTTCAATAAAACGAATTTTTAGACGTAACTAACTACAGCTGGTAAAAAGAATTAGAAGACGTAAATTCGCTGTGAATTCCCCAAGTGTAGGACATCAGTTCATCCTACTGAGTTATCAAAAAGAAAATTGAATCAACATAGCTTTGTTTTACAAGAAGCATTATACAAATTAAATTTACTCCAATTCCATACCACAGATGCCGTGATACAGGCATTAAGAAGTACACATAGCAATTTTTACCAAATTCTAATCAGCACACATATGAAAAGGTCTAGTTCATTATAAGTTTGAGGAAATTCCGTGCAGAAATTGTTGAGTTAAGAGCGGCCACAAAATATGTATAACACACAAACAGGCAGATCAATAATCAAATCATGTTCAGGTCATTCTAAAATCTTTAAACCTAAAACAATATCTGAAGAAAAAAATTTCACGAATCCAATACTTCCTTCTTTAATGTTTATTCTAGAAAAAAGTGTAGCAGTGATGAGGGGGAGGGGGGGATTTGGAAAGGAGACGAAGAAAAGAGCACAGAAGCGACAAAAACACCATAATTAAGCATAAACAAGTAAGAAAAATAATGCGTTAAGCATAGATTATGAAACACTTTCCAACACTTCCTGAATGCTTTGACAAAACTTCGTTATTTAGGGAAATAAGGTATATAACAGAACTAAGTAAACATTTTAGAAAATGCATAAAAATTTACAAAACTGATTGCAGCAGTTACTGTTCATAGCAAATATGTATTCCAATTCTTTTGAATAGCCCTGTAATTGATCTGTAGGTTTATATATATACTATATAATGTGGAAATTTAGTTTAGCAAGAAAACGTGTAACAGGTTGAAATTTCTCTTTTAGCAATTCATACTAATAGATGAAACACACTTAAATACTTTTGTTCAGCCCTGTAGTTTACCTAGTACCTTTATTACACGTCACTACTTAGCTAAAATTTAATTCAACCTAAAACGTTATTAAAACTACTTAAATCATATTTCCAAAAATTATCATCGATAGACGGCATGTATCCAATTATTTGTGTCGGCCTATACATAATTTTTTATATATTCTACAAACATTTCTTAGTAAACTTAATTCAGTAAACTTAGTCCAGAGTAAAAAGGCATAACTCATTTAAAAACCACCTCTAAGCGATTTACGCTCATACTCAGTAAACTTTACAAAAATATACAATACTTCCGATAGAATATACTATCTGAAATCTTTTGTGTGTCCCTGTAAATGCTATGCACTTCGTATTATACGCAAAATAATTTATAGTAAGCCTCCGTGACGTATATCAGTTTCATTATATATGAAATAGTTTAACATAATTAAAATACGCCTAATACAATTTCTACATATACAATTATGTAACGGAACTCTTTTGTGTAGCCCCGTAAATGAATAATAAGTATTCTTTGCTCTGCATATTATACTAAATGCATATTTTATTGCACTTCGTAAATGCATATCAATTTTATTATGTTTGAAAGGGTGTAAAATTCATTTGAAACGATTTTTTCCAATTGGTCGTAATGTAACGGAATACTTTTGACTGTCCCTGTAAATAAACTAAACAAGCAAAACTTCATTTAAAATAGGGATCATGCTATGGTATCAATAGGGAACGCCAATAACATCCAATAATTTTCAAGCAATCCCAATATATTTATGAGAGTTAGAGCGCGGACAGACGGCCAGACAAAATTGTAAATATTTTATTGCTTTATAAAGTATACAGTTATAAGGGTTATTTATGGAATAACATATCGGGTAAATGACCTCCACGGCTTTGCTGTCAGATACGCACACTTTTTCTTGAATTCTCCATTCTGTTTTGCATAAATGTGGCAGAATTCTGTTGATACAGCGCGCAAGTTCCTCCTTCAAGGCGTGGGTGATTGTAAGCTTGTTCTCATAAACTTAGACTAGAGACCAATTTTGATCACCAAAATCGGAAATTTCACGACCGGGAAATATCTCTTACTGTAATTGAATTCTTACTCGGACTGTATGGCATGTAACACCGTCTTGCTGAAGCCACATGTCGTCCACATCCATATCATGCGAATTTAGGATAACAAAATTAGGCACAAATGGCGCAAAATTCAAATATTGCGATATTTTGGGACATCCAGCAAAGCCCTGGAAGCCATTTACCCGATTTGCTATTCCATACATAACCCGACACTGTATACTTTATGAATCAATAAATAATTTTTAAATTTTAATTATAAACCTGTGTTTTCTATCACAATTATTTCTTGCGGTAATTTTGGGACACCCTTTTAGATCCTCCAGATAAGCTCTGAGTCCGACAACTGGCCCGAAATGGACTCCTGCTCGATTTCTATACCGTCTTCTTGATTTTTTCTGGCGTGAAAATTTGACACATTTACGAACTCTTAAAAGGAAAGAACAAGTAAGAAAAAATCACGCGTCAAGCATAGATTATGAAACACTTTCCAACACATCATATATATTAAAACGTAAACCTGATTCTGTAAGTTCAGTCAAAAAAAAAAAAAAAAAAATCACGTATTTCCACATGCGTGAAGTTAAAATTACTAGATCTTCCATTTAGGGGAAAGAAAGAGCAGGTCCGGTTAGCCGAGTGGTCTAAAGCACCAGTTTAAAGCTCTGAACTTTTGTAGACGGCGCAGAATCGAACCCAACGCCCGGCAAAATCATTTCTGTAACATTGTTGGTGATAATGCATTTCGATAATGACATATTTTATTAGGAGGAGAAGTTATATGATTTTGATTTTATTATTATTATTATTTGAATGGTTTATTATTAAATAAAATTTAACACTCAAAAATATTTTGAAAAAATAATAATTTTATATTTAAAATATTTAACATAAAATATTTTGCATGTAATTATAATTTAAATAAATTGAGCTGTTCTACAACTTTTGTTTTTTGACCATTATCAAGAATATATGTGTGAGTCAGTAAGAAAAGTTTGACATTCTTTTCCGTAAAAATAAATATATAAATAAATAAAACGGAAAGAAAGGAAAATATTTATATAAGAACTATAAAATAAATTATCTTGATATCCATGGTTTAATATTTAAAAAGTCCTTCCGGCCAGTGCCGGGAGGAAGAGGCAGCTTTCATATTCCTTATTTTAAAAAATCCAACTTATATTATTCAAACACACGAAGCTCAATTTAGTGGAAACCGAATATAGGAGATTCAATACTCATTTTTATCAATACTAAATCATTATGAATGAGAATTTCGCGAAATTAGTCAGCTTTATCCAAGCTGCTTTTATTTAAAGTAACTTATATTTGGCTGCCAAATTCGGCGATTTCTTAAAGTGCCTGCCATTTTAAGACAACATGATGGATGAGGCTAACCAGTGAACTTGGTCGAAACCTTAGTAATTGCTGTGCACATCCTCACTCACATCGGAATCGACTGATATATACGAGTGCTGTCGCAGGCAAAAAATCAGATTTTTCAAAATGTCACCCACATTAGATATTGAAATTGCTATATCTGAGCCATTTTTTAAGATAAAGACAAACAAAAAATGCTCCTGAATCCTTATATCAAGGTCAAATACTTAAGAAAGAAACCTTTTTCAATTTCTAATTTTTTTGCACCTCACTTTAAATATAATTTTTTTTTAATTTAATGGCCGCCATTTTGAAACAAGATGGCTGATGAAGCTGGCCAGCGAACTTGGTCGAGATATTGATGTATACTATCCACATGCCTTCTTACATTGAAATAGGCGAATACGTGTGTTATCGCGTGACAAATACAAGATCGTTTAAAAATGTTAGCCATAATAGAAATTGAAAGTGCTATAATTCAACCATTTTTAAGATATAAACAAAAGAACAAATTTTCAGAAACAAAAACTGCTCCGGAATCTTTGTATCAAGGCCAAACACATAAAAAAAAATCTTTTTCAATTTCCAATTTTTTAATACCTTATTTTAAATTTAAAATTTATTTTTTTTAATGGCAACCCTTTTGAAACAAGATGGCGAATGAAGCTGACCAACGAACTCGGTCGAGACATTGGTATGTACTACGTACAGACCAAGTTACATCCAAATCGGTTCATAAATACGCTTGTTATAGCGTGACAAAAATCAGGTCGTTTTAAAATGTCAGCCACAATAGAAATTCAAAATGCTATAACTTAACCATTTTTTTAGATATAGACGAAACAAAAACTTTTCCGGGATCTTTGTATTAAGGTCAAACACATACGAAAAATATCTTTTTCATTTTCCAATTTTTTGGTATCTCATTTTAAATTTTTAAATTTTTAAAATTTTTTAAATGGCCGCCATTTTGAAACAAGATGTCGTATGAAGCTGGACAACGAACTCGGTCGAGATATTTGTATGTACTATGTACACTCCAAGGTACATCCAAATCGGTTCATAAATACGCCCGTTATCACGTGACAAAATTCAGGACGTTTCAAAATTTCAGCCACGCTAGAAATTCAAAATGTTATAACTCAACCATTTTTTAAGATATAGACGAAATAAAAACTGCTCCCGAATCTTTTATCAAGGTCAAACACATAAGAAAAAATATTTTTTCAATTTTCAATTTTTTGGTACCACATTTCAAATTTAAATTTTTCTTAAAAATTTAAATGGCCGCCATTTTAAAACAAGATGGCGGATAAAGCTGGCCAACGAACTCGGTCGAGACATTGGTATGTACTATGTATAAACGAAGTTACCTCCAAATCGGTTCATAAATACTCCTTTTATCGCGTGACAAAATTCAGGACGTTTCAAAATGTCAGCCACGCTAGAAATTCAAAATGCTATAACTCAGCCATTTTTTAAGATATAGACGAAACAAAAACTGCTCCGGAATCTTTGTATAAAGGTGAAATACATAAGGAAAAAATATTTTTCCATTTTCAATTTTTTGGTACCACATTTCAAATTTTAAATTTTCTAAAAATTTTTAAATGGCCGCCATTTTGAAACAAAATGGCGGATGAAGCTGGCCAACGAACTCGGTCGAGACATTGGTATGCACTATGTACACACCGAATTACATCCAAATCGGTTCATAAATACGAGAGTTACAGTGTGACATAGGTCAGATATATATATATATATATATATATATATATATGGAGATATATATATATATATATATATATCAATTTTGAACGGAGGGTGGTTTCGGGGTCTGGGGGTCATGATCGATGAAAATATACCAAAATTTTTTGAAATCGCTTTCCTCCGAACGGCTGCAATAGGTAGCTTTTTGTAATGAAAGCTACCTAAAAGTGAAGAAAAAAGTATAATAAAATTCAAGTAATAAAAAATATATATTATAAATCGTTAGCTGCATCAAGTTTCAAAATTAGGCTTTTAGAGAATGAGACTGATATAAATAAAATTCATGGCAGCTTTTAAAGGTCGTGTAGTTCAAAAAATAAAAATATATATTGTTATTTTTTAAAAAAAAAACGAGACCATAGTAAGTAAAAATAAATGCTCTGCCCAATATTTTTTGGTAAATTTCTGATAAAAGGCAAGCATAATTGGTTGTAAATTACAAACTTAAAGTTTTTTCACTTCATGACAGACCATGATAGACTGACAGCACCCTCTAGCTCGCCTTCAAGAAATAGGGATCACTTATGCAATATAAAAATTTGTCACGATTTCAATAATTAATTTAAAAGCAACTAATTAAAAATTCAAGAATTTTGTAATGGAACATTCAAGTTATTTACCGTCAAATATTGACGGGTACTATTTAGTTCAGAATAATGTAACAAAACTGCATCGTTTAAAAAATTAAAATATTAAGTCTAATTCAACCATATGGAAACGTGTAATACATTTCAAAACCCAATTTCAACTGTTCCCATACTCAATCGGAAAATTATGCGATTTTGTTTTCAGTGGCCCTGTATATGATATATAGATTTGAATCTATTAACTACATGCATGCCAAAATTTAGTTCACTTAAGAGATACATATGCTTCAGTTGAAAATTTACCTTCAGTAATTTCCTCTATTAAGGAGAACGGCCCGTGAATACTTTTGTGCAGCCCTGTATTTGAGGCATAGAATTTATATATAACAAGTAAGATGTAAAAAAATAATTAAATTTAAAAGCAGATACCGAATTTTAAACCGCATACATTCCAGCAATTATTACTCAAAGACAATACTGTACTGTAACCGATTTCATTTGTGTGTCCCTGTAAATGAATAAAAATGCTATGAATGCCCTGTTCGTAATCGTACTGAAATTCAATGATTTATATTAGTTTCAATACATTTGAAATAGCATAATATCATTAAAATTCTCTTCAAACAATTTTTCCCCATATACCATAATGTAATGGAATACTTTTGAGTGCCCCTGTAAATGAACGATTAATCCTACATACTTTATATACAATACCAAGCATGCTTTGGTAACCCTAATTAACCTTTATCAATTTCATGAATATCCGTGTTTATTTACATGAGTTAGAGCGTGAGCAGACGGACAGACGGTCAGACAAACCGAATGCCTAAACACTTTTCAACTTTGTTGGAAAGTGTTAAAAACGTGCCAAATGTTATCTGAGAAAAATAATATTCTAAATTTCTTAAAATTAACAATAACTAAAAATCAATTTGAAAGGGAAATTGAACTGTTTTTTAATGCTTGTTTTATGTCAGTCATAGTTTATAGAGCTTTATTAAATTCGTCGGATGTGGCTATCCCAAAACTTCTCATACATGTTATTACTTCCTGAAAAATGCAGCATATAAGCGCCAAAGGTTAGGTGATTTTCACCACAATCTAATCAGCAACAACTTATATCTACTTCTAACTAAATCTAAAGTTAGATGAAACTCCGTGAATTAGTTTTTGAGATAGAGCTAAGGCTGAAATCGTAAAAGAAAATTATGCATAGCAGCCCCACCCGTTGTCGATTTACACCAAAAACTAATTAGGACCAATTTATACCAGGGATAAACTGAATCTGAAGCTTGATGAAAATTAATGCATTAGTACTTCCCATCTATTGTGGAAATCGTGAAAAATGCAGTATAGCAGTGCCACCTGTTAGCGATTTACACAAAAAAGGAAACAGCACTAAGTTATATCATGTATTAACTGAATCTAAATTTTGATGAAAATTCGTGCATTAGTTCTTGAGATAAATAATGCGATAATCATGAATATTTTTGCCATACTCATGCGATACTATTGAGATAATCATGAATAATTCAGCATGGCATTACCAACGTTTGAGTGATTTTTACCAAAAAGTAATCAGCACCAAATTATATCAAGCACTAAATGAATCTGAAGTTTTGTGAAAATGCGTACAGTAGTTCTTGAGATATAGCTATTGCTGAAATCGTGAAAAATTAAGCATGTAAACGCCACCTGTTGGACGATTTACACCAAGAAGTAATCAGTACCAGTTTATATTAAGGTCTAACAGAATCTAAATTTTGTGAAATTCTGTGCATTAGTTCTTGAAAAGAGCGCATACAAAATACTTGTCACATATAGACTCACAGACACTCACAGACAGAGTGACACAGACATTTTCTAAAATCCATCAAATCGTGTTCAGGACCCTCTACAACGTATAAATCCATCGAAAACCGGAAGTCGAAAATTTTCTCGAATCCAATACTTTCTTCTTGTAAATATAGAAGAAATTAAAAACATTGCGTTTGAGATTTTAAAACATTTTTTATTAAATTTCTTTTTATTTATTTTACAGCGAATCGAACCCGGGATTCCCGGGTTACAGAACATAGCGGAAAATAATTTTTAATACAAAACTGTAACAGATTGTTTTTACGTTTAAAAATAGTTTTTTTTTTTAAATTTTCACATTAAAACACCAAAAGGTAAACACCTATATGAAAATAACAATTATGTATCAAAAGAAAGTTTTGAAATTTATTAACAAGTTGGAAATTGCTCGTCAAACGTGGCAAATGAGGTGCGTTCGTACTATAACTAGTTTTATAATTATTTTTTGCACCCCATATTGTACTGAATGTATATTTTTTTGCACTTCATAAGTGCATAGTCTGTAACATCATTAAAATGCACTTGCATTTTTTTTCCCCATTCCCCGTAATGCAACGGAAAACTTTTGACTGTCCCTGTCATTAAACTATACATCCGATTTTCATGAAATTTGAAATGGCTAGACAAAATTTTACAGCAATTATATATTTAAAATTTCAGACCATTCGTATTCTGTAACATCATTAAAATGAACTTGCAATAATTTTTTCCCATTGGCCGTAATGTAACGGAAAACCTTTGACTGTCCCTGTAATTAAACTATACATCCGATTTTCATAAAAATGGAAATAGCTCGACAAAATTTTGCAACAATTATATATTTAAAATTTCAGACGATTCGGAAGGCTGTAACACCATTAAAATGAACTTGCAATAACTTTTTCCTATTGGCCGTAATGTAACGGAAAACTTTTGACTGTCCCTGTAATTAAACTATACATCCGATTTTCATAAAATTGGAAATAGCTCGACAAAATTTTGCAACAATTATATATTTAAAATTTCAGATGATTCGGAAGGCTGTAACAACATTAAAATGCACTTGCAATAATTTTTCCCATTGGCCGTAATGTAAAGAAAAACTTTTGACTGTCCCTGTAATTAAACTATACATCCGATTTTTATAAAATTTGAAATGGCTCGACAAAATTTTACACCAATCATACATTTGAAATTTCAGACCATTCTGTTGGGTAGTTTTTGCTCTGTTACATGCGGACGGACGGACAGACGGACTGAACGACGACTATAGGTGCTACGTATTTATATAATTACGAACGCACCTAAAAATGGTACTTTCGTAGAAGTCTTGTGCAAGTGGTTGATAGCCAAAGAAATCGCGAAAGATTTCACTAACTGCAAAAATATTTTTAATTCTGAGTATATCAATGTTATTTTGATTTTAACAGTAGTACCAAACTCCCCCGAAATTCCAAGGATTGTGAGGGCATTGATAATGATTAAATATCTATCGAGCTTGTGCTTTATTTAATTTTTTGGAGTGAAGTTTTAATTTTGATTTCAAATATTATATGGAAACTAATTCTGAACTATTCGCGTAGTTTTAAGTGCAAATGGGTTAACTTTCCATAAACTGATAAAAGCGATAGATGAACTTTTGTTTTTAAAAACCTCTAAAATTAATTTATGACAAACCATAAAACTTGAGATACAGTTTTTAAATTAACCGCATTTAGAAGTTCATATATACAGGGTGATTCATAAATATCGAAACAATAGCCTATCTCCTTAAATATTGCCCTTAGGTACATACTTCCAATTGCAAAATTTAATAAAAAAAGATGCAAAATTTTATGGTATAAGTTTCAACTCCATGGGGGATCTATATGAGAAAATACAAAAATTAAATTTTTATACGGCTCCCGTAGAGTAAAATTCCCAATTAGGAAATTTTTCCTTATCCGTTCCTGAATTAAACACAAAAAAATTCATCTCGATATCTTCAAAATTCGCAGAGATATCAAAATCCAAAATTCGTTTTACGCCATTTATCCATACCTCTGAGCGAGGAGTTTTTGAATCATTTTAAATGCACGATAGGGATCAGCCACAAATTGTACATTATTAAAAGTCGATATAAGTCAGTGCCTCTCCTTTGGACATAAAATAGGCAGCGTATAGATTTTACGTCAAACCTGTTTTCAAAGTATGTTGGTGGTCTGAACTAGAGGTCTGCACGGGTCGAAATATCTAGGTCCGGTCCCGAACCGACCCGTAGGAAACAAAGTTCGGCCCTGCCTGGAAAAAAGTTCAAATCGTAGCCTGGCCCGGCCTGACTGAATTTCTACATAGTTTTTTGCATCGATATGGCTAAAAGTTGTTTCGTAGGAGGAGTTCTGACCAAAAATACATATTATATATTTTCTTTTTTCATGTTTATAATTATTATTTTTAAAGAAGCGCCAAAAGCTGTGATTATTTGTTTTATTAATGAATCTCTGTTTATATGTAAATGATTCCTTCTCCTTTAATATCGTTAATCCATATTCCATGTGCGTTAATTCTTAAATTAAGTCTGTATGGACAATGAAAAATGCTATAAAGTAAAATCTTTTAAGATGGAATCACATAGAAAAGAAAAAAGAACGTTATGGACAAGTTCCCTTCTTAGGAGTTGTAAATGTAGTCTATTTTTTCTCAGGTATTATTATATTCACTTTCCATGAATCAACAGATTTTTCCGTTTAAGAAAGGATTCCGTCATAGACAGATTTTTTTCACTAGTTTTACTGTATTTTAATTTTTTGGCCTTAAAATCGACTATCCTTTAAAAATATGAATTTTAAAATTTTATTGTAAAATAATGGCCATTTAAAAATATATGCATTTGTTGTAAAAGTTTTTGGGCTGAGCCAAATTTTAGTTATTTTTGCACGGATTAGGTCAGCCAGAGATAATGATTTTAATACGGGTTGTCTCGTGACCGGGACTGAAAATTTCGCCCAGGGGTGACCTAGGAATAAAGAAGCCAATCCCGGTTCGGTATAACCAGTGACCGAGAGGTTCTGCTCTCATGCTGGGTTCGAACCCAATCACGCCAATGCGCAAATTGTAAATAGTAGGTGTGTTGTAATGAGTTTCTAATTGTGATGTTCAATATTGTGTGTTTAATGTACTGTGAAATCCCTGTAAATCCATGAAAAATGTAAATAATTATGCAATCACATCCAAATGATCCACATGTAATCACTACACACGGTCATGTAAATAGTAGGTGTTTGATATTGTGTTGTAATGTGTTTCTAATTGTCATGTTAAATATTGTGTGTTAAATGTACTGTGACGTATATAGATCCAAGAAAATTGTAAACAATTATGCAATCACATTAGGTGAAATGATCCTAATGTAATCACTACATACAGTCGTATATTTCGATGTGAAATCTTCGGTTCGCCCAGAAAAATTGGGTAACCAATTGTGATTGTAATTGTGAACCTCATAGTAACCGAAATAAATCTCAGCAGCTTGATCAGGGACCCGACGCTCCCTCTCAGACTCTGGTTTAGAGTCGGGAGGAGTGGATGTGGTCTACCCCTCGGGATTGCACTAACACTCTAAAGCGAAAGCTGAGTTCCCGAGGTGGTCATCGCTGTCGCTGGCCCAATCGTTCGAAGTTTTCTGTGGTTTTCTTCGAACCTTGGATATCCTTGCGTAAATACGGGTTAGGTTCCCTTAGAAAGACCCCCACGGAAGGCACTCCCCTCCCCCTTCGGGCCCACATCCCTCGTATAGATAATTGGCAGTCATAAATCACACCAACACCCGGTTCAGTATGAAAAAATACGTTAGGCCCGGCCTGACCGAGTCTTCAGAAAAAAGTCGCTAATCCCGGTTTTGGCCCGGTCCCAGAATACAGACTTTTTTATCGGCGTCGCCGGGGCGATAAAAAGCCTGAATTTGTAAGAGCTAAAATTGTGAAAAACTCTTAATCGGTATGTTAGAAAAAGCATTGTTTCAAATTATACATTTAACATTTATTTATTGGCGTTTAAGTAGTACAAAAAGGTGGTGGAAACGGCAAACGTTAAACTGAATCGGACGTTTAAGCAACAGAAAGAAGTTACTTTTCCACGTGCAATTTTTAAAAATACATTTAAACATTTTATTATGAGCCAATCAATGTTTAAAACTTTAAATGCGTTTTTCTGCATGATGTTTTTTTAATCGTAAATTAAAAAGGTGCAAACTTGGAACATGTCTTTTTTGATTATTTTACTTTAATTTTGTTTCGGCAAATTTGAAAAAAATTTACTTTTGAAAATTTGATTTTTTAAAAATAAGTTACATATTTTTTTAAATAAATATTTTTAATATTTTTTAAAATTAAAATTAAAAAAATTCCTGAAACAAAACAAAAATTATACTTTCCTCTTTAATAAAATGAAAAAAATTTGAAATCCGATGAATAATGTTTCGAGTTATAAAGATTTTAAATTAAATCCGCTTAAAAAATACTAACATTTAAATTTTTTAAAAACTTTATGAGAAATATTAGGATGTGATATTGTTTGCAAATTATATGGTTAATCATCACCAAAACACAACATTAACCAAAAAAAAAATCAAAACACTTGCTCAACAAATATATTTTTTACATATTTCCTAGCACTCTTAAAGTAACATTGTTTCTTCGATTGCATTTCAATTTGTGTCTAATCCCTTAAAACCTGATGAATTATTTAAACGGCCATAACTCTGCGAGTTTTTCAGATATGAAGATGCAATTTTTTGTGTTTAATTCAGGAATGGATAAGAAAAGTTTTCCTGATTGGAATTTTTACACTACGGGTGCCGAATAAAAATTTAATTTTCGTATTTTTTTTTTAAATAGACCCCCCATGGAGTTGCAACTTATGTCATTAAATTTTGCACCTTTTTTTAATGAAACTTTGCAATTGGAAGTATGGGTCTAGGGGTAATATTTAAGGAAATAGCCTATTGTTTCGATATTTATGAATCACCCTGTATATATATATATATATTTATAAAAATTGAAATTTTGCGATCGTAAAAAGCAAATAAAATTGCCGAAAAGCGAAATATTTTATTTAGGTAGTTTCTATTATCCGAGGCTAACACTATTATCAATATGCCAGCGTTACCTTTGGACATGTTTTTGTTTTATAATATTGATAGATTATTTTGCCACTGTTTCTTTTCCTATCTATGTCTGGAGTAAAAAATATTAAATTATTTGAAATGCTTTCAAAATAATTTCTATTAAATTATGCACGTTTTTTTCATTCTTCAAAATTTATCATGCGCAATGTATTATGCTATTAAATACCGGAGTCTTGAAATACAGTAGATTAAGATTCAGTAATAATAACAGCTCGAAAATTGTACGTCACACGTTTCAAATGGGGTGCGTTCGAAATATAACTAGTTTTTAAAAATATTCAGATCTTGGTGGAATAGCTGTTGCACTCTTATGTAAAAATGCATGAACAAAAAATTTATTATGATTATATATATGGAATTTAGTAACACGGAAATAATAATTAAATTGGACGTAATCACCCTGGCAACCTAGAATCATTACCTATCATGGAATATAATTAATTTAATTACGCATGCTAGGATTTAATAGAATGAAGAAAAAAATTTATTAATGTCTTTTTAAGTTTTGATTCGATTTTCATAAAATTTTAAATGACTCGACAAAATTCTGCAACAATTATATATATTAAACTTCAAACCAATCGGTGGGGACGTTTATGTGCTGTTATATACGGACAGACGGATAGACAGGCGAACGGGCCAGAAAACGACTATAGGTGCTACGTATTTATACACTATATAGCTATTAATCACCGGATACTTTCAATTTTAGACATTTTGTCGAATATTTAAAGATATACTTGTCGATTCTTCTGGAACTTCAGGATTACAGAGAATATGTTTGACCTCATATTTATCAACGTCGATTTGATAAAGGGGAAAATTAGGGAGCCAACAAAAAATAAGGAAAAATAATAATATTTGGGATCACCCTCTAAATTAAAATGCACGAAATGATCTATCGCTGCAGAATACAAATTTGTAGATGCTTTACAACATTTTTACTGCTTTGTGTAAGGATAGCACGAATATTCACGGAGATATAGCGATTTTTTTTTAGTTCAGAATATTCTTGCATGTTTTTAACTTATGCCATGCAGTTTTTTCAAACAAATTTTACGGCAGTTTAAAAAAAATTAGCAAAGTGTGGTAGAAACAATATAGTGCAATTGGAATATAAGTATATTAAATATTTTATGAAATATGGGTAGTTGTATGAAATATTTTTTTATCTGCGCATGCGCGAACGATAACAAAGACCTTTTTTACATAATTTAATATTCAACTATGGAGCAACTAAAAAATGTCCATTCAAATATCGTGGAAATTCAGAAAGATATCGTCGATAGCGTAAGTTCATTTTTAGTTGATCTCTAAAAGCAGCTGAATGATAAGGGAGTTTCCACTATTTGTCATTTTTTATTAACTGACTTTCAGAAAAAAGTTGTATTTAATGAATATCAATGAGTAGATTTGGAACAAATGCTTCGATTTTGATATTTCTTTTTACATTGGAATAGGCTCGTTCTGGTATTTATCCAAGAAAATCTAATTCATGGTTAAAAAATAAAAAATAAATAAAAATTTAAATTGACGATTTGTGGAAAATCCCTTATCATTCAACTGCTTTTACAGAGCAACTAAAAATCAGCTCACTCTATAACCGATATCTTTCTGAATTATCACGATATTTGACTGGATTTTTTATGAGTTGCTCCATAGAGTTGACTATTAAATTATGTAAAAAAATTCCTTGTTTTCGTTCGCGCATGCGCAGATAAAAATTATTTCATACAACTGCTCATATTTCATAAAATCTTTGATATATTTATATTCCAATTGCACTATATTGTTTATACTACATTTTGCTACTTTTTCTGAAACTGGTGTTAAATTCGATTGAAAACCCTGCATGATATAAACTAAAAACATGCAAGAATTTTTTGCTTTAAAAAAAAAACTATATCCCGATGAATACACGTGCTATTCTTACACAAAGCAGAAAACTTTTTCTACAGTATCCACAAATTTGTATTCTGCAGCAATAGAGCATTTCGTGCATTTTAATTTACAGGGTGATCCCAAAAATTATTATTTTTCTTTGATTTTTTATGCCCCCTAATTGTCCTCTTTATCAAATCGACGTCGATAAGTATGAGGTCAAACATTTTCTTTGTAATCCTGAAGTTCCAGAAGAATCTGACAAGTATATTTTTTAACATTCGAAACAATACCTAAAATTGAAAGTGTCCGGTGATTAATGGCTACATAGTATATAAGAAATTTAGTAATACGGAAATAATAGGAATCCCTCTTAAATAGGACGTAATCATCATGGAAATCTAGAATAATTTCCTATCATGGGATATTGAATTGATTACGTATGATAGGATTTCATAGAATGAAGAAAACTTTTATTAATATCTTTTTAAGTTTCGATTCAACTTTCATAAAATTTGAAATGACTTGACAAAAGTCTTCAACAAATATATTTATTAAACTTCAATCCATTCGGTTGGATAGTTTTTGTGCTGTTATATGCAGACGGACGGACAGATAGAACGATAGACCTATAGGGGCCACACGGCCACTATAGGTGCTACGTATTTATATAATTACGAACGCATCTAATAATGATGATATAAAGTTATTTAAACTTTTCTAACTATTTAACATTTAGCAGTGAGATCTGGTAATGTGTTTGTGATATTTTACGACTTTAAAATGAATATCATAATAATATTAATCTTATAAATTTAAAAACCATAATATATAAAAATATTTAATCTGAAGGAAACAATTTACAATTATGAAGTTGAAAGAAAGCATTAAGTTTATTTTTTGTCTTTATTTGGTAATCAAGATTGAATCTTTTTATACGCCGTATACGAAAGCAATTTCCTGCTATTCTTATAGAAACATTCTTCCATTATATAGAAAATCTAATTAAATTTTTGAAAAAAAAAATTGTTATTCCAAGACATCACCTGCAACAGCTGTTTAATGACTTCTAATTCAGTTAGTGTTTTTGTAACTTTGTAATTAATTTTTATTTGAGAGTGTAATTCAATAAGTAAAATTTCCTTTAAATCTGCAAATGGAAAATGCATTTGCTTTAATTTATAAAATTGTTCAAATTCTATTTACAACCATACTCTGTTAAAAATTTTAAAACCAAAAAGTTGAAAATTCTTGTTTTTTATCTACACAGATACTTTTGTGTGTGTTTGTTGAAAAGCACTCTTATCAAAATTCATAGGATTCTCCGACTGTGGTAGATTTTTTATTGTAAATGTATATTAAATTTTACTTGGCATGGCATTATAGAAGATTTCTGAATTTAATGATTCAGCGTTAGCTTACAGAATGGTCGCGATGACTTTCATTCGTAAAAACAAGTTGGAAATTGCACGTCATACGTGGCAAATGAAGTGCGTTCGTACTATAACTACTTTTAGAAATATTTTTTGCATCGCATATTGCATTGAATGTATATTTTAGTGCACTTCATAAATGCATGTCAATTTCATTCTGTTCGAAAGGTTGTAACATTATTAAAATGCACTTGAAATATTTTTTTTTCCCATTGGTCGTAATGTAACAGAAAATGTTTGACTGTCCCTGCAATTAAACTATATATCCAATTTTCTTAAAATTTGATTTTTTTTTTTTTTTTTTTTTTTTTTTTTTGCAAAACAGAACATGAGAAAATAAAATCAGTTTGCACTCAAGTTAATATAAATAGTTCAGATTTGTTTCCAGCTAATATTCGATAACGAAGCTAAAACTTCATCAATTAAAAAAATATATAAATAAAACAGAAATTTAAAAACAGAAATTTAACAGACATGTAATCAAATGACGCGCTTAAATAACTGAAATGGTCAAAAATAAAAAGGATTGTTGTAAATAACAAAATCTTTGGCGATTTCTTCGGCTATTAACTCTGACGAAAGTATAACTTTTAATACATTTTAAAACTTTATTTGAATGCAAAATTGACACTTTTTAAATTAAAATGTCTTTTGGTGTTGTAGTGGACAATCTAAAACAAATATAATACAAAAAAATTGTTTTTCCATATATTCCGTAACCCGGAAGTCCGGTTTGGCTCCCCTGGTATATATTAAACGTTGCTTAAAACAATTTCATTAACTATTGCATATAATGTATAATGTAAGCCAACAAATTTTACTCATAACAACGATCTTTTTTTTCTTTTTTTTTCTTTTTTTTTCTTTTTTTGTAAAACAGAAAATAAGATTATATATTTTTATTCCATTTTAGTTATAAATGTTATCCAAATAATGCCATACATTTCAAAACATATTTATGCTCATAGAATTAGAACGTTAAAATGATAATAAAAAAAAAATAGAATATATTTTATTTGTTCGTTGTGTTAAAAACCGAAATACAACACCAAGAGATTAAATCTCAAAAAATATCTTAATTTTGCAGAATTGCTTCGGGGGATTTATAATATGTTTGAGATATATTTGCAATTAAAATTGTTGCACCACTTTTGTCAACTGAGAAGCTTATCTGATTCTTTAATTGCAAAAGTTGAGAGTTAAAATAAATTAAGTGTAATGTTACGGTTGAAAAATAAAATGAAATTAAGTGAAACTCACGTATATTGCAAGTGGTGAGCAATTTTAGCGCTAAGCAAGTGAATTTCCTAAAAATAGTATACCCAATGTTACACTATTTCTTTTCTTTTAATCCCTGTGAGAATTTATTCGAAAAATAATTACATTGAATTTATTGTTTTAATCAAAAAACTTTTTTACGATTAGGGCAAAACGAAACAAAAACTGAAGTTGCGTTAGAAGAATATTACTTGTGCTAAGAAAAGATTTAACTTCTGGCAAACTGAAATTATCTAAAACAAGTGCGAATGGAATAAAACTGTCTGACCGTAAAGTAATTAAAAGATATGTGAATTTTTCAAATAAGTTTTCGTCAGAAGTATTAAAATATAATTAATTATATGTATTCACTGAAACTTTATTACATTGCAACTTTTAGACGCTAATAATAATAATAATCATTTTAAAATATTCAAGATTAAACTAGGATGTACAAAACATATATATGCAGTGTTTCATATATTAGAATTTTTGTTGACTATTAATAAAAATAAAGAAAATAATAAATAAAATTAACAAATAAAATATATAAATAATAAATAAACAGAAAAAATGAAAAATAGCATTAGAAAATATACATTATCTGAAAAAAAGATTAACTGTAAATCATGATATAATACATCATATTTTCGAAATATGGATACTTTAGTTAATACTTTATTTTAAAAGAAATCCTTTCTAAGTCAAGTTTGCACAATTATAACACAAACAGTAAAATACCTGTAACAATATGTTAATTATTAATTTTGAAGAATGATATTTTAATATATAACACGTGATTTATCGCATTGCTAAAGAAGCGTAGAACCAACAATATGAAGACTGTCCAGGACTGGAATCGAATCCGGAACCGATGGAATAGCGTTCCAAGTGCTCTACTATTTAAGCTACGAGGACAATGTCCAGCCTAGCATTTCACACATTGTGGTTCTACGTTTCGTTAGCAATGTGATAAATCAAGAGTTATATATTGGATAATTTCGAGCGTAATTTCACAGATGGAAAATTAATTAAAAATTATAAATGATATTTTAAATTTCATTTTTCAAAAGTTGAATGATTTTATGTAAAACACGAAATTAGAAATATTAGTCAGAAAATTAAATTGTTTAAATGCATATATATTTATCTGGAAATTACCTTTTCTTTTCAACTAGTAAAAGTATTCTAATGAATGTACTTTACTTAAAATGAAACAAAAATGCCCTACTACATTATTAAATAAGTGCAAATTTAAATTACAAAATTATATATCCTTATAATATTATAATTGCGAAAGTGTGTGTGAAACTTTGAATGAAGCCAATATCTAAACGGATGAATTAATGCTTTTGAATCTTTGCATATAGAGTCAGATCTCGGTGTATAGTCACCCGTGGGGACCATTGAAAATTAACCATGTATCCGGGGTGACCATATAAGCGATAAAAGTAAATTGCCGATTCTTTTTAATCTTAGACACGTTTGAAAGCATGCGAAAAGCTAAAAAACATGCAGTTTTTAAAAACAGAAGTGTACATAATGTTTATTTTGTTTTTATTTAAATACTAAACTGAATTGAATAATACATCGTAGTATAATAGGAATTAGTGCATTACTTATAGAAGGATTAGGAATGTTTATTTCAGTGTTTGAAATACCAATTTATGCAACATTGTCTTTGCTTTGGTTTCGCTATTATTAGCAGTACCTTTTCAAGATTACTAGCAGTTTTAAAATGTTCTTTTGAAGCTTCTGAATGCGCAAAAAAGAAGAAATAAAAACTTACAACGTTCAGTACCTTGAGATCTTCTGTGTGAATTACAGGTTTAATTTCCAAATCACCAACTCTCTCTTCATCTTTACTTCCGCAAATTCGTCTTTCCGCAAATTCGTGCCTCAAAACGGTTAAGCATGCACTGTAAAAAAAATACTGCCAGTTTTCCGGTTGGAATCGGAAAAATAGTTGCCCTTAACGTACCGGAATAATTTCCGACCCAGCTCGGAATAAAATCCGTAAAAATAAGGAAACAGTCAGTAAAACTGTATTTTACGGATTTTATTCCGAGCTGGGTTGGAAATTATTCCGGTATGATAAGGGCAACTATTTTTCCGATTCCTACCGGAAAACTGGCATTATTTTTTTTTTACAGTGTAGAGTTTTCAGCAAGGCAGTAATTATAAATAATAATAATATTAATAATAATAAATACACAGTAAAAATTAATTGTTGATTTTATAGTATAATATTGGCAGCTGGAGTGCCAGCATTATACTGTAAAATTAACAGTAATAAACCGTAAATAAACAATAGTATACACTGTAAAAAAACACTGCCAGTTTTCCGGTAGGAATCGGAAAAATAGTTGCCCTTATCGTACCAGAATAATTTCCGACCCAGCTCGGAATAAAATCCGTAAAAATAAGGAAATAGTCAGTAAAACGGTATTTTACGGATTTTATTCCGTTTTTACGGATTTTATTCCGAGCTGGGTTGGAAATTATTCTGGTACGATAAGGGCAACTATTTTTCCGATTCCTACCGGAAAACTGGCATTATTTTTTTTACAGTGTACCGTATTATAAATGAAAATACAGAAATATGCCATATAATTCTATTTACCGGTATATTATTGTTTATTTTACGGTTTATTATTGTTATTTAATGGTATAATTGTTAAATTTACAGTATTATACTGATACCCCAGCTGCTAGTATAATACTGTAAAATAAACAATTTATTTTTTGCAGCGTACATTAACAACCACATCGGCGCACATATAAAAGTTGCCAATAAGGTAATTTTTATAAAACTGAAGTCAAATAGCTGTTAATTTTTAAATTTGTATAACGATCTTTTTTTTCGTTCTAATGTTTATTATTGTTAGAAAATGATTATTAAATAAGAAATATTGCGAATCGAGTTCGTTTATCACCATATGTTCTCCATTGACAAAAAAAAAAAAAGTCTCTGATAAAATCTACTTCAAGGAGCGAAGTGTTTGATGAGTGGAATGAAAAGGGGAAAATATCGTGAGCGAATTAAGTATCAAAGAGGAAAACCTCTAAGGAATTCTAGATACATAGATTCATTGGTACTCGTTATGAGCACACTTTACAAAAAAAGTAAAAAACAAAAACAAAAATGAAAATGAAATACTTGTAGGTAATATAAAGAAAAAATATTAAATTTAAGTGTATATTTAGATTATAAATACAATAGAATTAGTTCATACCAGTTTATAACCTGGAATATTAGTTTATTAATAGAATATGGCTCAGCGGTAACTCGACTCCCCCTATAATTCGACATTTATAATTCTCACGAATAGTATAATTCTGGCTTGAATAAAGAAGAAACTCGCTACCATGACACATTTTATAAGACACCTACTTAAGTCGACTGCAACTTGAATATTCTGTGAAATCTAATATTTAGAAATTGCCCCTTTTAAGAGATGGTAAATTAAAATTTTGTTTATACACACACGGCTTTTGGCAAATGCTCTATGATATTTTCTTTTATTTCTTAAACAAAGCTCTTTGCTATGGTTTTTCTTTTCCTTTTCTTCTACATTTTTTTTTTTATCTCACGAAAAGAGGTTAAAATTTATGAAATAAAAATTGGCAACTGTTTTTGTTTTGGAGTTAAAAAGAATTTTTTGATGTGTTTATGTTTTTTTTTTTATCCTCTGTTGATATGAAAGTTAGTTAGAATATTTCCGTCAATTTATCCAGAAATAACATGATGAGAATTAATATAGAGAAAAATGTAAATACATATTAGGATCATCTTTTTTGTGAGCTAATACGGTGACTTCTCTTCAAAGTAAAATTAATCTATATTTTTGTAAATATGTACATAATTGTAAATGTCAACATCTATTTATATGTCCCGTTTTATTGTTTCAAAGAACATAAATAAATTTTGTAATTAGCAAAACAAGTTTATCAATTTTATATTTCGAACCCATCATTGTGTTTAACAGCGCGCAAACAGCTCCTTCATTAATCAGCACTTTAAAAAAAATCGTTATTTGTTTCGATAATCCATCTTAATTTCCCAAAAATACTGAAAATCTCTTTTATCGGATTCAAAAACATTTTAACAACTTAATCATATTTCTAATAATTAATGATTTATATAAAATAATAATTAATAATATTTCATATTATATCCTTACTTAAAATACAAATTTTAATATTTTAAAATCATAATAGATATACGATATTTATATATATATTTTTAATATGAAGCATCACAGACTCGACATCTTCTTATGACGACATGCCTTGTGATGCAGCCGATTTATCGACGTGTTGCAGTAGTTTAACAAAGTTAGATTAGAAATTAATTATTGAGCTTCTTAGAAATGTATAAAATTAAATAAGACAACATTGATTTGTTTATTTATTAATTTTTATTTTAAACTAAATATTAATACCATTAATAATTTCTGAATCTACAATTTGAAGAAATCTCCCAACGCACAGTGGGACGTTTTGATGATCTAGGTGGACAAAATTCCTTTTTCCTATTATCTCGAAATTTGACAAAACCGCGTACACTAGTAGCTGAATGTCTGTATTTTCGAGATTCGTACGAGTTTTGTCGAAAAAAGAAATAGAGGTGTCGATTAATTATGACCGTAAAAAAGCCATTTGCGCAGTTGGTTTGAGGGAGTTTCAAAAGTTGCACTAGCTTCCTCTAAGTTTGAAAGCACTTCGTGACTCTTCTGTTTTATTTGAAAGCACGAGTTTGCTGAACATATGTCATAGGTTTGTCAAAGTCAGATTTAAACCATTTTTGTTTGAAAGTAAGCGATATTAAACCCGCTTAACCGCTTTTTTTCAAAAGGTTGTAATTCTGGATGATCCTTGATGTTGTTTACAAATTTCATCTTGACTTTTAACATATTATTCAGCTTTATTCAGCAGTAAGCATTTTTTAGGTGCGTTCGTAATTATATAAATACGTAGCACCTATAGTCGTCGTTCAGTCCGTTCGTCTGTCCGTCCGTCTGTCCGCATGTAACAGAGCAAAAACTACCCAACCGAATGGTCTGAAATTTCAAATATATGATTGTTGCAAAATTTTGTCGAGCCATTTCAAATTTTAGGAAAATCGGATGTATAGTTTAATTACAGGGACAGTCAAAAGTTTTTCTTTACATTACGGCCAATGGGAAAAATTATTGCAAGTGCATTTTAATGATATTACAGCCTTCCGAATGATCTGAAATTTTAAAGATATAACTGTTGCAAAATTTTGTCGAGCCCTTTCAAATTTTAGGAAAATCGGATGTATAGTTTAATTACAGGGACAGTCAAAAGTTTTTCCTTACATTACGGCCAATGGGAAAAATTATTGCAAGTGCATTTTAATGATATTAGAGCCTTCCGAATGATCTGAAATTTTAAAGATATAACTGTTGCAAAATTTTTTCGAGCCCTTTCAAATTTTAGGAAAATCGGATGTATAGTTTAATTACAGGGACAGTCAAAAGTTTTTCTTTACATTACGGCCAATGGGAAAAATTATTGCAAGTGCATTTTAATGATATTACAGCCTTCCGAATGGTCTGAAATTTTAAAGATATAATTGCTGCAAAATTTTGTTGAGCTATTTCAAGTTTTAGGAAAATCGGATGTATAGTTTAATTACAGGGACAGTCAAAAGTGTTCCGTTACATTACGGGGAATGGGAAAAAAATATTGGAAGTGCATTTTAATGATGTATCAGACTATGCGCTTTATGAAGTGCAAAATATTATACATTCAGTACAATATGGGGTGCAAAAAATAATTATAAAACTAGTTATAGTACGAACGCACCTCATTTGCCACGTTTGACGAGCAATTTCCAACTTGTTAAATCAAAGTGTCATTCCTAAAGTATTAAAAAATTAAAAAAAAAAACTCCTGCAGATGTCTGCAGATCTTTAAGTTGTTATTAATAAACAAGCATCATATTAACTTGCAGTGCATGCATGTTTGTTTAGATAAAATCTTGCATGTTAAATTTAAACCACTTTTAATTATCCGATTGAGCCGAAACAATGAAAACATGTTTAATTTGGATGACAATACAATATTATTATAATTCAAAGAACGTAGAAGTTTGTTTAGAATACTGTTTGTATAGGGCTTCACAAAAATTTAGATTAAAACTTACAAGTTAATTTTAAACCAATTTCAATAATCTGATTGAGCTGAAACTTTGCTCAGGATATGTAATCCTGATGACAATACAATAATATTATAATTTATGGAACGTAGCAGTTGCGCTTTCTTTACAGGGCCACATAAAAGATTAGTTCAAATATTGCAGGAAAATTTTAAACCACTTTCAATTGTGTGATTGAGCTGAAACTTTGCTTACATGTGTTTTTCCGATAACAATTCTATTAAATTATAATTTAACGAACGTAGAAATTATGCATTTGGTAAAGGGCCGCACAAAAGATCATGGAAGTTTGTTGCTAAAAATCAGAGATTTTAATTAAATTTCAACAAAATAACTATAGGTTATTGAAATACACAATAGCATTTTTTAAATTGAAAACAAAGTACGTAGTAGTTGTATTTCTTTACAGAGACACATAAAAATTTGGGATACATTACCGTCTATATGCAGAAATTTTATTTCAAACTGAATAAAATTCATATAAGTTATTTATTCACACAACAGCATTTTTTCAACCGAAAATAACTTTGGTAGCATTCATATGTTTTAAAGGGTAACACAAAACATTAAAGTTTTTTTTTTTTATATGATTTTATTTTAAAAAATTATTTTTCAGGATGACTACACAAATTTCTCGAGCAATTCTGAGTAGAAAAAATACAATAAAGAGATGAATGTTTTCTTAGATGTGTGTATTAAAATGTTTTTTTATTTAATTGTAAAATAAGCATGTTTAACGCATTAAGTGCAATGCATTATACAGGGTGCCCACTAAAAGCCTTTCAACGCTCTTAATTGTCGAACGGTTGCAGCTAGAGACATAAAAGTGGTGTCTAGGTACAGTAAAGTGGCTAAGCGCTACCAGATGAGACCGCTTTCAGTGCCACCTGGTGCAAAACAGCTGAGTTAGTATTCCTATCTCGAAAACGAGATTCATATTCAGAACGAGATTCACTTAACATTCATGTTCACAAGGTGTCCTTTCGAACTAAATCGATGATGCTCTCCAAATTTGTCTTTTATCCCATACTTTACTTTTATCTCATATTTCGCACCGTTTTCGCAATAGGAACGCTAATGCCGCCATTTTGTACCAGGTGGCGCTGTAAGCGGTCTCATCTAGTAGCGCATAGCGTTTTTACTATACCTCGACACCACGTTTATGAATATAGATGCAGTCGTTTGGCAGATAAGAGGGTGGGAACGGACTTTAGTGGGCTCCCTGAATTTTTATTTTAAGACATTGTTGTTAAATAAGCAAATATTTATATCTGTTTGAATGTTTTATTTGTGATTCATTAAAAAAAAATAGTAAAAACTAATTAAACTTCAACGAAATAATTTTGTCCACCTAGATTGTCACTGAGTAACGGAGCAATTTCTTCAATTATTATCAAACTGTTAAGCCAGTCCGGTACTCATTTTTTTAATTATGATTTATAAGAGTTTTGTAATGAAACATTTTTTGAAATGTGGTTCTTTATTTTAAAAACCATTTTTTCATCTAGGAAAAGTTTTGAAAATTTAAAAAGTTTTTATGTTTTACATTCAAAATTTAATTAACTGCTGCATTTTCATTTTTGTTTTCAATTTATGAGAATAGTGCTTACGAAAATATTGCTTATTATGTATGGAATAAAGTTGAGTACCGTTCAGATGCATAACAAGTTGTCGAATGTACACATGTTGAACACGATAGTGGATTGTAAAAAATTAATCGTTTGTAACTGTTTGTCTCCAGCTTTTAATGATTTTTTTTTCATCTTTCAAGTTATAGCGCTATCTATGGAAAAATTGCGGAAATAATTTTTCTTCAGTTTACTAAAATAAAATTTTGGGTCATGAGAAGAATTTATATGAAAACCTCATTCTCATTCGCCATTAAATTGATTTATTAATTGCATTTTTAAATGAGCCAAGTACATTTCGATCCTGCTGTATCTTGAAGTACATTTGAATTAAATGATTGAAGTTCTTTAAACCTGCGAATTTTACATTTTACTAAATTATTGATTCCGCTTAATCTTGATTAATAATTAATTTTTCATTAGTAGAAAAAACCACTTTAACTTTATCAGGATCTGTGATAAAGATTCTTAATTCATAAAGATTCTTATCAGCAATTTTTTTTTTTTTTTTTTAGTAATATTAAAATTCCTGGAATAATTCAAAACTTCAAGGGTTTTGAAATTTAATAGACTGTTAACATATTATGTTCATTCTTAGCTCTTTATGGATTAACACGGAATTACTTTGATTAAAATTATCATAATGTGTTACTGAAATTACTTTTTATTTTGTATTTGATTACAAAAATATTCTTAAACTTTGAACCATTCGTAGAAGCATCATTTATCTTTAAGCTTGCAATACAGAATATTTATTTACTTTATTAATATATTTATTTAATTCTCTTGAACTATATATTTGGTTATATATTTGTTTCGAAAATTCAAGTTAGTAAAAAATATCTACCTTAACGTATTCGTTTTTCCTTTCTCCTTAACTATATTTTTTACACAAATGAGTGAGTTACATATGCAAGCAACTAAATTTATATTATAAAGTGAAAATATGCTCGTGAGTTACTTAAGGTCGTACTTACGGAGGCAACACCTGAACCAATAAATTTAATTTTTATTGCAATTTTTAAATGTCTAAACATAAAAAAATTTCAATTTTTACACCATCGAATAGGTATTTTTTTTCAATTGAAAATTTTTTAAAAACTACATTGTCAATTTATCAATATTTTTTATTATTTTTAAAAATGATTTTCAAGCATGAATATTTTTAATCTTTATCGCCTGCAGCCCGATTACAAAAAATTAACGCGTTTTCACTTGAAGCAATAAGAATAGTTTAATATTTTCCAAGACGATATTCCTTAAATAAATTAAAATTTCATTAATAAATAAATAAATAAAATAATATATATAAAACGTAAATTTAACAGACATGTAATCGAATAATGTGCAGAAACTACGAGTACTTAAATTATCCGAATTAAAAAGGCTGCTTATTTTGAAGTTTACGTATTTTTTTAATATTTATATGTAAATATGTTGACGTAACTTTCCTTATTTTCTGCTTATATTACGGCATCATTTAATTTTTGTTTTAAAATTTGCTTTTTCTTTTTAAGATCAGTGATGTTATTTTCTCTTTAAAATTGAAAAGAAAATCTTTTTCTTACGTCTACGGAATTTGAAAGTGGCAGACGATTTTTCGTTTAAAAAATAGTTGCTTCTGGATGATCTAAATGCGAAACAATGTTTTTATTACTTTATTTTTCCTGAAAAACGTAATTTAATCACAATATTGTCTTCACTATCGATTGAAATAAAAGATAATTTCAGTTTCAATTCAAAAATGACAGAAAATAAATTTAATAATCCTTGTGTTATCCCCTTTTTCCCACAAAAATGGAGTAATCTAGTTGCCATCATTATACAAATATCATTAAAATTAGAAAAAATTAATATCTCGAAAATTAAATCAATTTTTGAAATTCTAATTGCATTTTTGAAACCTGTGGATCAATACATATAACTGGAGTTAATTTCACCACCAAACGTTCCTTACTTTAGGAGAAATAGCTGTAAAACATAATCAGTCATTTAATCAGACGAATCATAAAATCGTTTCATTAACCCTCCAGCCGCGGGCGACTTTTTCAATGGGTTATTTTTTTAAAATTAAGATTGTTTGATCATCACCACTTTTTTGAAATAGAAATAGTAACTTTATTTAATTACAGATTAAATAATGCGAGAATAAGCCGAATTATAAGCTTTTAAAAAAGTGGTGGGAATCAGGCAATCGGAATTTTTAAAAAGCAACCCACAGGAACGCGAAAATGGCGTTTTCCGCGCCTGGATTGTTAATTCGTTTCATTAGGATTTTATATATAAATATATAGGGAAGCTATTATTGCTATGTTGAATATAAAAATGCTTTTTTGGTGTTTTTAAGTGGGAAATCAATCTAAAATATCTGCTAAATGTAGAAAATTTATTAGAGTTTTCAATAATAATAATAATAATAAATCGTTTTTACTTATATTCTATAAACCGGGAAGCACTTGTTTGATATGCTTTCTTACTTAAAAATAATCATTTTGATAAATATAAAAATATTTTCGAATTTTTCTATTTTATACGCAATAATTATAATAATAAATAGTAATATATGACAATACATAGAATATTTAAAAGTTGAATCTCAGATAAAATAAACTTAATTTTTTATTTATATAATAAAATTGACCTATCATCTATTTTATAATTAATTTGCTAAAAAAAAAATGCGGAGACAAATAAAGATAAATTCTTTTGGAATAGCCTAAACATTAGAATCATTTGGTTTATAAATTTCTAAGTTCGTAAATTTCATTTAAAAAAAAAAGAAAACTATGATGCACTACATTTTCACCATTCGCGGTTCATGACTGGCTTTTTAGGGTGCTACATGCTTTAGTCGAACGTTTACACTTTTTTGTTACCAATACATTTTAATAAAAATTATTGTCTTATTATATATATATAATATGTATACATGGTGATTTAAAAAAAACTTTTACAAAATGACATGCCACATCAGGCATACAGCAATGATAAAAAATGACATGGCAACGTAGGGTCGCAAACCACTTATTTAGTCACAAATATAGGGTGGTTAATCCTAACTGAATCCCGGTTGACGGTAATAATTTCTAGAAAAATAAAAACTTTGTAATGAAAATGCAACGATATGTACCTTGTTTTGTGTTAAATGTGATAACATCACGAAAAGATCTGTAAAAACATGTTTCTCAAGCAATCGATGATACCGTATGGATTGATAATCACAGTCCAAAATGTGGGGTATCAAGTGCATTATGCTGGCGCGTTTAATGTTTGTTACATATTTTATTATAATATACTTTAGTTTTCTGAAAGTTATTACCGTCATCCCAAATTGTGTTAGGGTGCAACACCATGTATTTGTGGCTAAATAAGTGGTTTTCGAACCTATGTTCCTATGTGATTTTTCCTCCTTGTTGTATGCCTGATTTGCCATGTCATTTTGTAAACTTTTTTCAATCACCCTTTATATATAAACTGTTACTATAAAAGCATAAAAGTTGGAGTCATGAATGTAGTAGCGCTTTAAAAACCAGTCAAAAAGGTAGTATATTTCATGCTTAACGAACAATACCCTATAGCGGATGTTTTGAATACAAATGTGACTACATTCCTCGAATTGAACTTTCAGTTCATACGGCGCGCGGCGTAGTGATTTACCATGGACGCATTCATAAAGCAAAAGTATGCAGTGTGTTCACTCTCAACGGTGTTAAACGGCTGATTCCTAAACTGTTAGGCATAGACATATAGTTCCAATAACAAAAATGTTTTAAACGTGGTAAAGACGTATTTTAAAAGCAATTTGGCTCAATAAAACATTTCCTAAAAAATTACGAAATTTAAAGTTTTAAACGTCTTATAAATTATATTTTGTAAAAATATTCTATTACACTAAGAAGTTAGACAAAAAAGTCACATTCTTCTACGATTAAAACTAACCAAGTAATAACTGTTTAAAGTTGAAGCATCTTTTTTGCTGCAAAATAGAGGTGTTTCACAAATATATTAGGAATATATATAATCGTCAGATTATAAAAAAAAAAAAAAAAACAAAAAACAAAAAAAAAAAACAGTCGAGAGTAAAATTAACATTACAATAGAAATTTGAAATCTATTTTCATTCTGACATATTCAAGAAAAACATACAACTTGTACTAAAAATATAAGCTGGAAAATAACTGTTTTTTTGTTAAATTAAATGATGAACAGCGATAGTCGCAATTCTTTACGAAATGATCCATATTTTAAACTTCTATTAGATTATCTAATCTAAAACTTAATTAATAAAAATGAAAGTTATCCTAAAACTTTCTCGTACATATCAAATAAATTCTTCTAATACTTTAAGCCATTTGTGCACGATCCCTCAAAGCATGGCCCAACTTATCTGTGTTCAGATGCAGAAAATTAGCGCAAGTCAAGCAATTCAAAATTTTATAACTCGGTCAATTTTAGTATTAGATAAATGGAACTTTTTTTTTTGTCTTACTTGCTAGTGTAATTGGGAATTTTTACTAAATATCACTCATAGCACCGAGAGACCACATAAAAGGTTTAATTTCGTAACTGTTTAAGAAATGTTTTATTGATCAAAATAATTTTTAAAATAATTTTTTACATCGTTTAAAATATTTTTGAAGCTAGGACCACATGCCTATGACTAAAGATTTAAAAATTAGACATTTGACACCGCTGAGAGTAGGCACCCTGTATAAAAGTGAAGCATACACTAAAAAAAGTGTGTACTTGAGTCTTTGAAAATTTAGACTTAATTATTCATATTATGAGCAAAGGAAATTCTCAGCATTAGTAGAATTACATTAATTTCAATTGTTAAAAGGTGTAAATTAATACTTTAATACCAGTAAAAATACGATAATTTTGACTATTTATATATTTCAAGGCTACTCGAGTTACTTTTTAAAACAAATAAAAATAAAAATATTCTAAAATTTCACGGTCTAAGAGAAGTCACCATTAAATTTTTTACGCATTCTTTCATATTATGCACGTTATTTTTATTTTACTTGATGCTGATTTTATTTTCGTAAACTTTGAGTAGCTCGAGCTATAAGTTTGGTGTGTTGAATGATGCTATATTGTTACATACTGAATTTTTGCGTGTTACAATTTCTATTGTTTCTCTTATGATGAATGGATAGTATTGGCTGGAGGGAAAAATTATTTTATTGTCACTGAAATTTATTTGGATGGTTTCTTCTTGTTATACTCTTCACAGAGCTACGGTTTTTCCATTATATTTAATATCAGCTATAGAGTGTTATATATAATACACTCTTATATATACACACTAATATCAGCTGTAGCAGAAAAACCACAGCCCTATCAAGAGCATATCAAGAAGAAACCATCCAAATAAATTTCGGTGACAGTAAAATAATTTTCCCCTCCAGCCAATACTATTCATCCATTATAAGAGAAAAAATAGAAATTGTAACACGCAAAATTCAATACGTAACGATATACAGCATCATTCAACAATCAACACACCAAAGTTATGACTCGAGCTACTCAAGGTTTACGAAAATAAAATAAGCAGCATCCAAGTAAAATAAAAATAACGTGCATAATATGAAACTAGTTGGATGTGTCAATCCCAAAACTTTCTTCTATCTTATACATCTTAATATTTCAAAAAGTAGTTACACATGTTAATACTTCAATATTATTAGTTCAATACTATACCAACTTTATTTTTCTTCTTAAATTTCTGCTTCAGTCAATTAAACGGGCTAAAAACGAGTCAAAAATTAATAGATTTTCCTTATTCTGCTTACCATCATATGCTTGCGAATAGCCGGCGTAGCAGGAAGCGAGTTCCCGCCTTTGCACGAGCTGCCGATGGAGAATAGAACTACGAAAAATCAAGAAAAGTATACAAAAATCGCTATCACAGAGACCCTTTACCGCGCGATATTTCCAAATTCAAGGAGGACCTGTTGGCCAAAGCCAAAATATGCACAAAAAATTTGGTTCAATTGTATGCATAATTTTATACACTTTTCGATTGTACAATAAAGAAAATGGCACATCACTATTACAGCGCCCCCCTTCCGGCAGATTTTTTTCAAATTCAGGGAGGACTTGTTTACCATAGGCAGAAACGTACACAAAAAATTTGGTTCAATTATATGCATAAATTCATACACTTTTCGATGGTACAATATTCAAAATGGCACAAAAGTAGCTGTTACAGCGCCCCCTACCGGCAATTTTTTTACAAAATAAGGAAAGACCTGCTTGCCATGGCCAAAAACTTAAAATAAAAATTTGGTTCAATTCTATACATAACTTCATACACTTTTCGATGGTACAGTTTTGAAAATCGCACCAAAATCACTATTACAGCTCCCCCTAGCGGCGAAATTTTTCTAAATTTCAGGGAGGACTTGCTTTTCATAGCCAAGAACTTAAAATAAATATTTGGTTCAGTTCTATGCATAACTTCATACACTTTTGGATGGTACAATATTCAAAATCGCACAAAAATTGCTATTACAGCGCCCCCTACCGGAGACTTTTTTCCAAATTCAAGGAGGACCTGCTTGCTATAGCCAAAAACATAAATTAAATATTTGGTTCAATTCTATGCATAACTTCATACAGTTTTGGATAGTGCAATAGTCAAAATCGCACAAAAATCGCTATTACAGCGCCCCTTCCGGCGAATTTTTTCCAAATTCAGCGAGGACCTACTTGCTATATCCAAAAACTTAAAATAAAAATTTGATTCAAATCTATGCATAACTTCATACGCTTTTGGATGGTACAATATTCAAAATCGCACAACAGTCGCTGTTACAGCGCCCCCTACAGGCGAATTTTTTCCAAATTCATGGAGGACCTGCTTGCCATAGCCAAAAATTTAAAATAAAAATTTGGTTCAATTCTATGCATAACTTCATACACCTTTTGATGGTACAATGGCGACAGACAGATGGACAGACGGACTGATGGACAGACAGACATTTTCTATAAACATGTTTTTTGGGATCTCTGACTTCTAAAACGTGTAAATCCGTCGAAAACCGGAAGTCGAAAAAAATTTCGATTACAATACTTTCTTCTATTGAAGATAGAAGAAAGTAAAAATGCGTGAAAAATTTGATGAAGACTTTCAGAGACCGTGAAATTTTAGAATATTTTAATTACTTTCTTCTTCTTTCTTACTTTCTTCTCTTTTTCGAAATTTTTTCGACTTCCGGTTTTCGACGGATATACATGTTTTAGGGGTCAGAGATCCCAAAAAACATGTTTATAGAAAATGTCTGTCTGTCCGTGTGTCCGTCTGTCCGTGTGTCTGTCGCCATTGTACCATCAAAAAGTGTATGAAGCTATGCATAGAATTGAACCAAATTTTTATGTTAAGTTTTTGGCCATGGCAAGTAGATCCTCCCTGAATTTGGAAAACATTCGCCGGTAGGGGGCGCTGATATAGCGATTTTTGTGCGATTTTGAATATTGTACCATCCAAAAGTATATGAAGTTATGCATAGAATTGAACCTAAATTTTTATTTTAAGTTTTTGGATATGGCAGGTAGGTCCTCCCTGAATTTGGAAAAAATTCGCCATTAGAGGGCGCTTTAACAGCGATTTTTGTGCGATTTTGAATATTGTACCATCGAAAAGTGTATGAAGTTATGCATAGAATTGAACCAAATTTTTATTTTAAGTTTTTGGCTATGGCAGGTAGGTCTTCCCTGAATTTGGAAAAAATTCGCCGGTAGGGGGCGCTGTCACAGCGATTTTTGTGCGATTTTGAATATTGTACTATCCAAAAGTGTATGAAGTTATGCATAGAATTGAACGAAATTTTTATTTTAAGTTTTTGGCCTTTGCAGGCAGATCCTCCCTGAATTTGGAAAACATTCGCCGGTAGGGGGCGCTGTAACAGAGATTTTGAATATTGTACCATCCAAAAGTGTATGAAGTTATGCATAGAATTGAACCAAATTTTTATTTTAAGTTTATGGCTATGACAAGCAGCACCTCCCTGAATTTGGAAAACATTTGCACTAGGGGACGCTGTAATAGCAATTTTGCATATTGTACCATCGAAAAGTGTATGAAGTTATGCATAGAATTGAACCAAATTATTTTTTTTTTTGTTCTTGGCTATGGCAAGCGGGTCCTTCCTTAATTTGTTAAAAATTTGCGGATAGGGGGCGCTGTAATAGCGATTTTCGTGCCATTTTGAATATTATACCATAGAAAAGTGTATGAAGTTATGCAGAGAATTGAGCCAAATTTTTTGTGTTTCTTTTTTTTCATGGCATGAAGGTCCTCCCTGAATTTGGAAAAAATTCGCTGGAAGGGTGCGCTATAATTACGATGTCTGTGCCATTTTCTTTATTGTACAATCGAAAATTGTATAAAATATGCATACAATTGAACCAAATTTTTTGTGCATGTTTTTGGCTTCGGCCAACAGGTCCTCCTTGAATTTGGAAATATCGCGCGGTAATGGGGCTCTGTGATGGCGATTTTTGTATACTTTTCTTGATTTTTCGTAGTTCTATTGTCCATCGGCGGCTCGTGCAAAGGCGGGAACTCACTTCCTGCCAAGCCGGCTATTCACAAACATCTGATAACAACAGAATAAGGAAAAACTATTAATTTTAACAAATATCATGATATAAATTAACTCGTTTTTAGTTCATTTAATTGACTGAATCAGAAATTTAAGATGAAAATCAAAGTTGGTATAGTAATGAACTAATAATATTGAAGTATTAACATGTGTAACTAGTTTTTGAAATATTAAGATGTATAAGATAGAAGAAAGTTTTGGGATTGGCACATCCAACTAGTTTTTATTTGTTTTAAATATAACTCGGGTAGCTTTGAAATATATACATAGTCCAAATTTTCGCATTTTTACTGGTTTTAAAGTGTTCATTTACACCTTTTAGCAATTGAAATTAATATAATAATTCAATTGCAATGTGTTAATTTGCTATATTTTAGTAGAAAATGCTTATTTTTCAGTGTCACATTTATAATTGTACGAAGCTTAGATTCAAGAAAAGAAAATTTTGTTGAAGTTTATTTACAATTTTTTTTTCTTAATTCGAATGAAAAAAAAAAGGAAAGAAAAGAAAAAGGAAAAAGGTGATTATCACTTCTTTTCGCGTGAGTTTTACTTGAAGATTGTAATACCGTATATTTATCTATTGATTGAAAGGCAATATTACCTTTCTACTCGTAAGGACAGATCTGAAATTTTCACTACCGTATCCTGAAATCAAGAATACCGTAACGCGTAGACTATTGAGTGCTATTGGACCACCAAAGATCAGAATCGAATCAAGAACTCTTTTTCATGAATCTCAGAAATGTATATCAGAGAAACAACCACTTTTGCATTTACATAAAAACTTACTACTAGAACTAAAAAATGTCACTTGTTCGGTTTCAGTCGCATTTAAAATTTATAGAAAAAAAAAATCTCAACTTAAATAAAGTTTAAAATAACTCGAAAGAAAAATCTCCTTCATATATAATTTGTAAAGTTTTCTACATGTATATGTAATGTGTAAATTATTACTTTTAGCATTTAAATTATTTAAGTAGAACAGAATTGAATTGCAGTAAGATGCAAA
This sequence comes from Maratus speciosus, assembly GCA_963932465.1. Taxonomy (NCBI): domain Eukaryota; kingdom Metazoa; phylum Arthropoda; class Arachnida; order Araneae; family Salticidae; genus Maratus; species Maratus speciosus. Next base: position 323,623,732 of record OZ010792.1, on the reverse strand, counting down.
GGTTTTACAAAACAGTTTAATGTGATTTTCAAATATCAGTGCAAAGTCAATGATATCATACAAAGTTACAAATCAGTGCAGAGTTTAAAACATAGATATTTACTAGATTATTTTTAGATAGTTACATAAAAAAAATATTTTTTCATTTACTAAAGATGGGATTTATATAATTGCAGTATAAATTTTAATACGAAATAAGAAGTAAAGAATAATAATAAACAAGGGACATTTCGATGACGTTTTTAAATGTGATCTACAAATTTAAATGCGAAACATACTTTCCATATTTGCGAATTTATATAGTAAATTGTATTAATTTAGATAATTTCCATTCCATAAAAAAGGTTTATAATTTATATTCCTAATATGTTCACTAGATGGCGCTAATCTCTGGAAAGCAAGTTTAATTTCATGGAATGTAGGTCAATAATTTTACTTCACATCCCTAACTTCAAGAGCAAAACATGTTATTCCCTTTTAAACATACATTTTCGCTGTTTTAACAGGACTTCGTTATCTTATAAATTCATGAGAAACAAAAGTATTAAATTATCTCGTCTCAAATAATTATGACTTTATTAGGGAGATTTTCGGTAAAAGCTGCATAATTATGTAAGAGAGAACACATAATAGAAGTTGTTTTGGTATCGCACAAATTAAAGCATAATAGCAAAAAATCAAGAAAGTAGGGAGAATGTTATTTATTTATTGTATCTTTGTTTTTTGTTCTTCAAGTATATTCAGTTATAAAATATTTGATTATCACATGACGATTTTCAGGGTTTAAAGAATTTCTGAAATAAAATCTTAGTATTTTACTATATGGTTAAGATAATTTGTAACACATTGTAATTTTGCTGTTAGTACCCAGAAATGTACTTTATACAGCGTTATAATAGGAAATAAGAAGCAATATATGTTTAGTATTAAGGCGGCAGATACATTGCGAAAATCAGTAAAAAGCAGCTAATATTGATGTTCCATTTTCTAGGAAATGACTTGACATATTTCCAGTGTTGAATTCAGACACTTTTCTCCGGGAGTGATTTCTGTGACTCCGGGCGGGGGGGGGGGGGGGACATTATGGAGTTCCGGGGGTAAATTGTATTATTTGACCATTAAAAACACAAAATATCAAATTTACCGAGGGGGGGGGGGGGTACATCTCATTGCTCCCGTGAGGAATGTACCCTCTCGGGCCACCCCCTGGATTCAACACTGCATATTTCTTTTTTATTATTAATTGTTTTTGGTATCGTAATTAGATGCACTTTCATGTAAATCTAGATTTTTTAAAATAAAATTATGTAACTATTACATTCTTAAATAAATAAATAATTCATTTTTTGGCCAAATTGTCAAATTATAAATTAGTGATTGCTAACACAAATAGCGCAAAATGTTCGAAACAATGTTGCCTAATTGTTGATCCACACTGGACCACAGTAGGAAATGCCCACTTAGCAGTACCACTGTTCAACTAACCATTTACCAACTAAGGCACAACCGTTCCCTTATCAGAATCTTGCTCATATACGCTCCATATTAAAGGGGCCTGTGTTTGCTAGAGTAAAAACTGCCAACGAGGTTAGAAAAATCTTTTCTACTTGGGAAAACGTGCAAAAAATTATTCAAATTGCTTCAGTATCTCTTCAGAAAAAAAAAAAAAAAAAAAAAAGAAAAGGCATCAAAGATTCTAATTGCGTCATGTATAACTTAGTGATAATTTTTAATGCCGTTTTCTTGACAGAAAAATATTTTTTTTTCCTCTTTTATTCAGGTTGAATCAACTTCAGGAAAATCCCTTTAAATTACGCAATATTTGAATGGATTTTATTTCGACTATAATTTCCGTGTATAAGCCGATCCGTATGTAAGCCGAGTATACAATATTTCAATGAAAAATCGTCCAAAATCTGAAACTCGTATATAAGCCGATGTTAAAAAAAGTTGATGAAAAATTTTCTGAACAAACAGCACTTTTTAGTGCATAATTAATAGAAAAAAACGTGCTCTTTGAAATTATTGATTTCTCCTGTTCTGTGTTGGTGCATTGCCAAATTTTTTTAATTGAGTTTCGCTCGTCCTGCTATGCCTTGGTCTTTTATAAAAACCAAACTTCCTATTTTTAAAAATGGGAAAAATTATCTCTACTTCACGTGACTGGTAAATACAGGGCTAGCCTAAATGATTCATCGGATTTCAAAACACTGTGTATTGGCAGGTACAGTCGTGGAAAAAAAAGTAAACACCCCCTACTAACTCCTCAACAAGTTATCGTAGAAGAAAGTTACTGGTACCGAACGACTGGATATAAAGTCTACTTTTAAATGATGTATATGAAATTTGCTTAGGGAGCCATCTACATATTAAAAAGAACCCAAACATCATTTTTTCAATGGCAATACACAATTTTAACAAGATATTTCAAATCTTCGGTTCAAACTATGCCTAGACACCAAATTTCAAGTCATTTGAATGATAAGTTTTTGAATTATAAACATTCAAAGTATAGTGCTTCTAATGTTAAATTACATTTTCATATTTTTTATTAATATCTCCTGAAATTATATTCCTAATATGCTAATTTTTTGTGTAACAGTAATACTAAAATACCCAAACATAAATACGTTGAAGTTGCAATTTTTATAATTTTATGATATGAATTATGAAATTAATATTCGAAAAAATTATGAATTGCAACCTACATTTTTTTTTATGGGTTTAGATTTATTTAGTCCTGCTTTATCGAAATCCAAAATTTCTCAGTTTTCTTCCAAGTAGTTTTCAAATTATGCTTGCAAAATGACAAAATGATGGTCTATGATAGAAGCGATAAGATATTTTGAAATTTCTTATGCTATTCTCTAATCTAGCAGTCTTCAATGACTTCTTGAGTGGCTCTTAAGATGCTTTGATCAAGAAGGGGGACTATCTCGGTCAACAATCGAGTACCGAACTTCAATTTGGATACAGATCCTAAAATACGCTCGTTCTAACATAATTATTTTCTCGAAAACATATCGTACGAATTGAATAAAAATTTGTTTTTAGGATAATTGAAGGACTTTGAGTTCATTTATGCTGTCAGAATTGTGCACTGCTATTGAAAAAAAAAAGTTAGGGTTCGTTGTAATATGTAGATGACCCCTTAAGCAAATTTTATGCATATCAATTAAAAGTAGACTTTATTACCAATCGTATGGTACCAGTAATTTTCTTTTACGATAACTTTTTAAAGAGTTAGCAAGGGTTGTTTACCTTTTTTTTCCACGACTGTACACGACATACAAAGCCAAGTGATACATGACAAGATATATACACTTAACAAATTAAAAAGCTCGCCTCGTGGCTGGCGTGCAGGAACACATCACTGCTCCTGTGATGGACATTGACAGAAACATACTATTGAGCGTATGGACGGAAATGGATTACCGTAGAGATGTGTGCCAGTTGAATAAGGGCGCACACATTGGTTATTTGTAGTATGTATCAGTAACTTGATGAATGTATGCATCTTTACATGTATCACTCGTCTTTGTACGTCATATACTCGTAAATAAACAGTCTTTTGAAAGCCGATGAATCATTTAGTATATCAAATTGGTTTTCATATTTCTTGAAATTCAAAAATCCTTGTTTGAATTCATTTTTAATATATTTCTAAAAACTTAATCATTATATTCAAAAATTTTAAACTGGGATGATTTTTGTAATATATCGCCTGGCAAAATCATAAAGTCAATAAATTTCTTCATAATAAGGCAAATTTGATTGTTTTTCTTTTCCATATTTCTAAGATATGTACTAGATTGACGATTAAGGCAGTCCAATATCAGATATATTTTAAAGCACATTTAAAATTTTAAAGCACATATAATAAAAAAAAGTATTTTTGTACTTTTCTTTTAATTTCTCTATTGCTTCGTTTTATAAAAACAGTTATGGAAGAAGAATAACTGTTTAAGGTTACGTGGGGCAAGTGGGCCATGATTTTACAATGTGATTCTCGAGATTATGGCATTTCAGCTTCAAAAGGTTAATATTCATTTGAATTAAAGTCTGAACTTTTGTGAATGTGTTTAGTTAGGTTCCCTCTAACAGACAGAAATGTTCAAATTTACATTTTAATATATAAAAATAAATAAATATATATATTTCATCTTTCTTTCCTCATGGGTCCAGTTGCCCCATAAAAATGGGTTTTCTTTCTAATGTCATTAATTTTTTTTAAATATACATTATGCGAAAAGAAGGCTGTATGAAAATTAAATTTGGTATTTCAATGTGCATGCAGTCCCTTTTTAAATAAATACCATATCTGAAAGATGTACTTGATTTGCATATTTTTTGTAATTGGAAGTATCTTTCTATTATCAACGGATTCAAGAAATCATATCTATTTTGAATCATTCGGTATAGTTTAACTAAATAGTACTATTCATAGAAGCATTTCAGTGCATTCGCATTAAATGACAATTTTAATATATTTTAATCCCATGCGTTAAATTTGTAGTCAAATTCATGGCACACAAGTGAATCTTAGAGTCTATAAAATGCCACCAATCTGAAAAATTCTAACTGTTCATAATATAAAATATCAACTTTTCCCAAACTTTCAAAGAAAGAAAATGGGGTGTCATTTTACCCTAAAATGGTTTTGAGCCCAACCAAAATTTTTTTTAAGTTGGCGTCACTGATTGTCTATTTGAAGCAGCTGCTTTATCTTCTATTGACATGGTCAATACATACTGAATTTATTTATTTATTTTTGCTATTTTTGCTTTTTTAGGAAGTTTCAGTTTCAAATCTAACAGTTTGTTTCCGATGTTTGCCCACATATTTGTGAGTTTTAGTAACGATTTTTTGCTGTAGTGCCTTTTAATGCCACATTTTTTTTTTTTTTTTTTTTTTTAATCAAATTCCATTTCTATATATTAAACATAAAATTTCAGTTTATCTTAGAATAAAAAAATTGTTGGTAATCAATCGCTTTAAAAAATCTCCACTGTTCATTTTTTATTAATCATATTTATTCATACTGATAGAGAGATTTAACGTAAATTGTATAAATTATAATAATAAGTACGGATATGGCATTGTAAATCACAAAAAAGGGTTTAATAAAAGACTGCTTAAGTTTCACCAATAATGGAACGGTTACTGACCAAAATAGTAAAAAAAAGTAAAGTGCTGACATTCACAATTCACGTGTTGACTAAGGCCCAAGTGAAGATCCTGTGAAAATTTTTCGGTTTTATTTTTCAAAGAACACGAGAATTCGTGTTACAGTCGAACTTTAATGAAGTCTTTATTTAACGAAGTTTCCTACTTAACGAAATTGTCTGCTAAACATTGGCTTTGAACACCATTAACATGCAAAATAATCTCCATATTACGAAAAATATATTCTGTATAACGAAGTTTTTCCACTTTCATGCGTGTACAACATTCAAGCGGAGAGGTTGTTGTTGCGATGGATGTATGAATTTATTTCAGCGGATTGTATGAAAATGATTTTTTTTTAATTTATTCAATAATTCCTTGAAAGGGGCAAAACGATCAATGGAGAATATTATGCCAAATTACTGGACCGTTTCAACCAGGTTGTGAAAGAAAAACATCTGCAGTTGGTGAAAAAAAAATTTCCTCTTTCATCAAGACAATGCACGCGTGCTCACCCGTGTCGTCCCGATGGCGAAATTCCATGAATTAGGATACAAAACTGCTTCAACATCCACCATATTCGCCAGATTTAGCCCCTAGTGTTTATTTTCTGTTTCGAAATATGAAAAAAATGGCTCGTTAGAAAAAAATTTGGCTCTAACGATCAGGTCATTTCTGAAACAAACTCCTATATTTTGAGGGGTTGGTGAAATCGTATTTTTTAGAGGGGATACAAAAAATAGAAAATCGTTAGCTAAGTGCATCGAAATAAAAGGAGATTTTGTTGAAAAATAAAGTACACTTTAGATATAAAAATGTGTTTTTCTTGTCAAGGCTAGGTGCTTATCATACAGCCCTCGTATTTCAGCTCTACTTTCAAGACGGTATACATTCAATTGCGCCTTCAATTTCGGAAACAACCAGACGTCGCAAGGAGCTATATCTGGAGGATTGGGAGGTTGACAAACGACTGTAATTCCATGTTTCGCCAAGAAAGTCAGAATCAGGGGCGGTGAATGAGGTGGTGCATCGATGAATCTTACGAATTGTTTCGCTTTGAGAATCCCCAAGCTATGCCAAAATTTGATACAGTTCCTTTGCTCAACACATTCAGTCATATCGATAGAAATCAAAATTCTACAAACATGTATGACAGCACCTCACCCGGCGACCAGCATGAAACGACTGGCTTACTGGAAGTGGGGATAAAATTCAAGAAATCACATTAAGCTATCTCATTCTACTGTGCAGAGTGACGTCGCCTTAGAATCACTACAGCGCGCGGGAAAAGTCAAGCTCGGATAGTTATCAGATAGACCTGGTATATACAGGATAGACATAATTAAACTGACATTACTCAGCATGTTCTGTAGCGCTATCTAAATGGCAGAATGGAACCAAATTTTGTTGTATTACTAAACAAGAGACGAAGGATTCTTAAAAAATAGTTTTCCAAAAGTCACCTCGAGGAATATGACGTGTTTTTTTTTTTTTTTTTTTCAAGAAATTCTTTGACACCGTCTTGCTTAAAGCCTACTTTCAAATAGCAGTTTTCGTGAAAATTGTGAAAATTTTCTTATTGATTTGTTTCAAGAAGCAACCTTTTGCAATTTCAAATCAGTTTTAATTTTATTTCTACGGTAGCTAGAAGAGGAGTTTTGGCCAACTGAATAAATAGGAAGTAATGAAACAAATTTTGGATGTGAGCAGGAAAGTCAGGAGAAAGGTAAACAATGTTCCTATGCATGATTTTCTTACGTTTTTTTACATAAAAATCCAAATAAACCATTATTGACAATTCTAGATTAATTTTATGTGTAAGAAATAACATAGATGGGAAATCTTTAAATGCGATTTCAAGAAAATAAATTTTTCCATTATTTCCATGTATGATACTAGGGGGCTCGGCCCCCTACGAGCTACGCTCGCCAACTCCCGTCCAGACACCGCAGACTCTAAATGCACGCTAATTTGATCGGCATTAAAAAGATTTCGAAAGACTGAATTATAATTTAAAAAATAGATACTACTTGATTATCCCGTCGACCAATTTCGCCAAATTATATAAATGGCCAAACCACTCGCCAAATTATACAAATTGACATAATTTTTATTTTAAATAACAAAAGAACAAATAAATTCGTACAACATTAATAAAAATACAAATAAAACGTCGAAATAAAAATAACTTGATGACGTAGATACGTGTAACAACATTTCGAAATAAGCTAATATAAAAGGAATTAAGTAAACAGTCTTTGTCTCCTGGTATTTTTTAACAAAGCGAAAAGAAAGTTCTTTTAAATGAGACATTTTAAATTAATCGTTTTTAATCTGATGTAATTTTTACCAAGCTATTCTTTCTCTTTTAAATATTTACGTGAAAATACTTTTGTTAGAAATGAAATATTATTTGCGCTTTCCTAACAAAAATAGTTGAAAAGATCTTCTCAAAATATCAAATAAATGTCTAGCGCAATATCTAAATTTAAACTGTTTTACAATATTATTTTGTATTCATTTTATGTAATAAATATAATGTGACGTAAATATGACGTAATTTGTCGTATTTAAGACTTCTAACACATGTTAATGAATTTATTATTTTACAATATCCTTTCTCTTTTAAAATTCACGTGTATACTTTTTATGACGTAATTTTTAATAAGTTCCTGTTTTTTGTACATAATTATTTAATTCTACTTCCAAATGATTTTTTCTGTTTATAATAGTCACGTGTAAATCAATTTTTAATTTGAAGCAAACATTAGTGTTTGCGCTGTTTATACAGCTGGCAACAGTATAAATTAGTACAATTTTCTAAAATAAGTAAAAAATATCTCTAGAAATGCTGAAAATTTGAATTTAAAATAGGAATAAAACCTCAAAAAATGAGTTAAATTAAAAACAGAAATACAGTCTGCACACCAGGAACTTCAAACGTATAAAATGATCTAAAAATGATTACACTGCCATGTATAGTTTTTGCTGCTATAAAACTTTTTTAATAGAACGATTTTATCCCACTTTAGCATTACATATCTCTTAAAATAATTCTTCGATTTGAAAACTGTTTGCATCAGCGTGTTTATCAAACATATCTGTATAAAACCACCGATTTTCATATTTTTGTATGCATTATGTTTCTTAATATTAACGAAGAAAGACCTCCGGTCACAAAAAATCCAAAACCGGCGGCGGCGGTGACAGCGGTAGTTACTTTCTTTTAGAATAGAGAGAAACTTCATTACATAAAATGTTTTGAATATGTTTTGGTGAAATTTTGTCGGATGGTTTTCTCTATAACTCTTTATCTAAGCTCTATGTCATAATAAATTATTATATAGGTACTCGAATATAATAAAATGATAATTTTTAATGAAAAATATGTATTTTTTGGCACATTCTGGAAGGTTTCACTGAATTTTGAAGATATTGTAAAGTTCCTATGTTCAATGCACAGTTAAGTGTAAGAGTAGTATATAGTACAAAAGGAAATTGAAATAGATTTAGTTAAATTGAGTGTCTCTGCTTGTCGTAAGCATGAAATTTTGTTTAAAAAATAGCAAAAATTTTAAAAACGTTATGAAGATATGCTAACGTTTAAGTTTTTTCATCATTCTGTATTACAATTGAACTAAAAATGTGTTAATATGCAATATTGAACATATTTTAAAAGCACTTCGATCGTAGACACATACCTTAACCCGCGATTTGAATATTAGTAATATTCACTATGGGAAGAAAGTTTAAAGTGAGTGGTACTTATAAGTAACGTCAGTAGATAAAGGGTAATCACCCTTCAAAATTTGCCTCCGTTCTCCCTATTAGATATCGCTATAGAACACGCTGAATGTCTGGGAGTATTATGGACACCCTGTATATAGTTATAAAATTATAGTACTTCTCACTCTAAATCTGAATCGTTTCTAAATTTGTGGATCCTACATAGCTAGATGCGGAAAGTAAGATATAAATTCTCCATGTAGGAATTGGTTTTACACTACACTTACTCTGTAAAAAAAATCTGTAAGGTTACTAAGAATTTTCTAGGGAACTGGGATGCCCAGATTTTTTTATGTAACTGCAACAAAAGAAATTCATGTGAAATATTCACGTTTGAGCTGTAAAAAAACTAGTATGTTGTGGCCATCACAAAACTTTCTTCTATATAAATCACATCAATTAAATCATTTAAATAGTATAAGAAATTACATCAATTTAGAACCAATTCATATCAAAGTATACCTGAATTTGAAGTTTGATGAAAATTCATGCATTAGTCATTGAGATAGAGCTGTAGGGGAAATTCTGAAAAATGCAGCATAGCAGCGCCATCTGTTGAGCGATTTGCACCAAAACACAAACAGCACTAATTCATATTAAGGTATACCGGAATCTGAAGTTTGATGAAAATCCGTGCATTAGTTCTGGAGCTAGAGCTATTGTGGAAATCACAAAAATGCAGCACAGCAGCGCCACCTGTTGAGAAATTTACACCAAAAGGTGAAAAACGTCAATTCATGTCAATCACTAACTGAATCTGAAGTTTGATGAAAATCCATGCATTATTTCTTGAGATAGAGCTATTGAGAAAATCGTGTAAATGCTGCAAAATGCAGCATAGTAGCGCCATTTGTTGGGCGATTTACACCAAAACGTTATCAGCACCAATTCATATCAAGGATTAACTGAATCTGAAGTTTGATGAAAATCCGTGCATTAGTTCTTGAGATAGAACTAGTGGAGAAATCGTGAAAATGCAGCATAGCAGCGCCACCTGTTGAGCAATTTACACCAAAAACTAATCAGCACCAATTTATATTAGGGACTACTTGAATATAAATTTTTATTAAATTCCATGCTTCAATAGTTCTTGAGATAGAGCGCTCACAAAATTTGTGTCACATACACACAGACAGCCTCACAGACTAACAGACACACGTTTTCTAAAAACATGTTTTTTGGAATATCTCACCTCTAAAACGTGTAAATCCGTCAAACACCGGAAGTCGAAAATTTTTACGAATCCAGTACTTTCTTCTTGTAAAGATAGAAGAAAGTAAAAAAAAAAAAAAAAAATGTTACTAAGATTATTTTAGGAAACTAGGATGCGTTAGAACTTTGTATGTAACTGCAACAACAACAAAACTAGTATGCTGTGGCCATCACAAAACCTTCTTCTATATAAATCACGTCAATTGAAACATTTAAATAGTGCAAGAAATTACATCATTTTAGCACCAATTCATATCAAAGTTATCTGAATTTAAAGTTTGATGAAAATTCGTGCATTAGTTCTTGATATAGAGCTATAGCGCAGATTCTGAAAAATATAGCATAGCAGCGCAACTTGTTGAGCAATTTACACCAAAACATAAACAACACTAATTGATATCAAAGTATACGTGAATCTGAAGTTTGATGAAAATTCGTGCTTTAGTTATTGAGATAGAGCTATAGGGGAAATTCTGAAATTGCAGCATAGCAGCGCTACCTGTTGAGCGATTTCCAACAAAACATAAACAGAACTAATTCATATCAAGGAATATCTGAATCTGAAGTTTGTTGAAAATAAAACCATTAGCTCTTTAGATAGAGCTATTGTGGAAATCGCAAAAAATGCACCATACTAGCGCCACCTGTTGAGTGATTTACGCAAAAATGTATAGAACGTCAATTCATGTTAACATGAATTGAAGTTCTATACATTTTTACTAACTGAATCTGAATTTTGATGAAAATCCGTGAATTAGTTCTGGAGATTGAGCTATTGTGAAAATCGAGAAAAATGATGCACAGCAGCACCACCTGTTGAACGATTTACACCAAAAGCTAATCAGCTCCAATTTATATCAGGGACTAACTGCATATAAATTTTTATTAAATTACGTGTATTACTTCTTTAGATAGAGCGCCCACAAAATTTGTGTCACATACATGCAGGCAAAAAGAGAGACAGGCGCCCACAAAAATTGTGTCACATACATATAGATAGAAAGACAGACATTCAAAGTCACTGACTCACAGATAGACATTTTGTAAAAATATGTTTTTAGGAACCCCTGGCCCCTAAAACGAGTAAATCCGTCTTAAACTGAAAGTCGAAAATTTTAACGAATCCAATACTTTCTTCTTAGTCCAGGCAATAGACACCGTATAGGTGCTCTACCTAGCAAAATTCATGGTAGTTCTGGAAAAAGGCTTACTATATGATTTTGGTTCGCTGAATCCGAATTTTTAACTTCCCACCAAAATTTCCCCCGGCAACACCCCCCACCCCAAATTTTGGTAAAATGCCCCCCAGAAAAGGTTTTTATTAAAAAAATCAATTTTTTATTGTTTTAGGGGAAAATTATCTAGAAATTCAGAAAGTAGACAAAGTTTGCAACAAATTAGATATATGACATTATGACTTAGGATGAAGGGGAAGGGGGGATCTGCCTCGAAACATGATCGCAGTGCTGCGTGAACTAAGTTGCGCAATTCCACTTAACCACTCACACGTTTAAATTCGCCCTCCCATCTCCCCTCCGAACTTTCCCTATAAGGTTTACTTTACGTTTTTTGGGTCACTGAATCCGAATTTTTAACTTCACCCCCAAAATTTCCCCCTCGAAAAGCCCCTCAAATAGTTGTTTTTAACTTAAATTTCTTATTGCTTTAGGGGAAAAGCATTACGAAATTCAGAAACTAGACAAAATTTGCAACAAATAGGATATATGACATTATGACGTAGGATGAAAGGGGAAGTGTGGTCTGCCTCTGAACATGCACTGCGGCGCTACGTGCACTAAGTTATGAAGACTAGGCAATAGGGGATTTTACCTGGAAAAATTAATACTAGTTCTGGATTTCGACTCACTTCATGTTTTTTGGGTCGCTGAATCCGAATTTGCAACTTCCCACCAAAATTTCACCCAGCAACCCTCCAAAAAATGGATTTTTTGAAAAAATTTGGTTTTTGAGAAAAGCGCGCGGGGAATGTTCCGAGGCAGGCCCCTCTCTCCCCGTTTATCCTACGTCATAATGTCATATATCCTATTTGTTGCAAATTTTGTCTAGTTTCTGAATTTCGTAATGCTTTTCCCCTAAAACAATAAGAAATTTAAGTTAATAACAACTATTTTGGGGTGTTTCGGGGGGAGAAATTTTGAGAGTAAGTTGAAAATTCGGATTCAGCGACCCAAAAAACTTAAAGTAAACATTATAAGGAAAGTTCGGAGGGGAGATGGGATAGCGAAAGTAAACGTGTGAGTGGTTAAGTGGAATTGCGCAACTTAGTTCACGCAGCACCGCGCGCATGTTCCGAGGCAGATCCCCCCTTCCCCTTCACCCTAAGTCACAATGTCATATATCTAATTTGTTGCAAATTTTGTCTACTTTCTGAATTTCTAGATACTTTCCCCCTAAAACAATAAAAAGTTTGATTTTTTTTAATAAAAACCTTTTTTGGGGGGCATTTTACCAAAATTTGGGGGGGGGGGTTGCCGGGGGAAATTTTGGTGGGAAGTTAAAAATTCGGATTCAGCGATCCAAAAAACATATAGTAAGCCTATTTCCAGAACTACCATTAATTTTGCTAGTTAAAATTCCCTATTGCCTGGACTATCTTGTAAAGATAGAAGAAAGTAAAAATCATGTAATTATACCGGGTTACCGATAAAATTTTAGAAAGCATACAGATTTCTGTAGCTTTTACAAAAACTAGTTTTTTAGACTTAGATATATATATATATATATTAATTTTAACAGTGTACAGAAACATTTATCATCTATGTAGTTTATTCTTAACAATGAGATAAGAAGGAAAAGCCTTTACAAAATATATAATGTTAAAAATGCTCTTTCATCACGATACGTTTATCGTTAAAATGTGTGAGATAAGGAATGTTTATACTGAAAAATAAAATTACAGAAAAAAGCATCATTAATTAATGTATAACATGCGAAATTTTAAAAATCCTTTTAAAATATCGCATCACATCACATATATTTTATTTTAATAATTGAAAATTAAACGTGCCGGAAAGCTTTTAAAACTTTCCTTTAGGGCATTCATTTTCAGAATAGTTAAAAGAAAAACCTGTTTCTATTTTTAAATTAAGCATTCATTATCTATGCATTTAAAATTTTTGCATTATTCAGATTAGATATACTATTTACGAGTGTTTTGAATTAATTACATAAAGGCAGTCAGTCTTCCGTTTAGTGAAAAAAACACTAAGTTTATGCCATTGTGTTCGACAAAGATTTTGAATTTTAAAATATATAGCAGCAAAAATTTTTTTCTGATCGCTCCTTTCTTTATTATAATGCTTTCAGGTTCAATTTTCGATCAATCGTTAGTAAGTTATCGTAGCGTTCGAATTTACGACACACTTAGCCTAAGTACTATATGTTATTGAACAGCAGTAATAAAGATAACCACAAAAATAATTTCTACAACCATAATTGTCATATGTTTTACAGAAAACAAAAGAAAAATACGAAAAGAAAGTTTTAGAAAAGTTTTTTTGAAGAAATATAAATTGAGAAATTAAATAGATATCTTTTGTAATATAATTGCCGAAACGTCAGTGGAGGCCCAAAATTTTTTGCCGAAACGTCAGTGGAGGCTTACTGTGGAGACCCGAAATTTTTTGGTTTCCATCTATTTGTTTGTTTGTTTGCTAGTTAGTTAGTTAGTCTGTCTGTCCCGCGATAACTGCCGTAAAAAGCATCCGATTAGCTTGAAATTAAGGATGTATATTGGGGAGCTCACCGGATTTAGCTGTATAGTTTTGGGTTAAATTTGGTTCATTCGTTCGGAATATACAGAACATTTTATTTTGTGACATAATGCTTTTCTATGGGGAGTCAGACGATTTTCAAATTTTCATTTGTTGAAAGAAATCGCCCATATGAATAATAGATTTAAAAAGTAAATTTTGGAGGCTGAAATTTTTAAATAAGACTATTAAATTATTCCTTTTAGTTTGCAATTTTGTCAAAACATTTGTCAGAGCTTTTAAATTATGTGTATAATTTTTGGGAGAATTTTATGCATGTTTTCCAATAATATAAAGCATTTTGTTTTATCAATTTGACATAATACATATTACATTTTTTTTTTCTTATCTTTCATCTGTTGCCTAGCAACGTATTTCGTCCTAATAATATTGGTATAATTGCGTGTATAATGTTTAAGAAAAGCCAACGTCAAAACGGAGGAATTAATGCATTTGTATCTTTGCATATAGATGGATTGCCCAGAAATAAAAATAGGCAATATTTTATTTATTTTATTAAAATATTTTGCTTAAAAATAGAAAGGTTCATTATTTTCATAGAGAATAATGTGACATTTTTCCATAACATTTAACAATATTTCTTTAATTGTTGCCAAGAGAAAATCAAAACCCGGAATAATATTTTCTCTTAAACAATTTTCAATTGAAATGTTTTGACGTGAAACAGGAAAAAAAATTAAGAATAGAAAAATTAATATGGCGACATATTAGAAATAAAAGAAAACTCTCGAGTATTTCTTAATATAACAAGATGAAAAGTTTTGAGTAAGTACGCATAGCAGGTGAATTATACGTCATTTTCGATAACAAAGATGCTGGAATAAAAAGTTCTTGGGTAAAATAAAACTTACTATTCACGGAGGAAAGAAATAAATGGAGATGTAGTATGCCGTAAAAACAGTTTGCAATATAATGTGCGTTATCGCTCAGATTTAAATGCCCTCATTCGGCCCAAGCAAAACAAGCACGTGGAACAGGGACCGAATTCTTTGACTTCATCCGTGCCTTTTTTCTGTAGAATGAAAATGATCTGCTTATATTTAAGCATTCTAAGGTAGCATTTTATTGTATTATGAATAAAAAATTATATTACTAAAAATATTACTCTTTTTTAAGCACGTCGTTGTGTTTGTGCCGAATGTAGCGGATTTTAGGGTTACATTTTTGGCGTCACTTAAAGACTTAGGACTAATGGATTTATAGTTAACATGAAGATTTAATTTAAAATTTTTATTAATTTATAGAAAAAAAAAACTTATGCATATCCTTATAAATCACAGCGTAAAAAAAAATGTAATATATACTATAACCATCCGCTCAATCAATAAAAAATTACGAATTTGAATTTAAATAGACTGCGGGGGGGGGGTGTTCAGGGGGGCAGAGCCCCCTGAAGAAATGCAATTTTTGATTTAAAAAGTTACCAGAATAAGTAGTTCATCAGAATTTCAGAACATCAATGTATAACCACTTGTTTAACACTTTTAATTTCTGGAACTTTACGTTCAATTACGTTACTGAAACTACGTTCAATTACGTTAGTGAAACTTACGTTTAATTTTGTTTTCTTATAAATATTTATCTAATTTTGAAAACTTTAAAAAGCGATTTGTAGGAAGTTGAATATTACGCAATTAGTGTTAATAAACAATGACTTGCAAAGATGACGTTGAGGCTTCTGATCTGCAGATTTACTAGTAGTATAAAATTTTAACGAAGTATCAGATTGTTTGAAGAAAATATCTCAGTGACGGGAACTACTTCAATTCTGCTTTTGCTGCCGAATTAATATCACCAATGTTCGAAATGTTACGTTAAAAACTCTGAATGGATTTTTTGCATACCTTTTTTTCTTATAATTTATTTATTTTATATTTTAAAACGAGCAAAAATTATGTGTGTGTGCGTGTGTAAATTTTATCTGAAAAACGGCTGTAACGATTTTGACTAAATTTTGTATTTTACACTTTTAGGGCCCGAGAAGGCCATTGGGCTAGGTTAGGTGTATGAGAAAATTCAATTAGTGGATCATTTGGGGTCATAATGGGTCAGGGTCAAGCTAGTTATATCTAAAAAAACGGCTCAATGGATTTTAGCTAAATTTTACATCCAACCGTTTTTGGACACGAGAAAACTATTGGGCTAGGTCACATGTTCGAGAAATTTCAATTAGTGGATCATATTTGGGTCACTATGCGTCAAGACAATTTTATCTAAAAAACGGCTCTAACGATTTTCCCTAATTTTTTTATTCTAACGTTTTGAGTTACGAGAAGGCTATTGGGCTAAGTCACATGTTAGAAAAAAATAGATTAGTGTGTCGTTTTTTGGGTCGCTGTGGGTCAAGTTAATTTTATCTCGTAAACGGCTTTAACGAAATTTTGTATTCTATCGTTTTCGGGCACCACTGGGCTAGATCGCATGTTTAAGAACATTCGATGAGTCACAATGGGTTAGAGTCAAGCTAATTGTATCTAAAAATCGGCTCAAACGATTTTGACAAATTTTGTATTATACTATTTTCGGCCGCGAGAAGATCATTGGTCTAGGTCACAAGGTCGAGAAATTTCGATTAGTAGGTAATTTTGGGGTCACTAGGGGTCAAGCTAATGTTGTCTAGAAAACGGCTCTAACGATTTTGATTAGGTTTTGTATTCTATCGTTTTCGGGATCGATAAGATCATTGGGTTAGGTGGCATGTTCGAGAAAATTCGACTAGTGGATCATTTTGGATCACTGCGGTCAAGCTAAATTTATCTAAAAAACGGCTCTAACGATTTTTACAAAATTTTTGTATTTATATCGTTTCTAGCCACGGGAAGAACAATGGGCTGGGTCACATGTTCGAGAAATTTCGATTAGTGAGTCATTTTTAGGTAAGTAGGTAACAAGCTAATTTTATCTACAAAACAGCGCTAACGATTTTGATTAAATTTTGTATTCTATCATTTTCGGGCTCAGGAAAACCATTGAGTTAGGTCGCAAGTTCGAGAAAATTTATTAGTGAGTCATTTTGGGTCACTATGAGCTCGGGTCAAGCTAATTGTATCTGAAAAACGGCTCAAACGATATTGAATTGTTTTTCATTTTGACCGAGCATAGCTCAGTCATCCTCGCTTGTTATTACAGTGGACTCTCTCTATCTGAACACTCTCTAATGTGAACACCCCGGTATTATGAACACATTCCGACGACCCCGGCGAAACTCCATAGACTTAACAAAAGATGAACTCTCTGTATTCTGAACACCCTCTAATCTGAGCACCCCGCTATTATGAACGCTACTTTTGATCCCAATTTATGCTACCTCTCTCTAAACTGAACATGTGTTTGCAATCGGAATTCAGGGAATTCCCCCCATAATGGAAATGTCGTTGCAGAAGAATAAAATATTCAATGAACTCTATTTTAAAATAGACAAAATCATTGTTAGATTTTAAGCATCTATCCGATGCTGCAATTTGAATAATTCAGATTAAAATCTTCAGTTAAGAAAACAAATAAAACATTTATTATAACAAAGAAAGAAGAAATGGAAAGAATATTTTTCAAAAGGTAAGCTTTTACCGTATGGGTTCTACGTATCCACTAACATTCTTATACATTTTTAATAAAGAAAAATGTCCAGATATAAAACTACTATTGACATTTCACAAAACGTAAATCATGATAATCAAAAATAAAATTAACAATTCAATCAATTTTTATCCAAAGAGATACAAGAAAAAATAATGTAAAAACCATATCACGTGATTCCCCCTCTCCCGATCTGAGATAAAAATAGAAAGATTACGCAACAGAAATGTCCCGCCTCCCAGTGGCAGCAAAGAGACAACAGGTATTAGAAGGAGTGTACAAAAAGGATAATTACGTATTTGTTTTCCGCACATTATCGCTTCTGTTTCTTTCTTTGTTTTTTGTCCAGCAAAGGTAAAATTTTTTTGTCATTTTTCTATCGTCGCAGATATGTCAGAAATAAGTATGAAAATGAAAAAACGGAAAGAACTGAAGCTTCAGGAAAAATACGATGTTGTTCAAAAATTAAAATCAAAAATAAGTCAAAGGAAAATTGCATCTGAGTTTGAAATTTCAATAGGCCAAGTTAATGCCATCAGTAAGAAAGAGAAAGAAATTATAGCCGCTTTTGAAGCAAATGAACCTTCCTCAAAGTGCAGAATTTCAGAAAAGAAAACAGGGAATGAGAACATAAACAATCTTTCTGGAAGTTTTTTTGCCAAATGAGAACAAAGAATCTTCCTGTCACTGGTCCCCTGCTAAAGCAGATTGCGATTGCGCTAGATTTTGCAGAAAAGGAGAAAATTACGGAATTCAAGGCATCGGATGGATGGTTGACTCGCTTTAAAAGTCGGCATAACATCGAATTCAAAATAATCAACGGTGAAGCTGCAGACGTAAATATCGAGACTGTGGAGGAATGGAAAAGAAAACTTTCGGAAATAACGAAGGATTTCGATTCCACTGACATTTTCAATGCCGACGAAACCGGCTTGTCTTTTAGAGCTCTTCCAAATAAAACCCTAGCACAAAGAAGCGAAAAATGCGTGGGCGGGAAAATGTCGAAAGAAAGACTTACCGTCATGCTCTGTGCCAGTTTTACGGGTGAGAAGCTCGAACCACTTGTGATCGGAAAAAGTGAAAAACCACGATGCTTCAAAAATGTGAATATCGCATCATTACCAGTGCACTATAAATCAAATCGAAAAGCCTGGATGACAATCCCAATTTTCTCTCAATGGTTGGAAGGCATTAACGAGATGATGAAGAGAGAAGGAAGAAAAATTCTTCTTTTTGTTGATAATGCCAGATCACATACAAACATGCATCTGAGCAATGTGAGCCTCAAGTTCCTGCCACCGAACTGTACTTCTGTAATCCAACCACTGGATCAAGGGGTAATCAAGACCTTTAAAGCTCACTACCGAATTCATTTTTTGAAGAAAATGTCCCTGGTGATGGAAGAGGCAAATTCGACAACCGAACTAACGAAGAAGGTCAACGTCATGGATGCTGTCCATTGGATATCAATGGCTTGGAATGAAGTAACCCCCTACACCATCCAAAGATGCTTTTACAAAGCTGGATTTTCATGTGAGAATGAGCATATAAGAATAGAGGACCAAGAAGCAACAGTTGTGAGAGATTTGGGGTTAATTCTTCAGGAGCTTCATACTGAAATTGAACCTGGAGCTTATCTCGAAGCCGATGGAAGCCTTCCGGTTTGCGACAACAACATCGTTGAAGAGGAAGGGGACAGTGAAGAAGAAGTTGAATCAGAAAATACCGAAGGAACAAGAAGTACGATTACCTTCAAACAATATGGCCAAGGGATTCAAGACCTGTTAAACTATGCGGCTGAACATCACCCGGAAGCCTTCCCACTTCTTAAACAATTAGATAACACGTATACTGCACGAGCATACACAGTGCAAAAACAGACTAAAATTACTCAGTTTTTTAAGTAATGTACCTATTTGTTTTCAAGTGATGTATTGTATAATCCTCCTGAGACCTACCATACATTTAAATGGATGTTTTGCTTTCTCCTTCTATTGCGTTAAATTTCATTGTAGCAATCTAAAACCAGTATAACATGGTAATGTATGAATCAAAAATCCACATTGAGCTTTTGGATTTTGGCAACGGTAACTACTTTGTTTACAAAATGGCGTAATAAATGAGTCAAGTCGGAATTCTACGTTTTGCTGGTAAGTTTCGTTTTTATGTTATTTTAATTTGACTAAATTATTTTTTTTTCAATTTTAATAGCAGATGTTAATAATTGCCTTATGCTCTTTATAATATATTCTATTCTTTCCCATACTTTTAGCCTTTTAAAAATTATTTTAACGCGAGTTATGGCCTGAACATCCTTTTAGATGGATTTGCTGTAAAACAAAATTAGAAAATCTAAATTTATTAATTTCTTTAAAAACATCATTTTTGATGCCTATTTGTTGAAAAAAACTCTTATAAAAAAATATATGCATTATATTTTGCTTGGGTCTCAGGAGGATATGTAATTGTATGTTTTGTAAAACTTTTTAAATAATAATAATAATAATAATAAATTAGATGGCAGAATACAGGTAATTTAGTTTGACAGTGCATAAGCCGCCAAATCTAAATTCAGCACCTCTATCTCGGTAACTGACATGGCTAACCAGGCTAAGTATTCTATACAGTCTATAAACTCAATACTAAGTAGAGTAGTAATACATTTCCCAATCTCCCTCTATAATGAACACCCCCATAATCTGAACATTTTTAGTCGGTCCCATGAGTGTTCAGAATAGAGAGAGTCCACTGTATTATATTTCAACAGTAAACTTTGTTACACATACTGTTTTGCAAAAGTTTAAATATATTGAAATGAGTTAATTACAATAATAAAACAGAGGAAAAAAGAACCTTTTAAGAGGGCTCGATGCACCTATAAATATTTTTTATTTATTTATTTTTTATAATTTTTTTGACATTTTATTAAATGATTTTAGGAAGGAAAATGATTTAATCAAGAAAAATATAATTGTGATCAATTAAAAATTTTTATTATATTAAACATGCGGCATAATATTTTGTAATTAAATATTCATACATTTTTAAATAAATCTTTAATAAATAGTACAGGAAAAAATCTGAAAAGAAGATAGCGAATGAGTACATTTATGGCAAAATAAAGCTAGGCCTTAAAGCAAATATCAACATTTTAAATAAATTTTATCATTCTAGACTAGGATTGACTGAATACCGAATTGTTGATTCGGTATTCGGTGATTTGGCATGTAAACCGAATATTCGGCTTCAGCCGAATAATTGCGGATAAGTATTTTCTTAGAAGTAGAAGAATTTTCTTTTACTTAGAAGTAGCATAGGCTAAACGACGAGTTTCAATATTATGTGTATGAGTTCAGAGTACTGCAAAAAACATGTCAAAGGTCATTTTTAATGAAAAAAAAAAACTTTTTGCTTCCTAAAATAGTCTACACAGGGGTGATATCAAAACAACTGACTACAATAGAGAAAAAAAATAGGAAAATAGGCATCTTTCCCTTATCATTTAATTTTAATTACATTTCTACATGAGTTTTTTTAATTTAAATTTATTTAATGTGTATTTTCTTTAATATACACATCAAATAAGCATATCAGGGTTCATCTCTGTATATCTAAGGTGTATATTAACGAAAATAGACACATCAGATAAGTATACCCCTACGCCTATCCTATAGATTTTATAACCATTAAATTAAAATTGCTCTATATTCATCACCATAATGTTACAATATTAATCAAAATATAAATATGTATGAATAATTTGACAGAAAATAGTTAATGTATAAATTGATGTGATACCGTTTTCATTTGAGAACATTCTTATTCAGTATGCTTATACTTAGACAAGACAATCAGTAATTCAGATTAATGACAAGATTGTTTCGTTTCATTTGAATGAACTTTTGTTTCTCTGACAATCCTTATCCTTCATAATAGCCTGTATAGTAGTTTAATACTTTCATAGGTTATTTTGGGTTATTGACTAGTGATAAAATAATAAAAAATAAGTGGTGGGTTAATGAATTTGTGAGTGGAAAGAAGTCATTAAATTTTTTGTGTAATTGGATTTAAGAATAAATATGTTAGCGAATTAAATTATTAAGAATTTAATTTTAATTAAAGTTTATTAAAAAAGCTAATATATGCAAAAATATGTACTAAAAATTTTTAAGTATTCGGTTTCCGAATACCGAATATTCAGTATACACTTTAACCGAAGCTTCGGTATTCGGCAAAATTGCGGCTTCGGTCAATCCCTATTCTAGATGTCAGACTGACAAAGAATCTTTTAAGAGTATTTTTGGGATTTTTTTTTTTTTTTTTTTTTTGCAGAATATTGTGAGAGTTGATTCTAGTTCGTTATTATTGGCTTACTCACTTACCTTTTACGTAAATAGCTCTCGCTAATATTCCCTTTAATTTTCTACTGGATTTTTGTCAGGTGTCTATGAGGGCTGCTTCATCAAAGATATCTTATTTGCTTTAAATTATGATTTTCAAGATGACGAAACATGCAGTGGGGATTTATTCTGATAAAAAGAATTATTAAGTTATAAAAAGAGATATTCCCTGCAATAAATGTTCAAATAGAATATTGTAATATTCCTCTGAAGTTGCTTTATTACTTAATAATGCTATTGGGATTGCCATACTGCATTAAAACTTATCGAAATTAAGTCACTTTCTTCTAATCGAGTACAATTTCCAAAAATGCAAGTGGTACCTGGCAAGAAGCGGTGTTATGTATATTCTTCTGACGAGAAGAAGTTTAATTTGAAAAAATCGAACGCTTTCTGTTATTACTGGCAGGATTTTTGGTATGAACAAGCAATGTTCTTTAAATAGAAGTACAAAGGAGAGAGTCTGTTTGTTTGGGGCATTTTTGCATGTGATGAGACAACTGCAGTATAATTTTGAAATAACTAGTCGGATGTGGCAGTCCCAAAAATGTTTTCTATCTCATACATATTAATACTTTTTGAAAAATGCAGCATAGCAGCGCCACTGCTTGGGTGATTTGCACCAAAATTTAATCTGCAACAATTCATGTCAACTTCTAATTGAATTTGAAGTTTGATGAAAATCCGTGCATTAGTTTTTGAGATAGAGCTACTGCGGAAATTGTAAAAAGTTCTGCATAGCAGTGGCACCTGTTAGGAAATTTACAACAAAAGGTTATCAGGATCAATTTATATCTGGGACAGAGTCTAAAATTTGATGAAAATTCACGGAATAGTTCTTGAGATACAGCTATTGCAGAAATCATGAAAAATGCAGCATAGTAGACTACCTTTATGCAATTTACACAAAAAACTAAAAAGTATTAACTTATATCAGGGACTAAATGAATCTGAAGTTTGATGAAAATACGGGAATTTTTTCTTGAGCGATAATCATGAATAATACAGCAATATAGCGCCACCTATTGAGCGATATACATCAAAAAGTACAAATTATATCAAGTACTAAATGAATATAAAGTTTTCTGAAAATCCGTGCTTTACGGTCAAGTACTTTGGTCCTTGCGGGGGGACCAAACACTTTGGCCCATCCCATAAAAAAAGTTAGTATTCTTTGTATTGAACAAATAATACAAGTTAATTTGGAGTTTTTGCCCTTGAAAAATACTTTATACACTACTTTAGGGTATTTGAAAAGTTTGGGGGTAATTTAATTTTTTTAGTGGCAACACTGAATGCGTTTCGAAACAACTGTTTTCGTGTGTAGATTTTCACTCTCCAAACTTTCTATTGTGAAACAATCTTGATAAGACCTACAAATAAAGTAAGCGTCAAAATATTACCTTTGGTAACATGTAACCTATATGTGATTATAATTTTTCTTTTAACTTTATATTTTGGCAGAAAATGCTTAAGTTTTCTTAAAGCTAGCACGAAAACTGGTATTTCGGGGCTATTTTGTGCCAGGCCTGTTTTGGCCCGAAAATAGACCCAATTACTTAGAAATGCCTTTTATACAATCAAATCTCTTAAAACATGCTTTAAGTAACTTTTTTTTCAAATGTTACTGGTGCAAAATGTTACATTAATTGTTATAGTTACAGTTGCTAAGGATAACATGACGAAAACTGTTTCTCGTTTCTTTAATATTAACAATTGGTTTATTGCATTTAAATGTAAAACAACAACAACAAAAAAAAACAACAACAAAAAACAAAACATTTGTTTATCGGGTTTACAGTGTCGATTTATTAGAAAATGCTATTGCAAGGGGGTTTCCATAAAAATGTATTCATTTGCATGTGAAATATATTAATTTTATATCAAACTAAGTGAATGGACCAAAGAAGCCCCTAGCAGGGGCTACTTTGTTCCAAAATTATAAAAATAGTTAAAAAATAAAAAATAAAAAATTTCCTCTTTAAAACCACACAGTTTCATGTTAATTGCTTACAACTGCTTTTCGACGTTGAAAAATCACATATAATATTTTTTAATAATGGAAATGTGAGTGGAACGAGGAAAAAGGGGCACAACGTAGCCCCCGGTTGACAGTAGTTCTAGAGATATAGCTATTGTGGAAATCATGAATAATGCAGCATGGCAGCGCCACCTGCTGCGCAATTTGCTTTACAAAGTAACCATCATCAATTTACATCAGTTACTAACTGAATCTAGTTTTATTAAATCCCGTTCATTATTTCTTGAGATAGAGCGCCCACAAAATTTGGGTCACACACAGACAGAGAGACTCACAGACAGACATTTTCTAAAAATATGTTTTTCGGGATCTCTGAGCCCTAAAACGTGTAAATCCGTCGAAAACCGGAATTCGAAAATGTTCATGACGCCAATATTTTCTTTTTGTAAAGATAGAAGAAAGTAACAAGATAAGATCTTATTTGTCGATCATATAGCCCTTACATATATCCAGTAGAAACCTGTGCGGAATATTGGTGACATATATTTACACAAAATGCCAGTGTTATGGCAATAAAGACGAACTAAAATTAGTTATCAAAATATCAATGGGCTTTCTTGAGCCCTCTTTCCCAATGGTACTTTAAGCTACCATTAATAAACTCTCTAACATAAAGAATGATTAGCTGTAATAAAAGAGTTGCCACAGGCAACTACTATTTTAAGAAAATAAATTTTTTAGTTTATTTCTCTTGAGCAGTGCTGAACAATAGAACAGCATTGAGGGGTTACTTAGTTGTGATCAACTTAACACCCAGTCTATTGTTCGAATTTCTTGTTACGGTCAAAACCCGAAGCTTGGCCAATTCGCGAACTGGCCGAGATTCCTGCCCAAAAGCCGAAATACATAAAATGAACAGCGTATTTCGGGTTTTAGCCAGTCAATTCGTGAACTGGCCGAGATGCGTTGGCCAATATGCGAAGTGGGATTCAAGGCTGCAATGAATCGCTGAATAGATTATGAAAACGCTATCGGGATGTTTTTAAGAGAATTCACTCGTGTTCCTTTAATGAAATAAGATATCCAAATAAAAATAAAAAAGTAGTGAAATTTCATTTCAGAATGGGTAATCACCGCGTGTTTCTTTTATGTTCTTTTGTGTTTCTTGCGTGTTCACCGTCTGTTGGGTAGTCACCGCGTATCATAATGTGTTTCTTTTTGCTTTCATGCAGCCCTGCATATGATCTACAAATCTGGTAATACACTACAAATAAATTAAATAAAAGCGTATCAGAGATGAAAACACACATCAAACAATAATGACTCATAGCCAATCCAACAAGCAAATTATTTGAGTGACTCTGCAAATAAACGACAAATTCTACCTAGTCAACAGTCTATAGAAAATATGTTGTAGAGCATTTTATTAATATATCACAGTTTCATTACGTTTGAAGTAGTGTAACATCATTAAAATAGGCTAGAAACGATTTAACATATATTATAAATCTTTATCGGAATTCTTTTGAGCTTCCCTATAAACGAACCATAATGGCTACTTAATCAATGCTCTACAAAAAACATTGCTCCCCACATGAGTGAGGCAAGTGAATTTCATTATGTTTGAAATAGTGTAACATAGTTTAAGATTATTAAAAATAATCTTTTACCATTCACTGCAATGTAGCAAAATAGTGCCTCTGTAAACAAACTATAATTGCTACTTATTTTATACACAAGATTTGTCGTCCATCTTAATGATGCATACCAGTTTTATTGTAATTGATATAATATAACAACATTAACATGCACCGGAAAACTTTTGCCATTGATGATATTGTAACGAAATACTTTTGTGTGACCCTGTAAATTAACCCACTTAATGGTACACACTTATAAATAGTTCACACACAATACACATAATATAGTACACACTTAATTTTCAATACCGAAATTAATTTATAAACCTAAATAATATAAGAATTACAAGTCAATCCGAGTCTTTACTCGAGTTAGAGCACGGGGATACAGACAGCTAGACAAATTGAATTTATAAACATTTTCAACTATGTTAGAAAGGGTTAAAAAGTAAAAACTGGTTTCTATATACTGATTTCGAGAACTGACCGATCGCTTATGGCCACTTCAAGAACTGGTCGATCGCATCTGGCCAGTTCAGGAATTGGCCAGTCTGTTTAAAACGTTGTTGACTAGTTCACGAATTGGCTAGCTAGTTCCCGAATTGGTCTATTTCGGGTTTTGGTCTTGACAATAAATATGTGAGCCATTGAGAAAAGAAAAAGTGTAGTTTAAAACTACTTAAGAAGTAAATGACAGTAAATTTAAAGTAAAATTAAAAATCTAAAAAAAATTATAAAAAACGTAAAATATTAAGAATTAATTATTAAGTTGTTAAACTTAAGTCAAGAAAGTTAGTAAGAATAATAGTAAAATTAAAAATTAAATAATTAAGTTAAAGTATAGTTCTAGTTTCAAAACTACTAAATAAATTTCTATTGCAGATGTTGTCAAAGTATATGTGAAAATTTTTTGTTTAAAAAAATGGTGCGAGATAGAATAAAAACATAGTCTGTAGCAGCCCTGTATTAAAGACCATGGTAATTTTCTTAAATTATCATCATTAATTTGGTAGAATTTTATGCTGTCCCTCTGTTTTTTGCAACTTTCTTCTTGTACAAATGTAATAAAAACACATAAATTAGACTACGTAATATTGTGATAATTTGACATAATAAAGATTTTTAAGTGTATTTCTTTTTGCACAAATGAAATTATTTATATCAAATATTGAAATATTTTAATTATAAAAATAAAAATTTCCCTCTATCTTTTTTTTTTTTCAGCGATGTATTTCAGGTGTTTTGAACCCTCTTGCCTGAAATTGTGTAGATCAATGAAATTAAATGAGATATTTTATCAATTATTTCTCTTTCTAACATTTTTTTTGCTAGTAATGCTCACAATTGTGTATACAACTATCGTTACATGATTTTGATTTAACGTGTTACAAAATATTCCATTTCTCGTATTGTAATTATATAATTTAAGCTTTTATAAGCTATATAATTTAAGGTCTTTCATAAATTTATTAGAAACGAAAAAGAAATATTTAGCCTAAATACATGGAATTTAGTTACTATCACCTAGAACGAAATAAATACGTACATACTCAACATAAGATGAGCATAATAATTGCTATCTCGGAGAAATAAGGTATACAACAGCTGAAAATTACGAGCGAATAAAATTACTATATACTAGAGGGTATCAATAAGTTTTTGCCCTCACATAAAAATAATTGAGTAAAATTTATAAATTGCTACATTGTATTATTCTGTTCTATATAGACAACGTGCACAGTAACACATTTCTGCAAACGGCATTTCAAAAAGAGGGGGGAGGATATTCTCCAGGCGGCGCTATAGTAGACTCAAAGAGGGGAATTTTTCTAACTTTTACAGACCCCCGCATATGACATGTTGTTGAAAAGGTGTGTGACCTCTTATTCATGTTATGCACATCCTGAGTCCCTCCCTCCAATTTGCCCTCCTGGGGGCACTTTACTTAATTTTGCGGACACCAATCATGCCCCCCGGGTGTCAAATTTGGGGGGAGGGGCTCGGGGGTGCATAACATGAATAAGTGGTCACAGGACTTTCCAACAATATGTCGCATGTGGGAGGTCGGCAAAAGTTAGAAAAATGCCTCCCTTTGGGTTTACTATCACGCCTTCTGGAACACACCGCCCCCCCCCCCTCTTTTTGAAATGCCATTTGCAGAAATGTGTTACTGTGCACGGTGATTATATAGAAAAGGACTAATACAATGTAGCAATTTCACAAATTTTACTGAATTATTTCTACGTGAGGGAAAAAATTTATTGATACACCCTCGTACTTTGTAAATTATTTTCCTTAATTTTCGTGTTCATGAATTAGTGATTGTTTTTGGGAATGAATATTTTTCGTTGCGTAGGTTATTACAAATGCAGGGTGCGTACATTCTTTGTTATTTCTAAAAGTATAGAAACACTATTTTTGAATTGTAATATTATATTTATTTAATCACAAAATCTCTAATAACTTTCTGCAATTAAATAAAGTTAATTCAGAAATAGCAGTCCTTTAAATTAGGACTGCAACAATCTTAATCATTTTGGGATAAATGTTCAGTACACAAGGAAGACAAAATTATAAAATGAATTCTAAAAATAAGATGAAGTTATTGAATTATTTTTACTGATTTTATAGGTTTGGAACCAATATTCTATTTTTCGGGTGCATTTTTCTTCACAGAAATAGTTCTGAACATATCTATTTTTGTATAGAAACAAATTGATGCATTATAAAAATAAATTTTAATTAGTTAAATTCGATGCACAGTTAAAAAAAATATGTTTATTCAATTTATTTTAAAAGGTAAACTTAACACAATATTAAAACTCGTTGAATATTTAATCGTTACTTCCATTCACCGCTTATTTTGTAAGCAATATAAAAAAAGTTAATTCAGTATTACTTCTTGCATTAATAAAGAACAAGGAGTTGTGTTTATTATATTATATATATATATATATATATATTTAATAATGCAATAGGTTGCAGAAATGTCTTCTTTTTTACATAAAATTGTCGCTGAGTTGAAAAGAAATGTAAAAAGAGAAAAATATATTAATTCAAAATGCATTTGAACCTTTCTTCTACAATTTTCTTAAAAGTTTAATTACTTCTCAGTTAATTTGTTGGAAAGTGTCGAAAATAATTTAAAAAGTCCAAAAAATTAAGGATTTTCTCGTTTATAAAAAAGGACTAAAAAACTAAAAGAGAAAACCAATTTCAACTTTTATTCCGAGTTCCTTAAAGAAAGTTTAAAATAATTTTTATTTCGATTTCGTTTTTGAAATGGATATACTTTTGTACAATAATTAAATTTCTGCTTTATTTTACGTATGAATGTATATCGGACCTATTCGTCTGTAGATTTAATATTAAATTTAGCAGATTTTTTTTTATGTTTACACGTGAGTGAGTAATTATATGAGTTGTGTTTCATTTTTTATACAATAATTAATAAAAATCTTAAATTAAATTGAATGGATAAATATGAATTTTATATAATATTACAGTTTATATATAATAGTTTTATACTTCATATATATAATATAAACTTTATACATTATATATACTTATAACGTATTAATACTTAATAAATTTATCTAAACTAACTAAACTGTGTGGCTAAACGATTCATGAAGGAACTGGGGCTACAGCGCCCATCCCTGTTTTCTTGACTCTGGGACCCCAGGTGCTATACAGCCTAGGTCGCTGTGATGTGGTAGTCTAACGCGGAACCCTCGTTGTTTAGTTTCCAAGCAAGCATGGTACTCATTTTATTGACCCTGAAAGGATGAAAGGCTGAGTGAACCTTGCCCAACCGGGAATCGAGCTCTCGA
This sequence comes from Maratus speciosus, assembly GCA_963932465.1. Classification (NCBI taxonomy): domain Eukaryota; kingdom Metazoa; phylum Arthropoda; class Arachnida; order Araneae; family Salticidae; genus Maratus; species Maratus speciosus. The sequence goes on along the minus strand of OZ010792.1, from coordinate 323,594,344 downwards.
ACTGTAGCGTGGCAGCCAGATACTCTGACCACTACGACACTGGGCTTAATATGTGTATCAATGCAAAAACCCTTGACGGGTTAAAAGTTTCTGACGCAGCACTTAATCTTATGCTCTAAGAATTTTAAATATGGAACTTAAAAATACTGATATCAAATTTTGAGTGACGTTATGCTATTTCTTAAAAAATATATTTGTATTTATTTCATCATTTTATTTTTGTTTTATTTATAATCGCATGTGCAAAAGTTATGTTCAACATGAAAAGCTGCCGGAGAAATAAAAAACTTTTAAATAAGTAACTGCATAGTTAGTTAATTAAATGCGTAGGATGCATTTATATATTTTTTAATTTGTGTAGTTTAAAAAATGTACATATTTTCTTTTGTGAAATGAATACTAGTTTTAATTAACTGAATTGAAATAAAATTATCAATAGTAACAAATAATGAACAATATTTAATACATAATGAACAATATTTAACACAAATTAAATTGTTGAAAATACTATCACATACCTTTATAAGAATTTGAAATTATTCTACAATATGTAAATTTGAGTTAATTAACCATAAAAAATGAGAACTGAAATTTTCCATTCTGAATTTTGCCTGTTGTTGCGGAAAAAATCGGCCGGTTAAAGCGGAGTTCCGGTTAAGAGGAAGGCTACTGTATTTTGTACTTTAATAATATTAGTGTTTCTATGTAATAAAAAATTCAATTTAAAACCGTTTTTTTAAATATTTAAGCATTTTAAAAATTAATATTAAAAAAAAAGTTTTCGTACCATTACATTATTTTTATTTTAAGTTAATTTAATTTTATCTTTCTAAATAACCAGGATTCAACCTTTATATTTATAATTTCCAATTACATGTAATAAACTCCAAGTCCTTTATAGTGTTCTTCATATTTCTAATATAAATTATGTTATAATTTATATTATTCGGACTTATGTATTTTGTGTAAGAATAATCTTATTTATAGATATCGTTACACTTTATGATTTCATATGTTTACCACTGTATTTCTAATCATCGAAATAGTGTATTTTATAAAAAAAAAAAAAAAAAAAAAAAAAAAAAAAAACCCGCTCCTTTGCTCGCGTAATAGTTGAAATATACCAAGTGATATTTTTGTATTTTTAAGAAATGTTCTTAGAGATCATTTATATCTAATAAGTAACTACCATGCCAATCTTCGTGTTTCTAGGCCCTTCAGTAACACAAAAGTCCCATTTTTAGAACGTTTTTTGCTCCGTCAACCCTTTTGGGCCAATGTAATACAGCCTATGTTGGAGCGAGGGCTGTCGCCATCATTTTCACACCACTATTTTTTTTAATCGGTTCGGTACTTCCTGGGATAGCGTAGAAATCGCAATTTAGAAAGTTTTTTAGAACGCTTTTCGCTCATTTTCATCCTTTTTAAATTTCGATTTTTTAGGAAATGTTCTTAGAGATCATTTGTACCTTATAAATAACTGCCCTGCCTAATTTCAGGATTCTAGGTCCTTCAGTAACACAAAAATCACAATTTACAACGTTTTTTGCTTCTGCAACAACTAGGTGGTAGTGACACCGACATGAATTAGAGCCTATATTGGAGCAAGGGCTATCATCATCACCAATTTCCAACCATTACTTTTGAAATAGGTTGGGTATTTTCTGAGATTGCGTAGAAATCGCCATTTAGAACGTATTTTTAGAACTGTTTTCGCCCCCTTTAAATTTCGAATTTCTTAAGAAATGTTCTTAGAGATCGTTTATATCTTGTAAGCAACTACCATTCCAAATTCCATGTTTCTAAGGCCTTCAGTAACACGAAAATCGCATTTTCGAGCGTTTTTTTGCTCCTGCACCCCCTTTGGGGGTAATGGCACCGACATAAAATGTAGCCTATGTTGGAGCAAGGGTTGTCACCATAATTTTGACACCATTATTTTTTAAATCGGTATGGTACTTCTTGAGATTGCGTAAAAGTCGCCATTTAAAACGCTTTTTAGAACGCTTTTTGCGCGTTTTCACACCTTTTTAATTTCGAATTTTTTAAGAAATGTTCTTGGAGATCATTTATATCTAATAAGTAACTACCATGCTAACTTCCATGTATCTGGGCCCTTCAGTAACACAAAAATCGCAATTTTGAACGTTTTCTTTGCTCATGCAGCCCCTTTAGGGTTAGTGGCACAGACATAAAATGTAGCCTATGTTGGAGCAAGGGTTGTCACCATCATTTTGACACCATTATATTTTATATCGGTTTGGTACTTCTTGAGATTGCGTAAAATATTCCATTTAGAACGTTTTTTAGAACGCATTTTGCACATTTTCACACCTTTTAAATATCGAATCTTTTAAGAAATGTCCTTAGAGATCATTAGTATCTTATAAGGAACCAACATTCTAAATTTCATGTTTCTAGGCCCTTCAGTAACACAAAAATCGCATTTTTAGAACGTTTTTTGCTTCTGCACCCCCTTTTGGCCAGTGGCACGAACATAAGATTTAGCCTATGTTCTAAGTTGGACTAACCCCATCATTTTATACCATTACTTTTGGAATCGGTTCAGTAGTTCCAGAGCTTATCTCCTACAAATAAACAATTTTTACCTTTTTATCATACAGCACGATCGTGCTGTATAGTAGAGCTCAGCCGCATCTTTTACGTTTTGAAATATGATGAAAAGACAACAACTCAATTACAATCCAAATCAGAAAACATTCAGTGATAAATAATGGCTTCTTGGAAAGGTGTTAATTTAGCGATGTGCCTTTCGAAGGTCGGGTCAAAAAATATCCAATATTAAGGGAATGGCACCCATTTAAACTTTACATAGCGTTCCATAATTTAACAATATAGAAATATCTCCTTCAATCTTTCTTTGCTGTTGCCACATCAAGCGGCACAATAATTTTAAAAAAGTGATAACACGCGTATTTTGTTTTAAATAAAAATCAGATTTTCTCGCTATATTTTTGCATTTTTCAAATCGACGTCATTCTAATCAGAAAATGAAAATATTTCCTGTATATATGTAAAAACTTTAACTAAACACGTGTTAAAATGACACAGCGTATTCATTTGAATATTTTTAATGTTTAAAAATCTATTTTAATACAGGAGTTTTAATTTTAAAAATAAACAATTTAGGAAAAGATAATGATAAAAAAAAATTGTTTGCTAGGTATGACGTCAATTTCTGTTTAACTGACATAACTCTGTAATGATGTTTTATTCTGAAAAGAGACTCCTGATATTCTGAAATTAATCCTTATTATTATCACCCATAAGACGAAAGATTTATTTTTAAGTCATACGAAAGAAATTTTCGGTAAATGCTAGTTCATTTGGTCGTATTTATTGCATTTTCCTGCGTATTGTCAAGGAAATCGTATACTCCTATTGCACGCGCCAAAGAAAACATGCATTTTAATTTTAAAAGCTGAAACACTTTAGTATAATTACGTCATTATAACGCCAAATGAAATTCAATATCGCCAGTTTAAAAAAAAAATTAATATTGTTGGACTGAAATTAATAATCTAAGACAGGGACGGCGAACCTATGGCACGCGTGCCATAAGTGGCACGCTGTAGATTATTTTTGGCACGGCATAGATTTAAGTTTTACATCAAAATATAGTAGAATTTCACAAAAAGCATTAATCAATATAGATGTTGTCTGTGTCACTTGAATCCGATTAGTTCGGTTGGTTAACGCTGCACATTATTTTTGGCACCGCATAGATTTAAGTTTTACACCAAAATATAGTAGAATTTCACAAAATGCATTAATTAATATAGATGTTGTCTGTGTCACTTGAATCCGATTAGTTCGGTTGGTTGTGATTGTCACACAGATTGAAGAAATTGAAATATAACTTAATTTATCCGAATCTAGCTTAATATTGGCTCAGAAAATTTTGAGAATTAGAAGATTATCGCTAAACAAAAATTAAAAGTGTAATAAGCAAAAATGCTGATTTAAAAATTATAACAACTTGGAATTCAATTCCACACACTGAAAGCTATAGTTTCTGGCGCTTGCTATTTTGACAATTTTTTCTGCAAGACATTCTTTTCGTAAAAAAAAAAAATAATAATAATAATAATAATAATGAAAAATTCAACTAAAAACGTCTCGTCAAGGAGTGCAATTAAACTTGCATTCTATCGAAAATAACTAAGTACAAAGCGGATATAAATTATTTGGCATTTAAGATGAGACAACAGAAATGATATTTTTTAAATAAATTTCTACAGTGAAATATGAAATATCACCTGTATTTTTTTAATGCTAAAAATAAAATTTTAAGTAGTTTTGATTCATTATTATTTGAACGATTAAATTATTTTTATTGTTGGCACATCATGATCATGTAAAGTATATTTTTGAGAAAATTTGGCACGTGGACGTGAAAAGGTTCGCCACCCCTGGTCTAAGAGCTAGCAACGTTTCCGTCACTTCATTTTAGCAAGGCACATTTTTCTAAATGCTCTTCCGTTTTATGGTGTAGTATGTATGCGAACGGTCTGGCTGGCGGCAGACGTTACGTTTACCTGCGGGAGAAGGGGTTATGCAGATGAAAAAAATTCAAAATTACGTCATTTTACCAAGGCTCATGTTCCTATATGCTCTTCCATTTTATGGTGTAAGTACGTATGCGGACGGTCTGGCTTTCGAGAGACGACGGGTTTACCTGCGGGAGAAGGGGTTATGCAGGTGAAAAAACTTCAAAATTACTTCATGAAACACTTCTGACCTTCCTTGTATCTTTCAAGGCCAAGGTTGAGAAAGGTTGTATGAAGGAATGTCTTAACTTTGTTGGCTAGAAAAGTAGACATGTGGCTTTTGGGATTAAATAATCCCGCGCGTGTACAAACGTTACATTTCGATATGTTCATTCGTTACGGGATAACACACACTAAAATAATTTTACTGAAAGAGTGAAATAAAAGCTGCCTTCATATGTTGATGAAAGTGTATTAAATGTAATTACTGTAAATTTTATAAAATAATTCATGTTTTAAAGGTAAAACAAATCGTTGTATATTTTCTAAGGAGAAAAAACCGCCATTTTTACAGAAACTGTTATAAAATCGGAAAATAAATATGAAACGCTTGATTTTTCTCTAAAAAGAAGTAGTACTGATGCATTTTACAATATAGAGTAGCAGACTATTTTTAAAGCGCGTTTAGCAACAAATATAATGGGAGACAAAATGGGGTGAGATTTACCCCACGCGTGTGTTAACGTTACAAAAATGGGTGTATGTATATACGGTTCAGTTAATTATGCCCTAAACAACGCCCGATAACATGCGCCAATTGTCTGTTGGCTCAATTATATAATTTATCCGTACCAAATACACCAATTGTCAATAGACTCGTTTACGTAATTTATCTCCTTAATTAATGCATACTTTACAAAGGACACCTACGTTCCAATTTTCCTGATTTTATGATCAATGGTTACAGTTAGATGTAAATATGTTAGTCATTATCGTGATATTTTAGTTTGTCCTCCGAAATATTATTATAAATATCCAATATTAGTAATATTTCTGATACTATTTACAGGTGTATTGTATAATATTTTCAATCACTTTTGATCATTTTTCTGCATTCGGTCGTTTTCAGACTTTATTTTTATTTTAAATTCCCATTAAGTTCCAAAGACAGAAATTTTCCCTTTTTATAGTTTTTTCGCAGTTTTAATTCATTTCTTATGACTGTTTCTTACCCTAGCTTTTTGTGTGTTTGAGGGGTTTGCCTAGGATACTGCATAGTCCCTTCAACCAGAGGAGCGTAGGTACATATCAGAAAAATTCAAGAGATCATACTATGTATAAAACTTAGTCTAAGGACTAGTCTGGCAGTCAGTAAAGTATAGGTCAATATCCCAATATGGGGTTTAGCAATAAGTATGGGGTCATTAGAGCTCTTGAAATACACTGGTGAACCAATGTTTCTGTTAATTTTCGATTGGGACAATTGGTTGGGCCGGTTAATTGGGATCATTGGTTGGTTAATTGCGGCGGTTGTTTGGTTGGTTGAAGTTGGTTGATTAAGTTCCTGGAAGAATCTGAAAAAGATGTGAAATGATATAAAAACACTGGCGGAACCAGAGAGAAAAGTAAAGCTCGATCTAAAAAAGTTACAGTAAAAAATTGTCAAATAGTTTCAGTTTAAAAAAGTAAGTAGTGCGTAGAAAAGTAATGGAATCAGATTATCTGTAAAGCTCATGAAATTACCCAAATTTTTGTTGATAGCTGAAAATGTGGACTGAGCTTTACTGGTGCCTTATATTCAAAACCATATTATCCACTCAAAATGAGTACTGGATGTAGTAAACAGAATATGTAGTTATGTGCAAAAAAAATTTCTGTCAGGTCCAGAATTGTGGACATGATTGCATCAAGTCAAGCTAAACTCCACAAAGCTGAAAGAATGTAAACCATGAAGTAATATTTTAAGTATAACATTAATATAGTCAAGTTGTTGAGAAATTGTTGTTATTAACATTTCTGACATAACACATGTAGCGTAATAAATTTTATTTCATGTAATTACTGTGAAAAGGGAGCCTTATGTCAATGGACTTAAGCCAGACAAGTAGTTAGCATATGGTTGAATCGTACATGCTTAGGGTTTTGGACTTATTTTGGACTTTGATCTTACAGACTTATCAGTGACCCCTGGAATGGAATTTGGTCCGTACTTCGTACTGAACGATCTCCCATGTTCTCGATACCTCTCATGTTCTTGCTCATTTCCAAATCAACCTCTAACCTATTCTTATGATCCCAAATTTTTAAACTGGTTATGAATGATTGGAATTCAGACTGAGTTAAAAATGCCTGTACTTCCCTAATTTATTTTAAGGCACCAGTAAAGCTCAGTCCACATTTTCAGCTATCAACAAAAATTTGGGTAATTTCATGAGCTTTACAGATAATCTGATTCAATTACTTTTCTACGCACTAGTTACTTTTTTAAACTGAAACTATTTGACAATTTTTTACTGTAACTTTTTTAGATCGAGCTTTACTTTTCTTTCTGCTTCCACCAGTTTTTTATATCATAATATTAGTACAGGTATATATATTTGTCATGTATATCATCTTTTTTGAGAAAATCCACTTAGCTCACTTAGACATTAATTCTTCATATCCATTTGCTTATCAGTTGCAATATGTTCAAGTCTTTTTACGTAATTGGGTCCACTGCCAAAAGGTGCATCTTAGCTAAAAGGATTTATTCAGTGACTTTTTCTGTAAAAAGCCTTTAATGATATCCACACTTACATTAAACCAAAATTTTTTTTGGGAGTACTTCTTCATTATCCCTGTCAACTACTTTTCATACAAAAAGAAAAAAAGAACTATCACCAAACTATTCACTAAACTTTATCACCTGATAAATAATGGATGTCAATTGAAACTGATCTATTCTACAAATGTATCATTATATTTTTTTAGTGTCCGTTATCTTTTAACCTCACGACGTCAGCCTTTAATAACATAGTTCTTATTTTAATTAACGGATAAACTAATAAAACATATTTATGAATACAGATAAACGTTGGAATAAAAGTCCCTTCATGAAGTAACAAACAGGTGTAACGAATCTGACGCCAAGTGAAGTGACGTCAACATCATTCATTCTTGCTGTGTGAATGATTACCTCCATAAATTAATATTTTTTTCGTTCACTGAAGAATGAATATTTTATGTTTCGTTCGGTGGAAAGCGAGATGGGCTGTCAATCTAATTTTAACTGAGGTTATCTCAAAACATATATATATATATATATATATATTAATATTACTCATCTCTTAAAGATTAATTGGTTAAAATATTATTGTAAAAAATCAAATTTTAATCAGTTTTATGTAAAAATGGATGAACTTTTATGTTTACGACGCAAATCTCGCCAACAGCATTTTTTTCTTCGCTAGGTTTTATTTTTAGGGTATGCAAATTAAGTTAAGTAAAATTATTTTCGTATATGTGATTTTTATTACTATTAATTATTTATTTAGATATTTCCCC